>OX243819.1:40783981-40846481 GCA_945859605.1 Lumbricus rubellus
ACTAATTACACCAATTGTTATTTTCGGTACACAAATAAATGTATTTCTGACATTAAATCAAGCGTGCATTCGTTAATAACTAATTTGTGTCAATGATTAATTTTTGTCATAGCAAACGCTTAGCTTATTCAATATGCATGATGTCAGCTAATTGCTGTGTACTGACGTCACACATCAATTGGTTCTTTGTGTCGTAAAAAATTCATAATAGCTTGCACAAAAGATTTTGGCTTACACGGTCAGTCGTCGTTATTTTCTCTTGCTTTTAAACTCATTCTGTGGCGCAATTGTGAATAGCTGAGGAAATGCGCTAGAAAAAGCAAGACCATCGATTGCAGTCCTTGCATCGAATCGATGATCGCAATCGTAACATCTAATGCATGACGGATGTGTTGTTGTAGGTTTCAGCAAGACTTTAACAGGCTATCAGTGGGTTCTAACAGAGATTGTAGGCTATGTTTTCTGAACCTCTTAGAACTCTGTTACGTTATATTGGACAATTTTGTTTAGAACACTCAACATTATAAATGCAAGAAGGTCTGCTGTTTACCCTCTAATTGTCTGATACGCCCTCCTTAAAGTAGACTTGCTCGGCATGTCTGACTTGTGTGTGTGTGTGCAATAAAATAAACAAAATAAACAAATCATGCACCATCGGCAAACAATAGGCTAATATAATATTTGGTGGCATCGGTAGGCTATCATTTTCACTAGATGCATGATATTCATTCGTTCTGTACCTTTCTGAGGCAAATAGGCCTAAAGGTGAATATAAACGTATACAAAATGCACAGAACGACAAACTTTATCCAGTTAGTTATTGTCAAAGAGAACGCAGCTCCACAGGGAAGACCATGCCAGACCAATAAACCCATCACGGCAAAAGCTCCATGCTGCACATTTTTAGTTCGTGGAACGGTAAACAAGAGCACCGCATTCAGTGCAGAGCGGAGGGACTGTGACCTTACCAGAGGGAAGTAGGCCTAAATCTTTATGGGGTAAAATCCAGCAGACATATACGCACTGGAGCAACGATCGTGCATTCAATGTGCCATGGTAGGCCTATTAGTTCGGCTCCTCAATTTAGATCTGTGGTCCAGACAATACTCGCTGTATAAGTTTACGAGATTACGATTCCATTCATTCTGGGTCGTCAACTACTTCTCCCATCTGTGCCTTTATTTCTCTAACAAATGAGGAACATTATAATTCTGTTCAATCGTCGTCTTATATAATTTATTGTGAGGTTTCCGCAGAGAGGAGGGATTTCGACCTTACCATAGGGTAATAAATCTTTATGGGGTGAAATCCAGCAGACATCGCCATTCTAGAGCAACGATCCTGTATTCAATGCGACATGGTATAATAGTTCGGCTCCTCAATCTGCATCTGACTTCCAGTCGCTATTCGCTGTAGAAGTCCGAATGAGGAACATTATTCTGTTCAATGGTCGCCATGTATATTGTGAGGTTTTCTTTGAATAGGCGCAATATAAATGAGTATTTTCAAGTACAAGACGCGTGACTCTGAATTGCTGCGACAGCAATGGTGGGGAAACCGCACACACCAACCGACCCATTTCCCTCGCTGTAGCGTCAGTGTTCGACAGAAGAGCGAGCGACTGCGTATGAGCACACAGCCATCTCAGCAGGTGGTTCTCATCGAGAGGGAGGCTGCTGTGTTATAACCACAATTATTGTGATGTCTGTTGATTGTTGATTATTTCAGAAGAAGGCAATGATGGCCTCTAGTCCAGAGAACGAGAAGAATGATCTGGACAATGCAACCGACACCACAGCAACCTCTCAGCCTCCTCCTCCTCCATATCTTCCGCATCTTCCCCATCCTCAGCCTCCCTCCTTCCATCCTCAGTGGTCTCTGCCTAATTACCCCTCAACACCTCCACCCGAATACGGCCAGATCGTAGTCAACAAAGCGTACCAGGCCTCTAACGCCATTGCACCGTATCAGCACACAGCCAGTGAAGCGGATCAGCCGCAACAGACGCTGCTTCCGCCGACCAATGTTCAGGCGCGGGATAGCCAGCAGATGCTCCTGTTGCCCAGTGGTCAGGCGCGGAGCATACCATCTCAGCAGGTGGTTCTCATCGAAAGGGAGGCTGCTGTGGGGGATGGTGGTGATGACCATCATCAGGGTCAACAGTCGTTTTTGACACATATCGTTCTATCGTGCTGCGTCTTCTGGTTTTGTGGATGGATGTGTGGAGGAATTGCATTTATGGTTGCCTGTAAGTTAATTCAATCGTCAATCGCATCATCTCGAAGATTCTTCCTTCAATGCTGCTGAATGTCATTAGGAAGAAATATGACACTTTTCTTGGAAATTCTGTGTCTGAATTTGGTGAAGAAGGTCAATAGTTGATTTTGGATAGAATTAACATTTCTATTTTAATTAAGTATCTACTTCTAATTGGCCAACTTCATCAATCAATTCTCAATCTGTCACATGTTATATAGCGCCCCCTTCAAGATCCATACTCAGAGGAGCTTCTGGCTCAGGCCAATGTGGCCAACGTTCTTGAGCAATTGATGGAGGTGGTGGATGTGGAGGTGGAGGACGAAGAGGTGGAGATTCATTTCCATGGAAAATTTTAGATGAAACCTTGATGCAGATTCCTGAATGAAACACAACGTTTCAATTCTTTTGCAAAGCTTCTTCACATTTTCTTAATGAAAATAAGTCTACAGAATGGTTGATTCGCGATTCAGATTTGTAGCTTTCTGTTGACCCAGACCACAGCTGCACCTCTGATGGATTGGACCTACTTCTTTCTAGCGTATGGGTGCCGGTGTGTATGTGCGTATGGGTACGGGTGTGTATGTGCGTATGGGTGCCGTTGTGCATGTGCGTGCGTGTGCTTGTGTGTGTGCGTGCGTGCGTGCGTTGGTGCGTATTGAGTCTATAATTATTTTCTCGTCTGTCTCTCTGTTTTCAGTGATCGCCCAGAGTTCTGCTGCATCCGGGGATGTGGTAGGTGCTCGTCGCCTTGGACACCTGTCGCTCGGTCTGTCCATCTGTGGCCTCAGCTTTGGAACAATGATCGCGATTTTTGTCTTCGCAACTTGCCATAAATGAACTCCAGGATAGGGAGGGAACCAGCGAAAGCATTTGGACTTCATCAGAATCCGATCGCATGATAAAGACATTTAATTAAAGTCAGCGGTGTGTTTAAGAGAAAGCATAGTTTTGCAAAAAGAAACGTTATGTGCATTTCGAAGGTCGAACCAACATGCAGGTCGTTCAGTTTGATTTAAAATTATTCTAATTGGTTATTGTTCCGTGTCGTGTGACATTTATTCAGATATCTGTGTGGTTCGTTTTGTCACGTATTGGTTAACTGTTATTATTGTTGTTAGATCAATTAACTTAATTATTCTATTGCCACTCAATCAAAAAGTAGAGAGCGTCAATCAGCGACAATGTTGTAAGTACATATACAATGGTAGCCAGTGGTTGGCCTACACGCAAACACCCCACAAACACAAACACACACGCACACGTACAATCTAACGGAAATGCGCTAGAAAAACAAGACTAGCGATTGCTTTTCTTGCATAGATACAATTGATATACATGTAGATATTGCATAGATATAATTGTATAGATACAATAGATCGATTCTGATCGTGATCGCAAACTCCAAATTTCTAAACAGCTGGACGAAATCCTCAAGATAACAAAGCAGAGTAGCTTGGTTGGCTGGCTAGTTGGTTGACTGGCTGGCTGGTTGGTTGGTTGGCTGGCTGGCTCGTTGACTGGTTGGTTGGTTGGTTGGCTGGCTGGCTCGTTGACTGGTTGGTGGGTTGGTTGGCTGGCTGGCTGGTTGGTTGGTTGGTTGGTTGGCTGGTTGGTTGATTGGTTGGTTGGCTGGTTGGTTGGCTGGCTGGTTGGTTGGTTAGTTGGTTGGTTGGCTGGTTGGCTGGCTGGTTGGCTGGTTGGTTGGCTGGTTGGTTGGTTGGTTGGCTGGTTGGTTGGTTGGCTGGTTGGTTGGCTGGCTGGTTGGTTGGCTGGTTGGTTGGTGGGTTGGTTGGCTGGTTGGTTGGTTCCTTATTAGTATTTCCGATGAGAGCAACGTAAAAGTTTATTTATTGGCTTCACATTTCTGTCACATTATGCAATTGTAACATAAAGGAACATTGTATGCAGGTCCATTTGAATTCCTCCAGCCATCGTAATATATTAATTATTAAGCAATGGTCACATTGAAATCTGTTCTTCCTTCAGTGAGTCGAAGGCTTATATAATTATATTCTTGGCCTTAATTAAGTTTGTTGTATTGTATTGTATTGTATACGAGCACTTATAAAGCGCCTTTTACAGACTAGCTATTCAGAGGCGCTCTAAGCGTGACAGCCCCGAGGAAATAAAAAAAGACTTCAAGTAGCGAAGGGCTGAAGATGACACCCTCAATAAGATCTTACTACGGATAGTGGGAGGGAGGTCGTTCCACATAGAAGGGCCTACAATGGTTGATGTTGATGTTCACTTGAGGAAGAGGACGTTTGGTTTTTGCTGAGGTGTATACAGCCAAAACATTGGGGACAGGTAACACTGTAACACGTATGAAGGCCTAGCTCTAAGCATAAACCAGCCAGGGCCAGTCAGTTATGGAGGGAGGGAAGGAGCAGGCCGTATCTCAAGTTCACTGTAGCTTGCATGCGGTGTGCAGCTGTGCATGCTGTGGTTCAAGTACGAGGCCTATTATATTCTGAAACTGTTAGGCTGTGGGCCTACAAAGGACCAACTGCTCTTGAAAGGAGTCAACATTGTGAGAGGTCGTCCGTCCTATCATACGGCACAATGTGCACATTGCTGATAGTTCACAACAGTCGTACTCGTTGGTAGCCTATTCATCTGTGGAGGTGGTGGTGGTTGTTGTGTATGAGCGACGCTCAGATTTGTGCACCTTGTACACTCTAGAGCAAGACTAAATGTTAATTAGAAGGTTTTATGCTATCAGTTGAAGTTGCACAGAAGGTAGAAAGAGAAAGATACTTTGTCAGGTTTTGCCAACATCACAAAGCAAAGGATTTTAGTGGATACAATCGCCGCTCTACACAGAATAGTTCTTGCGTAAGTTATGTACATGACATTGTTTTGTTAAAGCTGTCTTTTGTCTACAATGTGCTCAGTTTTCGCTGAGGTCATCCCAATTAATTTTGTTTTGATAGATAATTATTGTTCGCTCGTTCACATTGTCATCTGCAAAATATTTGGTCTTGGTTTTATCTAAGCATCTCTCATGATAACTCCATGATAGGTAAGTTGTAAGCCCTATGTCGTGTTTTTACTCGCAGTTTTCGATTGAAGGAATAAATGGTGCTTGTGATCCAGAAATTGATTCCAGCCAATGAAAGACTCTTCAGTATTAGACGACTGATTTCAATTGAAACTGGAAAGAACCAGCATAGTGAAAGAATTGTGGATAATGTGGTTTCCAAAAAAGACTTTCTGTTGCAAAGGACAACACTGTGACCGGTGAAATTCAGCTGGCATTGCCACGCTGGGGAAGAGATCCTATCTGCTCATCAATGCGCCATTGTAATTCGCCGCGATCGACTGTTCACTTTGGACCTGGCTTCCATTCAATATGCGTATGCTACTGACTTCTCCATTCTGTGTATCTACGTAGGCTATACGTCCCAAACAGTTGAGGCTAATCATGTTCAATCTTCTCTATACATCACACCTTCGGTTTTTCATTCGTAATTGAAGACACACCTCTTTGAGAACTTTTACCTTATTCCATCTTATCCTCTACTTCCCAATACCCGACTCAGACAACACCCGCCTTATTTGTTGTTCCTCCCCCTGATTCTATAGCAACCGGACCCGTACCTCCTTTGGACTGCTCTTACGGACAACCCTTCTTGACTCGAGGCAGCGCTCGTAAATAAGCTGGTACCCCACGCTTGGCTTTCGAATGGTGCTTAAGAAATTTTGAGATCACGATTACGAATTGTCGTCTAGTATATTGTGAGGTTTCTTGAAGTGGCGCAATATAAATGAGCGTTTTTCAGTTACAAGACGTCTGACAATGAACTGCTGTGAGAGTAGGTTAAAGGTGGAGAAACCGCACACACGTAGAACCCAACCAACTTCTTCACACTCTGAAGCGTCAGTGGTTGACAGAATGAGCGGCGGGGTGGTGGTGCATTAGTCTCAATTGTGATGATTAATTGATTATGATGATGATGATTATTATTATTGTTATGATGATGATGATGGTGTTGTTGATTTTAGGAAAAGACAAGATGGCCTCTGGTCCAGAGAACGTGAAGAATAATCTGGACAATGCAGCCAACTCTCAGCCTCCTCCCTACTTACTGCACCCTCCCCATCCTCCTCCATCTTCCCAGCCTCAGTGGCTTCTGCCTGCTTACCCATCAGCACCGCCACCCGAATACGGCCAGGTCGTAGGCAGCAAAACGTACGAGGGTTCTAACGCCATTGGACCGTATCAGTACACAACCAGTGAAGCGAATCAGCCGCAACAGATGCTCCTGTTGCCCAATGTTCAGTCGCGAAACATACCACCGTCTCCTCCTCAGCAGGTCGTTTTCGTTGAGAGGAATACGCTGAGGATCGACCGCCATCATAGTCAACAGTCGTTCATGACACATATCATCCTATCGTGCTGTGTCTTCTGGTGTTGTGGATGGATGTGTGGAGGAATTGCATTCATCGTTGCCTGTAAGTTCAGTCGTCTTATAAAAGATTCGTTATTCCTCTCTTCATTCATTACTTATTCATTACGAGGATTTATATATAATTTACGGCTGCGCGATATCATTAGAAAGTCATGAATGGAACGGAGGAGGAATTTTAATATTCGAGGATAAAATTTCGATCGTCCTTTGCTTTGCTGACAGTGAAAAGTCGTTTGGTAGTTGCCGAAGGTTTATTGTGGAAATACTTCAAACACATGTATACGTATCTGCTCATAATTCACCGTTTTATCGTCTCTCAATAAATGGTCAGTTATTAGGCGCCCCTTCAAGATACATAACAGAGAGGTGCTCCCGACCTAGGCCAGTGGTAAGACAACCTTCTTGAGCACTTCACAGAAAAAGAAGAGGAGAAGGAGGAGGAAAAGATGAAGGAGGTGAAGGAGAGGAGGACGAGGTGGAGGAGAAGGAGGAGGAAAAGATGGAGGAGGTGAAGGAGGTGGAGGAGGTGGAGGAGAAGGAGGAGGAAAAGATGGAGGAGGTGGAGGAGGTGGAGGAGTGCCCTCTGATAGCAGAATATAATTTCCAGCAAACCGATCAAACAAACAAAGATGTCCACAACATGGCGAGAGGCACGCTTAACAGTCACATGACCAACATAGAGGGATCGTTCGATAACTAATAGCCTACTGTCGTTTTTCCAACACCCCCACTCGACAGTACCCCCATCTAACATTAGTTTCTAGTTATCAAGGCACAAGCCAATCTTATCCCTTAAGTTATACAGCTTGTCCCTTGTTAGTGGCTTGGTCATAATGTCTGCTAGCATTAGGTCACTAGGACAGTACTCCAAGTTAATTATCCCACGAAACTGTAAGTCTCGAAGATGATGATGTCGAACATCTATGTGCTTGGTTCTTGCACTGATCTTCTCGTTGCTTGCAATCTTGATGCATCCTTGGTTGTCCTCATACAGCGTCGTTGATTCAATGCACGGTAAATGTAGATCAGATAACAACTGTCTCAACCAAACCAACTCTTGACTTGCCAAAGAAGCAGCAATATATTCAGCTTCTGTAGATGACAGAGCTACGGATATTTGCTTCTTCGATATCCATGAAATTACTCCTTCTCCGAGCTTAAACAGGTATCCACTGGTTGACTTGCGATCCGATCTGTCGCCTGCCCAATCTGCATCAACATACCCAATCAGTTTCAGATCTCCAACAGCTTCAAGCTTTAACTTCCAGTTAATTGTTTCCTTGAGATATCTGATAACTCTTTTTACTGCAGTCCAGTCACACTGACGTGGTGAATTGACTTTCCGACATAGAATAGAAACTGCGGCTGCAATATCTGGTCTTGTTGTAGTAGCTATGTACAACAATGCCCCCACTGCTTGTCGATATTGTTCATTTGAGCTGAGCAAATTTTCTTCTCCTGTTATATTTAAATAGTCCACTTGCATTGGTGTTGCACATCCATTTGCATTCGTTAAACCAAACTCAGAAATAATTTCCTGAATTTTATTGATTTCAGAAATCAAGTAATTGCCTTGTTTGTCCTTTTCAATTTGAATTCCCAGGTGTAAACTGACTTCACCTAAATCCTTGATTTCAAATTGCTGACTTAACATGTTTGCTGTTTTCTTGATCATCTCTGCATTTCCACAGATCAGCAGATCATCAACATATAACAATATGTAAACAATCACGTTGTTGCACTTCTTTGTATACAGACACAGATCAGCTTCACTTTGCTGAAAACCATCTGATTTCAGAATAGAGTCTATTTTCTGATTCCAACTTCTGGCTGATTGTTTAAGTCCATAAATGTCTGTTTTGATATCAAAATGATTCACTTTCAAATTCTTTGATGCAGCAACTGTCAACAATGTTCTCAAAGTTGTATGTCTGGCTACTGGTGCGAATGTATCTTCATAGTCCTCACCAAATTTCTGTGCATCGTCTGGTAAAATCTTCATCTCATTCCATGATGAAGATTCCTTTCTGATTTCATTTTGAACCATTAATGATAGTCTTTCTGCTGGTATGCCTTTGTTACTTCTGGTAGATATTCTGGGTTGAACAACATTTTCCTCTGTTATTTCTGTGTCAGCTGTTTCATTTTTGTCATCTTCATTGACTTGATTAACATTTTCTGTAGGCATCTGAGTTTTGACTTCATTTTCATTTTTAACAGGCTCTGATTTTAATTCTGTGTTCTCTGGATTTATAATTACTTCTGTAATTGTCATTCCATCTGATTCATGTTCATCAAATGTTACACTGCGACTGATTATGATTCTGTTTGAATCTTTCAACAGCAACCTGTATCCTTTTGATTGTTCACTGTATCCTACTAGGATTGCTTCGATTGCTCGATCATCGAATTTAGTTCTTTTCTCTTTTGGAACGTATGCAAATGCCTTGCATCCAAATATTCTGATATGTGAAAGATCTGGCTTTTCTCCATTCCACAATTCAAAAGGTGTTTTATCTGTTGCCTTTGTTGGCAGTCTGTTTTGCAAGTACACTGCTGTCATAACTGCTTCTCCCCAGTACTTCAGCGGTAGTGCTGCATCGAGTAGCATACATTTTGCCATTTCGATTATTGATCGATTCTTTCTTTCAGCTACTCCGTTTTGAGATGGTGAGTATGGTACACTTGTCTGAAGTTGAATTCCTTCCTGCTTCAGATAGTTTCTCAGCTTATTTCCAGTATATTCACCACCATTGTCCGATCTTAGGATTTTCGGTTTTCTTTGAAACTTATTACTAACTTCTGCAATGAATTCTTGAAATTTCCCGAATACTTCGTCTTTCCTTTGAATAAGATAGCATTTTGTATATCGTGAAAAATCATCGATAAATGTCACAAGATATTTGCTTCCTCCTGATGACATTGTTTTCATTGGACCACAAACATCACTGTGGATCAAGTCCAACGGATGTTTTGTGCGATGTGTACTGGCTTCAGGATATGGTTTCTGTGTGGCTTTTCCTTTAATGCAATGTTCACATTTCACCTTTACATTACATTCTTTGATTTGAATTCCTGTGGCAATTCCTTGCTTGTTAATATCTTTAACAGCGTTTGGATCTCTATGCCCTAAACGTCTGTGCCACACATGAATACAATTTTCATGTTTAGTTTCGAACTTGGCCATGTTTGCAACTTCAGGAATATTCTTGCATGACAACTTGTATAAATTGTTTTCAGATTTTCCCACAGCCAACAACTTTCCATTGTATTTTATCGAACACTGGTTACCCGAAAATTCAATTTCCTTTCCTTTGCTTGCCAGTTGCTTCACTGATAACAAACTTCCTGTTAATCCTTGTGAATATAGAACATTTGTGACTTTAATTCTATTCACTGTGCCATTGTCTAAAATGCATTCCAGAAAACCATTTCCAATTCCATCTGCAATTAGACATGTTCCATTAGCAATGTAAATTTTGTCAGACTTCGTTTGGTCCCGTTCTGTAAAGAAATTCAGATTGTTTGTCATATGGGTTGTGGCTCCGGAGTCTATAAACCAGTCACTTGTTCTCTGACCAATGCCAATTGTAAAACTGCTGTGATTAGTGTCATCGTTGCCTGGATCACTCAATCTTTCTGTTACAACATTTTTGGCTTTGTGTTTTAATTTTGGCTGTTTATTTTCTTGCTCCATTCTTGCCTTCCATACTCTACAATCCACTTTTAAATGACCTGCCTTTTTGCATATGAAACAAGTTCTTGTTTCTCTGTCTTTATGCTGTTTATCATGACGATAGTTAGTGCGATTACTGGGTCTCGTATTGCTTGAGTACATTGCTGATTCATCTTTTGCTTCTGTTGAATCATTTTCTGAATCTTTCTTGCGCTTGTATGCATCAACAAGCTTGTTTTTAACATATTCTAGAGTAAGCTCATCTTCCTCTCTGGCTTCTAAAGCTGTTATCAATGTTTCGTACTCATCTGGTAGACCACAGAGCAATAGAGTCGCCACCTGTTGATCAGTAACTTCTTCACCAACACCACGCAATTGCTCAACGAGTTGCAAGGCTGCACTTATGTATTCCTGCATGTTCTGATTATTCTGTAGCTTTATCTTGTATAGCTTTTTACGCAGATACATCTTACTGCTCAGATTAGATCTTTCATGCACCTTTTGTAGCTCCCGCCACATTTCTCTTGCACTGTTACAATTGCAAATGTGTATTAACTGATTATCTTCAACTGATAATGATATCGTGCATTGCGCCTTCTCGTTCTTTCTCTGCCAAGCGTCTGGAACTGGGTCAGGTGTGTCGTCATTCACAACTGTCCATAAATCGTCTTTAATTAATAACATTTTTACCTTGAATTTCCAGACTTGATAATTGCTGTTGTTCAATTTTGTTATCGTAAACTTTGTTTCGTTTGATTCCGCCATTTTATTCTTCTTCTTTGACTAGCTGACTCACGCGACTTGTTAGCGATTTTTACCAACGCTCGAACATAGGTTTACTATCGAAAAGTTCCGATTTCTTTAAACCTACAAAGTCGCAGTTCCGAGTCACTGTCTTATTTCTAAACTTTTAAGCATTACTTGGTAACTGGCCGGTAGCTGGGCCCATAACCTGATAGCAGAATATAATTTCCAGCAAACCGATCAAACAAACAAAGATGTCCACAACATGGCGAGAGGCACGCTTAACAGTCACATGACCAACATAGAGGGATCGTTCGATAACTAATAGCCTACTGTCGTTTTTCCAACACCCTCAAGGAAGAAACTCCTTTCCATGGGATTTCTATGATGATGTCTTGACGCAATCCAATATTGAAACGCAGCGTTTCTGTTTTCTTGTAAAAAATTTAAACTTCAATAGAGACAGCTACGGTAATTGGAAAGAGCCTAACTTGTAACTTAATTTTAATCGTGACTGTATGACTGCAGCACCACTGATGGACTAGACCTGGTTGTTACAAGCGCATGAATCTTTTCTCCTGTCTGTCGTTTTTGTTTTCAGTGATCGCCCAGAGTTCTGCTGCATCCGGGGATGTGGCAGGTGCCCGTCGCCTTGGACATCTGTCGCTCGGTCTGTCCATCTGTGGCCTCATCACTGGAATAATAGTCACGATTGTCGTCATCGTTGGAGCTGCCCATTAGTGAACTGAACTGAGTGGTGTGGATCAGCGAAAGCATTAATTTTGGATTTTATCAGGACTTTTTGGCATTATAAAAGCGTTTAATTAAATTCAGCAGTGTGTCTACGAGATAGCATAATATTTTAATGGAAACATCATGATGCGTTTCTAAGCTCAAACCCAAAGATGGTTGAACTTGTTATAAAATTCGAATTGGCAATAATTATTGTTCTGTGTCATGTGACATCTATTCTCTAGTTGTGTCGTTTTGTCACGAGCTGTTACTATTAATAGATATTAGATTTATTATTATCAACACTCAAGTAAAATCTCGAGAGTCTTTGTCTTGGGTCAGCAATGACAATAATATTATGTACATGCAAGTAAAATTTTAATTTTGTTTACTTGATCGCGGTTTGCTTATCAGTTTTGACTATCAAAAAACGAACATAATAATAATAATTATAAAAATAGCAAATCCATTTGATTGTCTAATACAATTTATATGGCGCCGTTGCACAGCGTGATAGCATTACAGTGACTACGTCCGCTTTACAAGATAGCTGCATTCCCGGCTGTCCTGCGCAGTGGCTTAGAAGTGTGAGACGATTAATAGCAGCAGCCATCTATCGAGTCACCTGGAAGCTGACGCCTGTCGATCGCTAGATTGAAACTCTACAATCATATTACACATGTTACATATGTTACACATGTTACACATGCTACGCGAAGTCAATTTCTGTCAAAAGACGGAGGGTGGTACATGTACGTACGCAATGGGTGGTTCCTTATTAGCCTATCTTCGATGAGAGAAACGTGCAAGTTGACCTATAGGCTTTACATAGTGATCGTATGGCTACATCGAAAGTGAAACGAAGAGTGATGACGGTCACTTGAGGAATAGGAAGTTGTTTGTTTTATTTTGCTCGTGTGTAGGCTACAGTGTACTACTGTGTAGTCTACAAAGCCAAAACATAGGAAACAGGCAATGCTGCAACGCGTTTGAAGGCCTCGCTCTAATCACAACTGTTCGACGAGAGCCAGGCAGTTAAGGAGGGAAGGAGAGCGTATTTTAACAAGTCCACTATAATAGCGGCAATTGATAGCCTGCATCCGTTGTTCATGCTGTGGTACAAGTGCGAGGCCTATTATAGGTCTACGGAAAATAATAGGATGTACAAAGGACCAATGGCTCTTAAGAGGAGTTAACATTGTCCGTTCTTCCGTCCGTCCGTGCTATCATACTGCACAATGTGCACAATGATCATAATAATTATAGTCACTCATTACAGTCGTATTCATTGGTATCATTCATCTGTGGTGAGAGTGTGAGCGACCCTCAGATGTGTACAAAGTTACTTGTACATTTCACAGAAAGTCTAATGTTCATTTGAAAGTTTTGTCAGTTGAAGTTGCGCGATCGGTAGAAAGAGAGACTTTGTCAGATTTTGCCAGCATCAAGAAGCAGAGGATTTTTTCGATATAGCCTACTATCGCCACTCTCCATAGAACTGTTCTTGCGTGAGTTACTTGGTAGTCCCTGCTTGTAATAATCTTAAATGTCATGTTAATGAACATGTTTTGCTAGAGCTACCTCATCCCAAATTTCAACTTGTTTAAACGCTGCTATATGAAACATTTTTTGATGTGGTTTTCTCGAGACTCTTCTACAGCGTAAACGGTTAGCTGCAATATGTAGCCTATAGGGTCTTCTCTGGCAGTTTTAAATCGAAGAACGCTTGTGATTGCGAGAATCGAAAAATTGATCCCAGCCTATCGAGGC
Organism: Lumbricus rubellus; assembly: GCA_945859605.1. NCBI lineage: Eukaryota > Metazoa > Annelida > Clitellata > Crassiclitellata > Lumbricidae > Lumbricus > Lumbricus rubellus. Next base: position 40,797,575 of record OX243819.1, read on the forward strand.
TCGATTCTTTATAATACTATAATAGTGTACAGTCTTAGTTTTAAAAAAATATACAATAAGAACCAGTGGCGTAGCAATAGGTTGTGCAGCTTGTGCAGTGCACAAGGACCCCCGGCTGTCAAGGGCCCCCGAGGGTCACAGTCAATTTTTTACTTTAGGAATATTCATAATGTATTCAAATGATCAAATCCACATTATACAACGGTGGCGCAGGAATGGAATGTGCAGACTGCACAAGATCCCCATGACTTCATCGAGCCGTGTGGCAGAATTGAATTAAGTTTGATCAATGCTGAAGTGGTGGTCGCTTTGGATATCGACACCAAGCAGAGAGACACGTCGGAAACTATGGTGGTATTCGCGAGTTACTTTACAAGAGAATTCTGGAACGAAGGCATCTCAATTATTTTTGCGCAAGGGAATTCACCCAAAGGTATTCGCCCAAGCGAACATCTCAGGCTCTCAGCATTTCCGATTTTTAAAATTCTTCTTTTAGACTTACCGTAGTAACCCAAACTTGAGTCGCTTCAAATCATACCAATTTATTAAATGGTTTCTTTTTTATTCAAATAACCCAACTGTTTGATAGATTTTCAGTGTGAATGGTTATAGCCTAATTCATACTACAAGAGAGGAAACGATGTTTACCGATAGGCTACTCTGGCACCCTAAAGAAATATAAAATGTATTAGAGCCAAGCGGGAGAAAATAGGCCTAATAAAAATTGGAAAAAGTTAATTTTGAAATTTAACGTCGAGTGTGAGTTAGGCCTATGCAAATAGTATAGGCCCTATCGAAAAACTAGGTGCTTTTGCACAGTCTTATTGTTTGAAATCTTGGGATTCAAGCATTGTAGGGGCCCACCACGAAAGCCCTGCACAAGGGCCTCCAAAAACCTTGCTACGCCAATGATAAGAACCCATTCTGTTTAGAGCAGAGAGACTGTGACCTTACCATAGGGTAGTAAATATTTATGGGGAGAAATCCAGCAGACATAGCTGCACTAGAGCAACAATTTTGCATTCAATGCGCCATGGTATAGTTCGGCTACTCACTCTGGATCTGACTTCCAGTCGCTACTGAGTCTCGTTGTATACGTTTAGAGTTTACGAGATTGCGATTCCATTCATTCTGCGTCATCAACTACTTCTCCCATCTGTGCCTTTATTACTCTAACAGGATCATTAATCTGTTCAATCGTCGTCCTGTATATTGTGACGTTTCCTTTAATAGGCGCGATATAAATGAGTAGTTTCAAGTACAAGACGCGTGAATATATGAACTGCTGCGACATCAATGGTGGAGAAACCGCACACACGTAGCACCTAACGAACCTGTTTCACACCCGACGACGTAAATGAGCGGCGATTAGGTATAGGCTAACCTCAATTGGGATGATGATGATGATGATGATGATGATGATGATGATGATGATGATGATGATGATGATGATGATGATGATGATGATGATGATGATGATGATGATGATGATGATGATGATGATGATGATGATGATGATGTTGATTTCAGGAGAAGGCAATGATGGCCTGTAGTGAAGAGAACGTGAAGAGTGAACTGGAAAATGCAACCGACACCACAGCATCCTCTCAGCCTCCTCCTCTCTATCAGCCGCATCCTCCCAATACTCATCCACTTCCTCTTCCTTCACATTCTCAGTGGCCTCCGCCTAACTACCCATCAGATCCGCCACCAGAATACAGCTCTATCGTAGGCAGCAAGCCGTACGATGCCTCGAAAGCCACTGGACCGTATCTGTACACAACCAATGACGCGAATCAGATAATCCTACCATCTAATGTTCAAGCGCGGGATGGCCGATCTCAGCATGTGGTTTATATTGATAGGAATGCTGTGATGAGGAGTGACCACCTTGGCCTGAGGAGTGACCATATGGGCATGAGGAGTGACCCCCTGGTCATGAGGCGTGACCATCTGGACATGAGGAGTGACCACCTTGGCCAACCGTCGTTCCTGGGTCTCATCATTCTGTCGTGTTGCGTCTTCTGGTTTTTTGGTGGATGGATTTGTGGAGGAATTGCATTCTTCGTTGCCTGTAAGTTCAATCGTCAATCGCCTCTCAAACACTCAACCGTCTATAATTGTAATTTTAATCATGAAGTTATATAGCGCCACTTCAAGAGAAACTCCTCAGAGGCGCTCCAGACCTGACAATAACAAACCACGATCAAAGAGAATGGTTTTCATACGCTTACGTAAAAGGGGCAAAGAAAGACTAAGAAGTTCAGTACAGAAAGGGCTATGTAACTTATTCCAGGAAGATGGCCGACCAATAATTATAATGTATGACGTTGCTTTTATGCATTACTGTGTAAGTCCGATCCGTATGAACAATCAGATGCCTTTAAATGGCAAAGCGAATGAATCTTTCATTCGAGATTGAGGTTGTATGTGACGGATTAGATCTATTATATAATTATATCAACAGGAAGTCATGCGATGGAAGTTTCTTCTTTATATAGAATTCTTTGGTTTGAATGCAGAATAATATCAATATTTTGTAATTTAAGTAGAATGAACATCTTGTTGTGGAAATAACAAATAAGCTGACTTCAAACATAACTATTTTGGGTATCTGCTCCTAATTCACCAACCTAATATCGTCTCTCAGTCAATCGCATATTTTTAATGACACCCATTCAAGATAAGACCCACACTCATGAGAGGCGCTCCCGACACAGGCCAAAGGAAAGATAACCTTATAGAACGGAACTGATAGAACGGAAGAGGAAGAAGAGGAGAAAAGGAGGAGGAGTAGAAAAATTAGGAGGACGAGGACGAGGAGGAGGAGAAAGAAAAGAAAGAGGAGGAGAGGAGGAAGAGGAAGAGGAGGAGAGGAGAAGAGCCCTCGAGAGGAGACTCTTTTGCATGGAAAGTCTCTGATGAAACCCTGCGAATTGATGTGTGTGTTTTTTGCAGATCCAAAAATTAAACGCACCGTTTCAGTGTTTTGGCAACATTTATTAACATGATTTTAATGACACTGCAGTAGATTGACAATTCGGAAGAAGAACTTGTAGTTTTATTTTTAACGAGACTAGAGCACCAATGATGGATGGATGGACTAGACCTGCTTCTTCCAAGCGCATGATAAAGATTCACAAGAGTGTGTGATGTTTGTGTTGTGTATGTATCGCTTGTGTGTGTGCGTGTAGTCTATTTTCTCGTCTGTCTCTTTGTTTTCAGTGGTCGCTCAGAGTTCTGCTGCATCCGGGGATGTGGCAGGTGCCCGTCGCCTTGGACATCTGTCGCTCTGCCTGTCCATCTGTGGACTCGTCTTTGGAATAGTCGTCACGATTGTTGTCATCGAAGGAGTTACTGAACGTAGGCCCTAAATGAATTCAGTTGACAGGATCAGCGAACACATTTTTGTACTTCATCAGGACCCGATGTATGATAACTACGTCCGATTTACACGTTGACATCTCCGATCTCCTGCAGTGTCTTTGAAGTGGAAGATAATTTGTTCCAACCAACTATCGAGCCAACTGAAATCTGTCGCCTGTCCGTCCCCATGCAGTTGCCCCCTAAATTAAGCCTCAGCCGCCGAAGTTTTTTGCCACTTCGAAAGTCCGCCGACAATATTTCCGAGTCAGTCATCGGCCTCCGAAATTTACTTGATTATTAGCCGAGGAATATATTTTCTTTAATTATTATCAATAGCAAAGTTCACGTTTGTCTGCAGAAAACCTGCAAGAGATAGCGGTATGCTTTATCCTCGAGGATCTCGAAAATTAAAACTAATGGAAATGAGAGGAAAGTTGTGCATGTATTTGTCTTGCTTCTAAAGATAAAATGTAGTTTTTAAAGTGTTCACGTTTAATTGACAGTTGACTGCAGCTGTAGACTACAGTAACTGTGCGTTATGTTCTAAATAATGCTGACACCTTAATATTTAAGCCATGGTTGACTATGCTACGGTTGGCAGAATTCCTGCAGCCGTATTTTGGGACTTGTGTTTATATACGGTAGCTGTATTTAAAAAAATTACGGTTTGGTTCTGGTTGCTAGATCGAAGCTCCACATCTAGTTGAGACTTGCCTCCTATGCAGGGTTACATGCAGTTTTAGGTGTTTATCTACTTGCTTCTATATAGCCTACTCCTCTACAGGTATAGGCGCATTGGATAATACACTGGCATGAAGAGCAAGAGGGACCAGGATCGAATCTCGAATCCCACAAAGGATAGACGACGTGCTTTGTAGTAGGCTGCTATTAATCTCGACTATTACTGTTCTGCTAGTTGTTAAGATTTATGTATTCTGTGATCTGTGTCCTTTCATGTGGATTATTTCAACTGCAAAATAATTGTTTTACACTATAACCGGTTGCGGTCTGTCAACCGGATTGTTGAATAAACGATATTATTATTATTATTATTATTGTTGTTATTATTATTGTTATTATTTCGTTTGACCAGGATCTCCATTGTGTGAAATTGATAACTCATAATAATTATGTTGCATGCTGGCGCTTATTTGCTTGTACTGTTCAAATAATTGATCTGAAAAAGCTCCCACACTCTAGTAATCTATGTATAATTTGTATATTATAACCCATTGTCTCTTTCATTGTCTCTTTCATTCTCTCTTTCATTCTCTCTTTCATTCTCTCTTTCATTCTCTCTTCCATTCTCTCTTCCTTTCTCTCTCTTTCTCTCTTCTCTCTCTCTTTTCTGTCTGTCTTTCTCTCTTTCTTTCTGTCTCTGTCTCTCTCTCTCTCTCGCTCTCTCTCTCTCTCTCTCTGCGTGCGTCTAACTATCTGTCCTTCTTCCCTTTCTCTTTATGTCCATGTTGTATCTCCATCACTTCCTGATTTTTCGTCTGCTTCTAGCGATTTATCACAGTGGAGATCATGAAAACAATTTGGTTTTTGTTTTAAATGTCTAATTGTTGTGTCAACATTGTTTGGAGTTAAATTCACATCATATCCTCTTCATCGCACATACACAATCTATTTCCTTTCTACAGCTCAACCAATCATCGTCCATGCACCTCCTCTTTATCCCGCTCCTCCTCAGCGTATACCACCACCACTACAACTGTGACTGCTACTATCATCATCGGTGTCCATCACTGTCACTTCAACCACCACTTTACCACTACCACGATAGCCACAACTACTGCTTATACTACTGATGACACTTCAACTACTACTAACAATTATTGCTGTTTTTGTTCCCAGGACTAGGACTGCTCTGAGAACGTCGCCTAGCAGTCTCTTAACAGTCGGAGAAGAGCTTTTTAAATCTATGGGCATACGATAAGATACTATCACTACTAGTCTACTACTACTATTACTGTGCTACTACTGCTTTTAAATCTATGGACATACGATAAGATACTATCACTACTACAATGTATTACTGTGCTACTACTGCTCACTTGTCCAGCTAATACTGCAAGTGTCTAGGCTTCTATCTGAAAAGTCTATTGCTCGTCACTCTAGTCTCGTCCTCGTCCAACCGAATAATGTGCCTTAATTAACCGAGTCTCACGCTCTGCAGAAATTCTAATAATTGTAGGCCTACAAATCAGTCAATTTGATCATGTCTCCAGCTACAATGTATATGCTGAGGACATTACACTGGTGACTTCCTACACGGCAGCGCATTGAATAACATAGGATTGCTGCTGTGGTTTGGCAACTTGGTATCGCCCCCCCCCCCAATAACCATTGAGTGTTTAGAAAAATGTTTTAGTAAGAGTTCCAGGAAGCAAACGTTGCTCCTGTGGGAACCCATTCCAAACAACTGCCTCCCCCCCCCCACCCGACAGAGAAGTTAGATATTCTGCTTGGTTGCAGTAGACTGTAGACCTACTTGCGAATGGAACCAAGAGCACTCCCTTCTGTGAAGAGTGAGTGGGCGATGGCCTTGAATACCTGTGGAGCAACAGAGCTCTTGTCGGACGACTATGGAACCTGAATGTGGATCTTTAGATTCTTTGCTTGCCGTAGAACGTCGTCGGGTCACATTATACATTATACAGATTGGAGACGATCTAATGATCTGAACGATAGAGGAAAAATGATTGAAGAGGCGAACACAACACGGTCGATGAATGGAGGCTATACATGCTTTTATTTAATACGTATACGATCAATAATCAATGCTCAGTCTTTCAGTTACAGTTACAGTTACATTTACAGTTTCAGTTTTAGTTACAGTTACAGTTACAGTCACAGTTACATGAAACTGTATATTAAACGGAAATTAATTAAGAATGAAAATCGAAATGAAGAATGGAAAAATACGAAGTTGTATGAAGTGCAAAATAGGGAATGTGTATATTTATAGGTCTCAATGAAACGATAGAAACTCTACATGGGGGACGAGTTAGATAATGAAGAGAATGAAGAGGAGGAGGAAGAGGAGGATAATGAAGAGACTGAAGAGATGGAGGAGGAGTAAGAGGAGTAGGAGGAGGAGGAGGAGGAGGAGAAGTTCTGGTTGGAAATGAACTCTTTGGTGATCATAGAACAGCAGACGCTTTGTCCATGAAGTAACAACATTATTTTCATGATGCATGAATAGGCCTAGGCTATAAATTATCTATATGCTACTTATACACAATATTAAATATTATACCGTATATAGCCTAATAATATATTGTCATTCTTTCAGAACTATTATATATACATATATTTCATATACCAAGTAGGCTATGTATATATATATTTTCAACAGATATATTTCGAGCGATTGTTTGCGGATTCATTCGTCGAAACTCCATCGCTATAGGCTACTGTAACCCAACTTAACAATATTTTAATCTCGATGCCAAGTTTGGCTGATCATACATAGTGAACCAAATAAACTGAACCTCGTTCTTTGCCGCTTCAATTCAAGTGACCCGAATGTAAACGTATAAGTTTGATGAATGCTTTTTTTAGATTCATCGCCATTGATTCGAATGCCATCTTCTTAGATCAACATTCTCAGACTAACCGTAGCATAATAAAATTATTATCAGTTCGCGAGCAAAAATTATATTGTATGTTGAATCACTCAACAGAAATCACGTCGTTCAACATTTACGACGAATTTTTCAAAGAGCAACTGCAAAGTTAACTGTAGATTGTTCACTAGCGCAGCGTCCAGTCAGACCGGTTGTCCAAAGAAACTATATGTAAGCAAAGAACGAATTCTGTTTGACCAAAGTCTAAAGAAGGGAGATAGTGAAACAGCGGAGAGTATAATTTATGCTGTGGTGGGTTTTGCTTTGGACATGAGAGATTAGAAGACGATGAAGCAGTACTTTCAGTGGATTCTCTTTTCTCAACCTCGGCATATAACGGTAACGTCACGTGACCACCGTCCAGTCTCCTCTCATCCACGACATCTGATCTTGTAGATAGGAGTAGGACTGTAACAATATATAATAGGACTGACTCTTCAACGCATCTAATCAGTGATCTCTCTTCATCGTTCAACTCCTCTTCTTATCTCTCCGTCATTTTATCCTCTTCTATCTACTAACCTCACTCTTCAGTCTTCCTCTTGTCTTTATCCTCTCCTCCTTATATTCTTAGTTCTCCTTTTCTTGCTCCTTTTCCTTTTTTATGCCTCCTCATCTTCTTCCTGCTTTTCCTCTTTTCCTCCTTTCTGCCTTTCTTTCATTCCTCCTACTCCTCATGCTTCTACATTTAGAGAAGGCAGCGGAGAAGGATAGCGTGGGTATAAAGTGTCGGCGATGCATAAAATGCTTTCTTTTCTATAGCCTCATGACAAAGGCTTCTTCTGTTTGAACGACGACCTACGACGACACATTGGATCTTCATCTTTCGAGACAAAGAAACCGTCTGTCATCATGTTAACAGATCTTTAGCTTAGAGTTACCAACCATTGCTGCTGCTACTGCTGCTGCTGCTTCTGCTGCTGCTACTGCTACTGCTGCTACTAGTACTGTTGCTGCTACTGTTGTAGCTGTTTCTGATGCAATTAATTCCAGATGTGATGGAGTTGCAGCTGCTGCGACTGACTCGCATGAACTTCTTTAAACTTCAATTTACATAGCGTGACATCTGTGTGACTGGAGTGTGCTGCTGTCTGTAGAGATTGGATCACATCGAACTTCAGATGAGACGATGCTGTTCCTCGTCTCGTTCCAGGTTGTCCTCCTCATTACGACCTTCTCCTCATCCTTCTTCCTCATACCTGTCTCCGCTGGACCAATCCAGGAGGAATTTTATCATCGACGGAGGAGTCAATCGGAATCTCTGCTTTTCATCGCTCCAGGTTAACCACTTTCCATGTATCCTATCTCTAGGTCGATAATCATAATTGTTAACCACGTTCCATGTATCTCTTAGTTGACAGTTATTGTGGTACATGGCAATAAAATCAATGGAAAGAACGATTGGATACAATCTTACAAAGCGTAGATTATATTGCATAATTAATTTTATGAACAATCTGTGTATAGCGTTAAACTTATGATGAGTTGCTACAATCCTGTTATGTGGGTGAATTATTTGGCAATGAAGGTCAGAAATAGAACATTGTTACTTAGAGCTACAATCAAGGCCGTAGCTAGGGGGTGTTTTGGGTGTTTGAACACCCTCCGAAATGGAAAATGTACAAAATAATATCATGCATTTACGAGCACATGATGTAAAAAAACATGAAATAAAAGCATGAAAACACCCCCAAAATGAAAAATGTAAAAAAACCAATAGAATGCATTCACTGTGACTAGCACATAATGAAGGAAACATGAAATTAAACCCAAAATGGTAAGAAAGTCGTTTCCGATTACTAAAAAAAGTCGTGAGAAATTCTCCGCCGAAGAAACAACCCCACGAAATCAAATCCTGGCTACGGCCTTGGCTACAATATGTGTGATTTATATAGTGAGACGCTCCCGACCCAGGCACGACCAAAGAGAAAAGTCTTGAGCAACTAATAAAGAGTTACACAAGTTCTGCTTTCTGATATAATTATTTAGTAAGGGTAAGGATATTATAACGCTCAACTAATTTCTATCATATCTTAGCAATTTTTACCGCGATAAAAAATCCTCCGGACTTAATACAGCAGAATACATATCGCAACCCAGGCCACGAAACATTAGCCTACTTGAAGACTGAGTGCATCTCTACGATGCATGTAGCCTATCGATCTGCTCTGATGAATTGGCCAAAGAACCAGATGAGAGACAGAGGCAATCATGTTTAGCATTCTTCCAATATGTGTGTGTGTGTGTGTGTTTTGTATATCATGTGTGTGTACATGTATGTGTGATTGTTGTTGTAGAATGTTCGATGACTGGCCAGTGGTGCGTGAGGGGTTGTCATCGGATGCCCGATGGAGACTTCCAGTGGTGCGGAGGATGCACCGTCTACGTCAGATGCAGCAACCGTCAGATGCAGCTGATCGCTTGCCCTCACCTGCCGCAACCTTCCTTCTGGGATGACCAACTCGGCGCTTGCACCGATTCAAGCCAAACATGTCGTTGTCACGGAAACAACGAAGAGAAGACAACTGAAGTAGCAACTGAAACGTCCACTGATACACCGACGGAAAAACCAACTGAAGTATCAACGGAAAAACCCACTGAAACACCGACGGAAAAACCCACTGAAACCCCGACTGAAAAATCCACTGAAACACCGACGGAAAAATCCACTGAAACACCGACGGAAAAACCCACTGAAACAGCGACGGAAAAACCAACTGAAGCACCAACTGAAAAACCAACTGAAACAGCGACGGAAAAACCAACTGAAGCACCAACTGAAAAACCAACTGAAACAGCGACGGAAAAACCAACTGAAGCACCAACTGAAAAACCAACTGAAACAGCGACGGAAAAACCAACTGAAGCACCAACTGAAAAACCAACTGAAACAGCGACGGAAAAACCCACTGAAGCACCAACTGAAAAACCAACTGAAACACCGACGGAAAAACCCACTGAAACACCGACGGAAAAACCCACTGAAACACCGACGGAAAAACCCACTGAAACACCGACGGAAAAACCCACGGAGAAACCCACAGAAACGTCGACTTCACCAAGTGAAACAGCGACGGCTCACACAACACCTGTAACTACACCGTACACCACAACCAGCACAACTGAAAGCACAACGACAAATACAACCGTACCAACACCCCAGTCCACAACCCAACACACAACTCCAATCTCAAATGAAACCACAACAACTCCAACCTCAAATGTAACCACAACTCTACATACAACCCCAGCCTCAAATGTGACGACAACCCCAGCCTCAAATGTGACGACAACCCCAACCTCAAATGTGACCACAACTCTACATACAACCCCATCCTCAAATGTAACCACAACTCTACATACAACCCCAGCCTCAAATGTGACCACAACCCCAACTTCAAATGTAACCACAACTCTACATACAACCCCAACCTCAAACGAAACCACAACCCCACATACAACCCCTACCTCAAATGTGACCACAACCCCAACCTCAAATGTAACCACAACTCTACATACAACCCCAGCCTCAAACGAAACCACAACCCCACATACAACCCCTACCTCAAATGTGACCACAACTCTACATACAACCCCAGCCTCAAATGTGACCACAGCCCCAACCTCAAATGAAACGACGATCCAGCACACAATCAAACCTACAACCCCATTTATGACCACAACCACCCCCTCGCCTACAACCATCGAAACTACGACTAGTGGACCAACGACAACAATAAACCCTAAGGACAGAGGTGAGAGACCACAAAATAATGTACTTTAGATCTATACTGTATGGTATTGTTTTGTATCGTAATGTAATTTATTATGTTGTATTGTATTGTACTTTATTGTGATGTATTGTATTGCCTTGTATTGTATTGTATTGTATTGTATTGTATTGTACTGTATTTTATTGTATTGTACTGAACTGTATTGTGCTGTTTCTACGGATTTCTAAAGTGCGTCTCCAATTGCAAATAATTAATTTACTCTTAGATGTCAGTTTCACCTTCCCACCATTTTTGATTTTGTGAAACTATTCCACTTTTATACCAACTAAAAAGACATTTATGACATATTAATTAAGGTAATGATATTTCTGAGAAACAATAATTTTGCTCTGAGATCATTTTCGCTATCTTTATAAAAGAGATTAAATCTACCAAATAATGATTTTACAGACTTTTTCTCTCCAACTTCGAAACGAGGAAAAGAAGTTACAGCAGCTGACCCAAACTTCTTTCTCCGTTGCACTAATTATCCGAAATATCCTGTGATCATGATTTTTCATAATCTCTGATCATGATCTTGTTGCTTCGATCTTTTCTGATGATGATCATTGTATGTGCTGTGATCATAATTTATTAATAATATTATTTCCTTCCGTTGATAGATCGATATCGCGAGGGAACCGTCTACATTAACCCGGGGAATGAGGAAGTGACCTACGTACTGGACAAGATGGATCGGGAGCGAGGTGCTGCCTATGGCTTCTACAACCACACGATCCATGCGACTGGGTGGGGTGTGCTTGAGATTCGTACCCAACCAAATCACACCCCTCCTCTTGGACCACACGGATCCAATGACACTGCCAAGCGCATGTATGCAGCCGGCTTTCTTGAGGGACTTCTGACGGCCAGGTAGACCAACCAGCAGCATCAAAATAATTATACTCACAGTACGGTACTATAATAATTATTACGACAAAGGTGCCGCTTAGTGGCTACGCGTAGGGCACCAGCTTATTCAGAAGCGCATACATAGAAAGAAGAAAAGTTGCAATCATGATAGTATTACAGTTAGGCTATTATGTCTCGCAGTTTCATTATCATTACGCGTATAATTACGTTTGCTTTAGATGACACTGCTCACCATCATCTTGTCGTCATCATCATCATCACCATCATCTTGTCATCATCATAATCATCCTTTGGTACTCGTCTATTAAGTTATCTTATTCTGTAATATCATCGTATCCGTAAACACTGATATTAACTCTGCCCCTCAGAGACGTTCTGCTACGGGTTCTTTGAGCATCGAAGTAGCCTAGTCGTGCATTGCTCGTTGCTGCCGCTAGAAGGCTACCCATTTTTTACAATTTCGAACTCTTTCTCTTTTTTAAGATACAAAACTCGATGTGTCTCGTTCAACACATCAATCATCTGAATTTCTAATGACTTCTCACCTCGCTTGGCGACTGACTACCAGCGTTTCAGATTTGCTATTTCACGTGACTCTGCGAGCGCTGAAAATGTTACTATAGGTCTAATGACGATCATGATGATAAATTGATAATAATAATAATAATAATAATAATAATAATAATAATAATAGCAGTAGATCTAATAAATTAAAGCTTAATAGTAACAAAACCAATAAAACTGGTGCGTACATTTCTGTATGATCTCAAGGGCCACAGTGTCATTTCGCGATGAAAAAATCTGTTGCAGACAAATCTGGAACGAGTACGTGAACGTGAGGTCATTCTTCTTGACCCCTGGGGACAACGAGACGGAGGAAAAGGTGAAGAAGTTCATCAACGAGCAACATGAGTGGGCGAAGGAGATGGTGACGGTGTACGCGAGGAGGGGTGATCCATACTGGACGAACGTCGGATACATTCTCGAACAGCTGGAAGGACTTCATCGTGGATACAGAATCGTAGCGAAGACTGAAGGCTGGGTAAGAGGGAGAGGAAAATTAGGAGAATTAGAGAATGGAATCAGAAGAGGAAGAGATGACGGATGTTGAAGAAGAATGGGAGGGAATTAGAGTCAGACATTACCCTTCCTCCGCTTTTTTTGTCTGAATCTGATCGATGTTGATGATGCGGCTGAATAGATTCTCGGTAGTTATTTCCGTGACTCGTTATCGTCGCACCTGTTCTAATTATAAAAAATGCATATTATAATATTCACATTAGAGAAATTCTCGCTATAGTCATGGCGCTGAAAACTGTAGTCTGGCATAATAGAATGATGTAAATTGGGTGACTGTAGGGGAGGCTGGCTTTTTACAATAATGACCGACCTATCTTGAGAGTTTAAAATGACATTTCTAATGATGTAGCATTATTATTGGAATGGTTTGATTGACAGGAGACTGACATCTTTGTCGTTCAACTGTTGAACGCGATGGGTGATCTGTTGGATCTGACGCAAGCTGTGAAAGATCGATCTGATCGATTTCAACCGATGACGAATATGACGAAACAACAGATCAACGATTACATCGCTCGAAACAGTAGATGCTCAGCGCTTATCAAGGCAACTATCGACCCAACGTGTACTTTATCTAGATAGATTAAGAAAAAATAATAATAATAGCCTATTGTGTTGGGACGGGAAATAGAAGCTGATTTTAAGGAATTGCGGATGGCCTGAATTTGATGTTTCATAAAAATGAACGTCAATTAGAAATTATAGTAATTTGTTGAGCAGGAGACAACGACGCATTGATTAATAATAAATAGACTGAGATGTCCATGGCTTTCGATTGATGCTGTAGAGTGTACAAGTTTTGTATTATTAAATACGATTGCGAATGATAGGCTATTTGCGGACAATAATATTGATGTGATGCAGAGATCGTGTAGAGATAAGATAAGAAAATTCTTTTATATAAAAGAAATGAGAGATTGGAACAACAACGACAGTTACTGTTGTAGATGACGCCTGGTTTCGAGAACATCTTCATCGGTCATTCAACTTGGTTCATCTATGCATCATCTCTTCGCATGTACAAGCATTACCACTTCGACTATCTCGATAGACTGACTGCATCGCACAGGTCGTCCTTCTCCAGCTATCCAGGTACATGTATATATGTACGTCTGGCTAAAGCACTGTTATTCAATATGTAGTCCAGTATGATAATTATGTCGTCAATTATTTAATGCAGGTGCCTACAGTCAGTAAGTTAGCGGGTTTTAGATAAGGTGGGACTTAATTACAACGAAGAAATCAGCTACATTGTAATATTGTATTAATTTTGTAGCTGCAGTGAGATGAACATCCTAACTAGAAAGTCTACACAGCGTCTCTAGTTTAACCTCTGATTCCACCAATAGCTTCGCTATAACTAGTTCTGATTCTTTAATTAACTAAGCAGCTATAATTGTAGCCTAACACTTTAATTAGATATAGGCTATTAAGTTACTCTTATTATTTGTAATTAGTTTCTAGGCCTACATGATTAAGTTCATCTGTGTCACGATGACTAAGATTAATGAGACGCTGAAAACTTGAGAACAATGATTGCAAGAATCTAAGAGTATAATATTGTAATAGTATTCGAATGTTTTAGAATGTGACTGAATGGTTTGTTGTCGTTGTTGTCATTGTTGTTGTGATGATGACAGGAGCGTTGGTGTCGATCGACGACTTCTATCTGCTCGACAGTGGACTGGTGATGATACAGACAACAAACAACATCTTCAACACATCGCTCTATGACCTCGTCACCACCGAATCGTTGTTCGCCTGGCAGAGAGTCTTGCTCGCCAATCGATTGGCCAACAACGGTCGACGATGGTTCCAGGTCTTCAAAGAATTCAACTCAGGTCGTCAGACTATATAGAGGATCTTAAACTTATTTACAAGTGTGTTTACTGTAGCATCCACCTAATAATTATGTTGAGTCTTTTCACATAATTTTATATAAGCTTAGTGCATAATTTAATAATTAATAAATTCGCTATTTGAACTTCACAGTGATCACTTCTTTGCATCCACTTGAAAGGCACTTAATGACCAGTAACTTCGTGGCATACTTGCAGGTACTTACCATAACCAGTACATGATAATCGATCTGTGGCATACTTGCAGGTACTTACAACAACCAGTACATGATAATCGATCTGTGGCTTACTTGCAGGTACTTACAACAACCAGTACATGATAATCGATCTGTGGCATACTTGCAGGTACTTACAACAACCAGTACATGATAATCGATCTGTGGCATACTTGCAGGTACTTACAACAACCAGTACATGATAATCGATCTGTGGCTTACTTGCAGGTACTTACAACAACCAGTACATGATAATCGATCTGTGGCATACTTGCAGGTACTTACAACAACCAGTACATGATAATCGATCTGTGGCATACTTGCAGGTACTTACAACAACCAGTACATGATAATCGATATGTGGCAAACTTGCAGGTACTTACAACAACCAGTACATGATAATCGATCTGTCAAAGATCAAACCGAACGAGGAGGTTCAAGATGGTGCCCTATGGGTCGTCGAGCAAATACCAGGTCACGTGGTCGGAGACGATCAGACGAACATACTCAGAGCAGGTCAGTCAGTATATCTCCTCTGCACCATGCATACTTGCACGTGTGTATTTTGGTCATTTTTGGATGAATGATCTTCTAAGAGCAATCAGTTATCTTCCTCCAAAGACAAAATGCCTCCAATCCTAGTTTGATGGAACGAACGATCCTCCAACAGAACTGCAGTTTTCGTCACAGAAAAGGACTTTTAATGACTCCCCATTATTTAGAGGGCCGGCGAAGTCACTGTCTGAAACAGACGATTGTCGAAAGAAACGTGAAGACAGTTAGCCAGACAGGTAGACAGACAGAGACAGACAGAGAGTGGCAGCCAAAGAAGGATACGCATATGGATAAATAGTAGTTTTAAGTTGGGCTGTAACTTGTTAGAACAGAAAACTCTGGTCTTAACGTGTTTTAAACCGATTTAACTGATTGCTGGTTTGAATGTCGTTTGAAAATGTAGGTCACTGGCCGTCCTACAACGTTCCATTCTATGAGGAGATCTACAATCGAAGCGGATATCCAACCATCGTTCAGCTTTATGGATTGCATTATTCATATCAGCTGTCACCGAGAGCTAAGATCTTTCGTCGAGAGGCTGGAAGGGTTACGAACAACATCACCTCTTTCCAGGATCTACTCAGATACAACGGTCAGTCGATTATTCAGCACCCTCTTCCTCTTCCTTCTCTTCCTCTTCCTTCTCTTTCTCTTCCTCTTCCTCCCCATCCTTATCCTCTTCCTCCTTCTTTTCCTCCTTCTCCTCCTCTTTCTCCTCCTCTTCTTCTTCCTCCTCCTCCTCTTTCTCCTCCTCTTCCTTCCCATCCTTCTCCTCTTCCTCCTTCTTTTCCCCCTTCTCCTCCTCTTTCTCCTCGTCTTCTTCCTCCTCCTCCTCCTCCTCCTCCTCCTCCTCCTCCTCCTCCTCCTCCTCCTCCTCCTCCTCCTCCTCCTCCTCCTCCTCCTCCTCCTCCTCCTCCTCCTCCTCCTCCTCCTCTTCACATTCACCCAGACGAATTGGATTGGATTCATTTCTATTTGGATTAGATTTGATTAAAGTAGCTTTGATTCAACCACAGTTTGAGTCTTACTCGCATTCCTTGAAGAGACACCGGACGAAAGCTGAACGTGACTGGATGGATTGCACTCGTCTCTACTGTAGACCTAGTGTAGTAGGACTAATAAAAATTATAATAATTGATGCTCGGAACGGAAATGAAAGTCTGAACGAATGAATGGCGCAGTTGTCTGAAGCGAATCTATTCGTACCTGTAGCCATCGTTCTGTTGTTTCTGTTTATTCTCTGCGTGTATGTGTGTGTGTTTCTCAGCTTACAAGACGGACGAATATTCGGATGGATCTCCATCGGAAACGATCTGCAGCAGAAGTGACCTGGAAAACGCCGATCCATCTGCATTTGGATGCACCGACACCAAGGTAGGCTATGATGACTACCTGAGATGGATGGTGGTACCATGATCGTATCCATCCTACGACACACGCACGCACACGCGAGCATACATGCAAGCACACAGCAGGTCGTGTAGATTGGTTGGGTTGGTAGGTGGAGCCCAGTATACTTGTCGTATTTACACTGACCTCAGACCTGGAAAACTATCTTCGATTGGAGTCTGAACTCAACGGAGAGTCGGTGGTTATCTTTCTTCTGTGGTTCTTGTTCATGATGTGCATGTATAACCATTCCATGCAGGAACCAGGACGTGCTTCCTCCGAACATCAAATGGAATCCATGGCATACGACACAATTGTCTTTTCTTATCTTCCACCTTTCCTCTCTTGAAATCGTCGTCTTCGTCCGCTTTAGGCCTACATCAGTCATGTTGCACTAGATTCTGTTCATCAAATTGTTTAGCTTTATTAAAACCCGTTTCCTTTGTCATTAGCATTGCATGCCTTCTTACAATTTCTTATGTAGACCTGCATAATACTTGCCTACATGGAGTACAAGACACTGTTGCCTAGGTAACCGACTACAATAGGTTTGTTGGTGTTACGTTGCCTAGGTAACCAACTACAAGATATTTTGTTCGTATTGCGTTGCCTAGGTAACCGACTACAAGATGGCGCTGCAGTTGTCGAGCCTCGCGTTGAATGGTCCGACGACGAGTCATGCACTTCCGGTTTTCAGTTGGACCGGAAGTTTTGAGAACGTATCACACGTCGGTCTACCAAACAGATACGACTTCGATTGGATCGATATGACCCCAACGCTCCTCAAGTAACATTCGATGACGTCATGGGGTCACGGGGGTCACGCAGAGGTCACCCCAGAGTCACGCATTCAGTCAACGTTGTGGTGGAAGAAGAAGAAGATACATGATAATAATGTTGCTATGAATGGCTATTGATGGATGCGATAGAAAAAAGAAGCTTTTTAGTTTAACAATAGATTATTATTCTGACAACGACTCGTATTGTTATGATATGATTTGTCATCCAGTAGTTTAAATAGTTTTTGCTTTCTTTTCGTTTTTCCTGCTATAATAATAATA
The DNA here is from genome assembly GCA_945859605.1 of Lumbricus rubellus. Taxonomy (NCBI): domain Eukaryota; kingdom Metazoa; phylum Annelida; class Clitellata; order Crassiclitellata; family Lumbricidae; genus Lumbricus; species Lumbricus rubellus. Next base: position 40,815,378 of record OX243819.1, read on the forward strand.
ATTGTTCTTATATAAATGTAACGTATAGGCCCTGCAATACATTTATTATTATGTGTAGGTCTTGCAATTCTATGAAGAGTGATAGGCTAATTAGTCTTATGTAGATTGCTGTTCAAAACGCATTTAGTTTTCATTTCAAGTCCTTCTCTCGATTGATTATAAATAATTAATTATTATCGTTATTGTTATTATTATTATAAGCGATCGAACCAAACAGATCGATTTCTGATTGATCGATCGATAGAGGTCGCGGTAATTGCGAAGGAGTAGCGGGAAGAATAGTAGGAGGAGTAAGAGGAGAAGGAGGAAGAGGAAGAAGAGGAAGAGAAGGACGATCGAGGAGGAAGAGGACGAGGAGGAGGAAGGGGTTTCAGATGAAAATGATGATCAATCGTCTGATAAATAATCATAATTATTATTGAGTCGGTTGATGGCGCTTTGGATTGGAAATTATATTATATATATATATATATATATATATTGCATGGTGCAGTGGAAATTATAATCTATGTCTGTCTATCTGTCTGCCTGTTTGTCTGTCGGTTTGTTTGTTTGTTTGTTTGTTTGCTTGTCTGTCTGTCTGTCTGTCTGTCTGTCTGTCTGTCTGTCTGTCTGTCTGTCTGTCTGTCTGTCTGTCTGTCTGTCTGTCTGTCTGTCTGTCTGTCTGTCTGTCTGTCTGTCTGTCTGTCTGTCTGTCTGTCTGTCTGTCTGTCTGTCTGTCTGTCTGTCTGTTGATTTAGTTTCTGTGCGATTCGCTAGGGTTTCATGACACAACGTCAGACTTCGTTTATTGTCTAACCTTCAACCTATAGGCCTAATCGTAATAGACTAGGCCTACTACGTGGAGATTTCTAGATCTCAAATAGCAAGACTAGTTGGCTATTTGTGTAGCGCATATCGGATTCATGCAGCCATCACAATCACGTGTCGTTGTCGAAGCGTAGGACCAATTTCAGACGCGTGTTCTGGCGGAGAATACATTTGCGATAACCTACATGTAGCCTAAGCTTATAGGCGTTGTCAGGGCTGTTTTTAATTAATTTTTAGAACTGCACAACCCCTTCTTTTCCTTCCCATCCTCCATGATAAATTACTTCCAATCGGACGACAATGCTGCTCATGACTAGTTTTGCTAGTTTTAACTGTAGGTGTATATAGGCCTAGGCCCTAAGTGTTTCTACAACTACACATTTTGTGTACAATTGCACGTTAAAAAAACCTGGGCTTTGTCCAATGGGATGCAGTGGCGTAGCAATAGGGCGTGCAGCCTGTGCAGTGCACGAGGGCCTCCGGCAGTAAGGGGCCCCCGGCGGTCAGATTCAATTTTGTACTTTCTGAATATTCAGAACGTAATCAAGTCTAAATAATCATAATTATTATTGAGTCGGTTGATGGCGCTTTGGATTGGAAATTATATTATATATATATATATATATATATATATATATATATTGCATGGTGCAGTGGAAATTATAATCTATGTCTGTCTATCTGTCTATCTGTTCTATTCTAGAACGGATACAATCCAAACTTGAAAGCGAGATCGCCCAAGAACAAGCTGGTTTTAGACCTAGAAGAGGCACACGTGACCAAATCGCAAACCTCCGAAAGTACAAAAGTCTAACCTACAAGTTTGGCGTACACACTCAAAAGTGTCATTGGTTTAAGCTCTAATTCAATTTTCTCTGTTAGACTGAAGAAATTAAAATGTTTTATAAATAGGTCTAATAGGCCTAAATGAGAGAAAATTAAAAAAAATTATGACAAGCTAATTATATAGTTAATTACGAGTGCGAAATATGCAGTGTCTATATAGGCTATCAAAAGAGCCATGCGTTTTTGCATGGGCAGCCTTTTTGTTTGAAATCGAGGGGGTTCAAGCATCGAAGGGGCCCGTTACCGAAACCCTGCACATGGGCCCCCAAACATCTTGCTACGCCACTGATGGGATGTCAATCCAGAACGATTCTGCAAAGCGGATCCACTCAAACTAAATGATTAATTTAATTCCATTAGGCCTACGGAGACAACATTTTGACTGCTAGCGACTGCCTCAATACACAGAAGTGTGCTTTTGTGTGTGGGAGAAAGAAGTGTCGTTGCCGTTGTATTTATGGCAGGCCGTCGGTAGAAGGCTCAAGGGACGTTGAGGTTACCAGAACTATCTGTCATGTCATGTCAATACGCCGACGTCGCTGCGCGACGGTTGGCTACATGAGTGGACCAAAGTACTCCAGCAATATCTATCCTTTATAGTCCGCAATAGCGCCGCTCCTGATAAACCGGTCCACAACGTGATGTTATCAAGCCAGCATATTCTAGGTCTACCGCGACCGCGAACACCCTGCACTAATCCCGTCATGACACTATTTTCAATATTGTCCTGCTGTCGCAGGATGTGACCGAAGTAACGTAATTTCCGGGTTTTGACATGACCTAATAACTCGCTTTTTGTCCCTGCTAATTTGTAAACTCGTTCATTAGTCAACATTTCTGTCCATGAAATACGTAGTAGTTTCCATGGGCGCCGACTCTGCGAGGCCCGGGGGTGCTCAGCACCCCCAGCAATTGGCCATGCGAGGCCCGCCTATGCCTGGGCACCACCAGAAATCAGCCAGCAAGATGTGCTTTTTCGAAGATTATTTCTCTGCTGGCATTGCTTAATACCTATCAAAATCATTCCGTCTCTTATATATATATTTATCAGTATCTACCTTACTATTACTCCAGTTTTACCCCATCCAGTAGACTGAACTCCATTGGACCTCAGCCGATCAAAGAGTACGAGGAAACCCCGGAATCCTGCTCATTCGATCCGCTTCCGTCGTATTTTTTATGACGGGCGAAGGCGACGATTTGAATATGACATTGTTCCTTTTCATTGTCATTTTAAAATAACTTTCCTCACTGCGCGAGAGTCACCTCCCAGCATCACAAAAACGGGATATTCTTTTGTCTGCGTTAGCAAATCAGCCTTGACTAAATTGTCTCTCAAAATTATTTGAAAGACTATTTTGAAAATTATTTTCCACAGTGTTAACATTTTCTCACTAAATAATATAATAGTGGCTAATGTAGGCTATAATAGCCAGAATTGTTTGTTTTATTATGCAAACTGTGAGTCTGTTGACCTAATTAGGGGAGAGTGATCCAAGATGACCACGCTAGCGAATTAAGATTGTGCTTTTCTTCTGTGTGGATTTCAAGGTGATGTATAGGCCTACATAGGCCTATTGACCCAAAGAGTGATTAAATGCTTTTAGAATTTAGACAATTGGGACGAACATTTATTAAAGTCTTAAATTTTGATGAGACAGCATGCAGCTTCAAATGTCACACTTTCAGTGTGAAAATAATAAACAATGGCAAGGGCGCTTTTCAAGTCTTAAACCACCACGACTATGATGAGCAATATAGTTAAAATCACAGCCTAAGATTGCAGTGTGGCAATAAAAATAATTTTAAATGGGGAGGAGCACATCCTCTGCCTAAACACCTTTTTCTGCTCGACGCTGTGCGCCTCGGCGATCGCGCTTTTGTCCGCGAGTTCGTTCCCTAAAATCAGGACCAAGTCTCCACCTAAGCCTATACGATAATATGAACAGAGGCGATTTAAATAACTCCTATCAAAAAATGTCAAAAAGTTTGCACTGTTTTGATACACTAGAAAGTTTAATGGAAAGGACATTTAGTTGTAAATCATTGTAACATATTATGGCATTAGTAAATATAAAATTACAAGTTCTACTGTCAGAGGGAGTAATTTCATTACCTTTCCTAGCCAAAAAGACCCAAAAAAAATTTCCGCGCTGACGCGCGGATTTTCCCCACACCACTTTGGGCACCCCCACTATTTTCCACAACTCGGCGCCTATGGTAGTTTCCTGATGCATTTGTTTTCAAAAGCCTGTATAAGTCTTTCCTCCTCCTTCTTTAGAGTCCACGTCTCACAACCGTAGGCCCTATGTTGCCACTGGCCACACTAAGGCCCTCATCAGTCGTATCTTTGTCTTGGAGCTGATTGCCTTGTTCTTCCAAACCTTTGTCAACTTAATCATGACTGATGTACCCATGGCTAACCTTGACTTTACTTCTACATTACAGTCTGCATCTTTCGTTATTCTGCTTCCCAGATAGACAAAGGAGTCTACCTGTTCTAATCTACCATTGATTACTCTTATATCCAACAACGTGTCCGTATTTGTCATGATCTTTGTCTTTGCAGCATTAATCTTCATGCTATACTCGTTTGCAGATCTCTCAATTCTGTCCACCAATTCTTGTAGCTCCTCTGGTGATGTAGTCAGTAACACAATGTCGTCCGCGTATCTTAGGTTGTTAATGGTTTTACCCCCGATTCTGAATCCACCGGTGAATCCTTCCAAGGCTTTTCTCATTACTTGTTCAGCTAAAATGTTGAAAAGGCACGGTGAAAGGTTACACCCTTGACGCACTCCTTTCTTAACTCTGAACCATGGTGACGTGAGTCCATCTGTCCTAATATTCGCGCGTTGTTGTTTATAAAGTTTCTGCAGCAGCTGAACTATTTGAGGCGGGAAACCCATTTCTAACATGGTTAACCAGAGTTTGTCATGTTGTATCATGTCAAACGCTTTTGTGAAGTCAATGAAGCAGAAATATAGTGGTTGGTTCCTTTCCCTTGCTTTTTCGAGAATTATTCGGAGGTTTGCGATTTGGTCACGTGTGCCTCTTCTAGGTCTAAAACCAGCTTGTTCTTGGGCGATCTCGCTTTCAAGTTTGGATTGTATCCGTTCTAGAATCACACGTAACAGGATCTTGCTTGCATGAGAGACCAGCGCGATAGTACGGTAGTTTCCGCAATAAAGCGGGTCACCTTTCTTGAAAAGCGGGATGAAAGTTGACTGTGTCCACTCCTCTGGAACTATCTACCATATGTTTAATTATATCTATGGTGACTACCTTAGTGACATAGCTTACATATTTTTGAAGATCTAGCGCTAGTTCGATGACGTCATTTGACATTCGAAATCAGCGAACCATTTTGTTCCAAATTTTGAGACATAAATTGCTCATAAATTATTAGCTGCTAGAAGAACATTAGAATGTTTCTCAAAATAAGATTTAATTTAAGACTTTCATAGCAATCTCCCTTTTTAAACTGCTGTGGTTCTTATATAGCCTTCGTTGGACACTGGTTTATCAATACTTAGGCCCTATATCAATATTTTAGTTTGCGTAGCAGTAGAAGCAGAATAAAATAATAAAGCAGGACGCCATCATGCGTGACCATCATATCTAATCTGTGCTAACGACGCTTCGGTGTTTAAGGTTCACGAGAATTTTTGCTTCAATTCAGATAAATTTCTCCAAAATGTCATCATCCGAAGCCAGGAAAAATATGGCAAGAGCTGGAACTATGCAAGTAACATCAAAGGTGAGTTTGTGTTTGGTAAAATGTTTGCAGGTGGAAAAGAATAGAGGAATTCAATGCCTTGTTGGTCTTCGCTGAATTTGCTTGCGTGGCTTTTTTCATGTTAGAACTTGTAAAAATCCCCTATAACATGGTATGCTTTTAGTTTACAAATTTACTACTTATTGAAGAAATGCGGTCACTTCGAAACTTTAGGAAGAGAAGCATTAGAATTTTTACATGCTGCAATCGGAAATTTGGCTGAATTAAACTTACGAAATTTGCCAACATCATGAATAATATTATTTGGCTTAGAATTTGAGTTTCAAAGCCTTGAACCGTTTGAAGTTCATTCTGCGACCGATTTCAATAATCAATTAAACAGGGCTGGAGTTTTTTAGGCAAAAGTCGTTTTATGTACAATTCATTATGATTGTCACCTGGTGCCGTCAGCTTCTGGAGCTCTGGCGAAAGCCCTGGTGTATCCTCTCCAGTTGATCCTCTCCCTAGTCGCCTCTCTTAGCTCCTCCAGTCTCATGCCAGACTTTTCCTGTACCTCATCCAACCATTTCTTCCTTGGTCTTCCGCATCTTCTCCTTCCCTCACCGCATGCCGTCATCAGCTCCTTTTCCAAACCGTTAGATCTCATCACATGGCCGAAGTAGCTCAATTTTCTCCAAGTTGCTGTTTGCTGCAGTGTCTCCTCCCTCTCTTATGATTGTACTTAATTTTATCTTTATTGTAATGCCCAGAAGTGCACACGACCCAAGGACTCTCTAGTACAGGACTGGAGTCTCATGAACATTTATGTCCGTCCATTACACTCTCAGCCATAGTGTTGCCCCACTTAAAATTCTGTTTCTAATGTTAAAGGTTATATTTTGAATCTCTAATTGCAATTTTGTGCTTTGCAAGCAATTATTTGTCAATCTGCCTTTATAAATTATTTAATTGAATGCTTTTATTTAGTTGAACAGTGATGTTTTTATGGTGTGTGTTGGTTTGATGGGTGGTGGTGATGGTGACATTGGCAGTGGTATAGTGGGGTTAGTGATGGTGTGTGCTGTTGTAATGAAGAGTTTTGTTTTGTTGTTGCTTGTAGGAAGGCATGACTTATTTGCAGAAGCATCTTCCTGCGCAGTATCGTCACTTGGCTCAGTTGAAGGTTCACTTTGCCGAGGAGAATGAGGCGAAGATCGGAAAGAAACGTTCGGCGTCATCTGCAAAGATGAACAAGACGTCTCCTCCGCCTCCTGCAAAGAAACCAAAACTCAATAAGACTCGAACGATGGCAGAAACAGCAAAGGTTCAAATTCAGTTCTTCTTCTTTCATAAGTTTTCCAAATGATTTTTATTTGTAATTTAGAGTAACTTTTACTATTTGTTTGCAATGTTTGGCTCTCATTTGCATAAACAATACAAATTTATTTGCATAGACATCAGACAAATATGTTGACTGTAGTAACTGGAGTTAGAATATAGCTGTACATATCAAGTTATAATTTTTACTATTTGACTAAACACAAATGATTAGCCACACTATTTGGACAAATAAGAAATCGAGTAAGAATAGTATGTAATGAGAGAGTGAAGCATAACATTCTTTAACGCTCGTGTGAGTATGCTCAAATTTCCTGAAGCATTTTAAATTATTGTCTTGCACATACGGCAAATGCAAATGGTTGAGAACTATTCAGATATTGTTTATTGCTGTAAAATATTTCTACACGATGCTTTGCTGAGACTACGTAGATGTTTCAGCGCAATTATGGCACTGTAAATGTTGAATTTAACGAAAATCTCAAAGCTTAAGCATTTATTTAACTGCCAGCTAAACATATTGCCTAGATTGCCCAGAGGGTGCCATGCAGGGAGGAACTAATTTTATGTTGTATATTTATTTATATGAATTTTTACGTAGCACTTCCAATCTCGTGTTTAGGTTTAAAAGTATTTCGCCAAATACAAGTACAATCTCTTCAAGGCACATCTTAATCACAATCTTAATCTTATGATTTCTGTGGCTATATTTAGAATGACACGTTTTCATTTAATTTTATTTGCATCAGGCATTTTGTTCGATTTTTAAGCTGATGTATTTTATAGATTATGAAATTCAGAAGAAAAAAACCGCATCATAAGATTGGCTGCAGATGTATTTTTGTGTTGTTGTTGTTGTGTAGGAAGGAGCGATGTTGCTAGGCAACGAAGTTCTTGGTGACACACGTGCGATGACATGGAGGAAAGCAAAGGCTGCCAAGGCAACGGTTGGCAAGACAACGGTTGGCAAGAAACAAACAAAGACGAAGAAGAAGGTCAAAGTTGTCGGCAAGTTCAAAAATCGATGTTTTCGACTATTCATGAAAGAAAATTTCGGACAGAAGCGTTTCTGACAGGACCGAGCAATTTGAGATGCTAAGATTAAAAGATTTATTAGCGTGAAATATGTCATGTGAGGGTGGGAGAGACGATAGACATCTGGAGAGATAAAGAGAAAGACAGTCGTGTGCAATTTAAATGGTTGAGTCTTCAGTTGGCTGCAAGTCTTCAGTATGTTGATATAATAATTATGTACGTTTTGTTTTCATGTGTCTTGAGTTGTGAATTTGTCAGTAACCATTGATTTTGTTTATGTAGCCAATGCGAAGAAGGTGAAGTCAAGCAAAAGCAATGCAGCGAAGAAAAGCAAGAAGAAGCCGTCACTGAAGAAAGCGAACACTATGGTTAATACAGCCAAGGTAAGGTATCACACACACGTGTTAAATGTTCAGTCAAACACTATGGTTAATACAGCCAAGGTAAGGTATCACACACACGTGTTAAATGTTCAGTCAAAGTTCTGCGGTTTCTAATGAAATTGTTATGAACAAGACTACTGTCGTCACTCAACTCTTAAACATTTGAATTCGTTCTGTATGTTGTAAAAACATCGATGAAATAAATTTCGTGATTAAAGCGTAATAATTGAATCAAATCTGAGTGATGATTTACTAAATTATAAGTACTACAAAAGATTTTGCATTCAGCATTTTTGTGCTTTCATTTGTTCATTGACTGCTTAGATCTGTCCTTCTGCATTAGTGCACTGATTGAATGGTGTTGTTATGACTTGTGCTTCAGGAGGGCAAAGCATTCATCGGCAAAGGAGGGACGAAGTTGGCAGCAAAGCGACGCTGTCAGAAATCTTGATTCACATTCACTAAGACAACAAAGACGTAAACGACATTGCTTCTTTGAATTATTTAACCAGTTGTTAGGATTGGTTAGAACGAAGCGACAAAGACAGCTCGTTATTGTTTTTGTTAAGACTCGTTGTTTGTTTTATTAGGTTTTCTCATGATCTTAACGTTTATTCTTCAGATAATGTAGCTTGTACTGTCTGTGATGTTTACTGTTTTGGAGCCTGTAGTAACAGAGTAGTTGATGCATTGCAGCTTTTCAATTGCAACTGAACTTAATAATTTTAAGCGGTCGTTCTTCTTTCCTTCGTGTGTTTTCGAATTATGCTATTTTCTCGCATTCTTATATTTCTCTGGCTTATTGAAGTTATTAGCAGCTTTGTAATGTAATCAAGTATTTCAAATATCTAGGATTTATCATGGCATTTTTACTAAATCTGTAAAATTTATGGATGTAAAGTTTCTCGAACTTCAGTTAAGTTATTTGTCCGGTGAATTTGAAAGATGCATGTATGGTATGTAATATGTATGGGCAGTGATTGTACTGGTAAAGTATTTCTGAACATTGGCTTCTTGTTGCTGGGAGGAAGGTGTCCTTCCTTAACCTATTGTGCTTGTCTGTCACGGACATTGTGTCTTGGTCATCCCTGGCTATAGATGGTCCTTCACTTTGCTGTGCAAGGTCATCTCCTGTAGGCCTCAACCTCCATATCCAAGCAGAAAGTTCTGCTCTTGTCAGCACTTCTTTTAAGAATAAGCTACATTTGACTTGAGTTTTGTGACCTTTATTGATCTCCATTCCATCAGAAATGCTTTAAATATTCCATTCAATTGTGGCTTTTGTCTTTTGAGATCCGGAGTGCCTCTTATTTGTTTCTCAAAGTGGTACTTTAAAAAACGAATGCAATTACAATTAATTTATCATTGTTATTGTTTTGCTTTTACTATTAGTATTGGTGTTAGTATTGTTAGTCAGTTTGTTTAACTGTATCACGCGTCTTAAGTACCTCGAAGGAGCGTTGAGATCTGTTGATGTGATATTTTAATTTTACTCGCTTATATATAACACAAATTCATATTTATTATCAGTTACAACTGATGAACATAAGTTTATCTGATTTCTGTTCTTATGCTTTTAATTGTTATTCTTTGTGATATTCACTGGAGTTGACTGATGTTTTGGGATCCATTTCCTCTTGATATATTTCTCTGTGACCTTATCTTTGTGCTTCGAACATTATGAATTTTACTATATTTTGGTGTTTTGGCAATTTCTTGCTGAAATTTTAAGGATGTTGCTTAGCTGCTTGTGTGTTTTATGATAAGGTTTCTAAGTGCATCCATCATTCATTGATTTTTAGGACTCAAGTGTGCTTAAGAAAATTCAATTGAATTTTCATTTATTCAAAACTTGAGGCTGGCAGAACGCAACCTGTTTACATTTATCTTTAAAAAAACTGTAAAAAAGTAGATGTTGACAATCACTCTTATCGGTTTTGGAAACTCTTTGTTTTCTTCATCAGTTGACAATGAAGACTTTTTCTCATCTTTTATATTCTGTTCAGAGCTAAATGTTTAGTCCATTAAAAAATACAAGTGACGTCAATGTGAAATTCATAGCCTTTCTCTCTCTTTTGACAGCAGAAACTTTGATTTTCATCATTAGTTATCGGTTATGAATCTATATGATTAGCTCGTTGTTAGTTATATTTAAAAATTCTTGTGATTAGATTATTTTGCGTAAGATTTGTTGTTTTGTGTGAAATAAATCTCAGGCATAAAATGCATCGTCGTTTATCTGGTCTGTTTGAATGGTCAGTGAATTGGGTTAGACTCAACATAGATTTGCAACCACCAGAATCAGCAGAACTTACTATAATCATCGACGAGTTCTTTTTATTTTAAAGGTCTGCAAATGACGGTTTAATCACAGTATAAAATTTAATACGTTATTATTTATGTGGTGGTTTAACTTCGGGCCAAGATTTTGGCGAGGAAAGAAAATTCAAATCAACGAGGTCATCGTCTCTAAGCTTAGGCTTACTTATTTCCTCGTCTGTTCTCTTAATATTTTTAAATTAGATAACCAAATAATTCAGGTCAAAGAAAAGTGCGCTGTACTCCATTCATTCATTTCAAGAATTTATGTAGCGCCGCCCCTTCAAGAAGTCCACTCAGAAGCGCGAAGTTTGTATTGCGTGACATAGGCTGAAAAATATCAATGTCAGTAAAACGGTCGTTTAAAAGATAGGACTCGGCTGTGATTTATGTAATTTACAATTATTCTCTCTGTCGATGTTTATTTATCACTGATTTGGTCAAAGCTATAAATCAATTATTATTATCGCAGACCGTCATTTGTAGCCTATAAATGTCATAGGCTACGTGACATGCATAGGCTACCCGCTACCGTAGCCTAATAGCCCAAGTGAAAGACTCTTGGCACTAGCCCTGTAGCCCGGCTATTCAAGATCTAAAATAGCCTAATGATTTATCGAATTAGCCCCGAGTGCCATGCACAACCCGCACAATGCGCAGGTACAGGCATCGATGGTACAGGCCAGACATCGGGGGAGTGGAGGCATGTTGACAACAGGACCAGCAGCTAGGGCAGTGGCGTAGGCTACGTGGCCTAAAAGCCAGTCGGTGCACACGCTGTGCAGCCGCAGTTAGTCGCAATTGAGGACCGCCTAAATTAGGCCTTGAGCCCGTCCACTTCAAGACGCCTGGCTTAAGGTGTTGGGGCCTTGAAAGCCTGATGTAAGATCTATCTGACTGACAAAACGAAGGTCTTGCGTTGTACGTGATTAGTTTTTATTATTTTAATCTCATGATGCACTTTGTTCCCAGAAGATTTTGATTGGATGTCAGACTTAGACATTCTACGACGACGTCGCAGGTTAATATGTCGACTTCACGACCCGTCGAAATCTTGACCCATCGGTCGCGATCTGGGTCATCATCCCAGAAGACCTACCACTGCAAGTATTACTGCAAGTTGTACAACAGCTGTGGCTGCAGTTTGGTTTTGAAAAAGGAGAAGCACTGCTAACTAGGACACATTCCGTCCTCACACCGACACCGACGACGACAGGTCAGACCAGTACCAGCTGCAGTTACACTAGACTGTATAGCACAGTACTGCTGTAGACTGTTGTAGATTGTGCTGAAGTTGAAGTTGGTGATCGCCTTTTGGAACTAATTCAGGTTAGAGAATTTATTGCTATGAAACATTAACTTAAACATTATAGCCTATATTGTTATGAAATATCAATTTAAAGTGTATTCTTTTACTTAATTAGTAGACCTAGGCCTAATGGATCCATTTGAGAGTGGGTGGTGTAGTGGGTGAAGGAGATTGGGGGTAGAGTGATAGCAGGTGGGTAGAGTTGGCTAACTAAGAGCGTGATTATAAAGATGAGCTGTCCATGAAGTTAGCCTCAGAGGTTGCCATGGATCCAAATGTTAAATAGCCTAACGACTTCATATGCTTAGCCTCAGCTCATCAGGGTGTTTGGTCTTTTTTCTTCACCCTCTGACCTTCCCACAGACCCACAGTGTGTGGTCAGTCATTGTACTCATTAGAACCGAGTTTGCTAGAGACGAAAAGTGGAGAGGAATGAGAGTATAAATAGGTTGAAAAAGGAGCTTAAAAGGATAAATATTTTGGATCCATTATTTGCTGTCAGTGTACCCATGCTAGATGCGCTGCATGAGATGACATTAAACATAGCCATGCTATCTCGGCTGTGGTATAAAAACTTTGACCTGAATTGTAAACAATGCATGCAGCCTATTTGTGTGCTAAGAATAGGCATTAATAGGTATTGTGTGTCACCTAGAGTGTCAGCTTGACTGTATAATATTATTATTATTGAACAATTGATTGAGTGACATTGTCATTGAACGGTTTTGTACCAGCTAATTAGGCCTACTGGTAATAGCTCGCAGTAGCTCTCTACATCAGTACAACAAGCAGCAGCAGCAGAAACTAGTGCAGGCGGTAGAATGTACAAAATGCATGAATGATGAAATAGTTGTTGTTGTTGTATTCTCAATGATCTCTTGCACGAACGCTGCATCGTATACGCATAAACTACTTCTCTATATAACATGGAAATTATTTAATTGTCACTTTCAGCTGCTTTAGAATGTGAGTCAACAAAGGCTTCTCATTACTTTCGTCAGATTGTTGCAAATGATTTTTCCACCCTTTCTTAACTTCGCATGAGTTTTTAGCATAATTGTTTAAAATTTCAGTCATCCTTAAGACAATTAATTTTTCGATGGGTTAGGAGATAATTATTTTTCTCAACCACTTAACCAATTTCTTGTGTTTACATGAATTGTTTATAGGATGAAGAGAGTCGCAATAATCGGAGCAGGAGCGAGTGGTCTTCCAGCGATCAAGACATGCGTGGAGGATGGTGTGGAACCAGTCTGTCTGGAGCGAACGAATGACATCGGTGGATTGTGGAACTATCGCGAGACGTGTGAAGGTGTCGGATGTGTGATGAAGTCGACGATCATCAACACGAGTAAAGAAATGATGTGCTACAGCGATTTCCCCATCCCACCGGAATTCCCCAACTTCATGCACAACAGCAAGGTCATGGACTACTTCCGGTTGTATGCTGAAAAGTTCAACCTTCTCAAGCACATTCGATTTCAAACGGATGTCATCAAAGTACGTTGACGAGTCTACACGAGTTTCTTAAAGTGAAACCACTGTGTTTTGATCTCAGTGTGAATTTGCTGACTATAATACTATTTTAGCTTAAATCAATTATTGTTGCCAAAGGGAGAAAGTTACTATGAAGCAACCATCATTATGAGCGAACAGTGCAGATGTAGTGCTTACCAAATACTTTTGCTTGTTGTGCACGATCAGCATTAATGATTAGGCTAATGGTTATTGTCAAGTCATTACTGGTTGATTACTGCATAGTTAAAGATGATTATCATTGCCCTCCTCTTTTGTCCACGCTTGGGACTGGCGCTACCACGGTGTGGACTGTAACGTTGCTGCATAGTAATCATGAACTGAACTGTTTGTGCTTGAATCTTCCAGATTTATTGATTATTAATTTTATGGTATGCCGCTGGCATTGCATCATTACAGATGGGATGAGAGACACAAAATATGGTGAAATGTCTGAACACATTTCCTCGCAGAATCATGTTGACTGTCTCTTGTCTATCCAATGCAAATTTGTTTTTTGTTGCTTTCAAGGTTTGCCAAACTAGCTTTTCAAACTTTTATTTTGTTGTTTTATCGAATAAGTTTCTATTTTCTCTTGACAAATTCTGTGGCACTGTTGTAATCAAACACAAGAATATGCATCTGTCATGAGAGTCATGTTGTTATGAAGTAAAGAAGAAATAAAATTGTTATTGTGATATGATGATGTTGTTCGTTGTTGTCAGGTTCGACCGGTGAGTAACTTCGCTGAGTCAGGTCGTTGGGAGATTGAGATGAAAGACCTGAAGACAGGAACGACGTCAACAGAAACATTCGATGGCGTCATCATCTGCACTGGACATCACGCGGAGAAACATCTTCCGCAGTTCCAAGGAATGGAAGACTTCGCTGGCGAGCAAGTTCACACGCACGACTATCGCGACTACAAAGGATTTGATGAGAAGAAAGTCGTCGTCGTCGGAATCGGAAATTCAGGCGGAGATGTCGCAGTCGAACTATCGAAAGTCTGCAAACAGGTGAGCATCGTGTTGTCATGACAACGGACATAGGGAGGATCATGTTGTCATGGCAACGGAATTGGTGAGGATGTTGTCATGGTAACGTAATAGGTGAGGATGTTGTCATGGCAACAGAATAGGTGAGGATGTCGTCATGGCAACGGAATGGGTGAGGATGTCGTCATGGCAACGGAACAGGTGAGGATGTTGTCATGGCAACGGAATGGGTGAGCATCGTGTTGTCATGACAACGGACATAGGTGAGGATCATGTTGTCATGGCAACGGAATTGGTGAGGATGTTGTCATGGTAACGTAATAGGTGAGGATGTTGTCATAGCAACAGAATAGGTGAGGATGTCGTCATGGCAACGGAATGGGTGAGGATGTCGTCATGGCAACGGGACAGGTGAAGATGTTGTCATGGCAACGATGTTGTCATGGCAACGGAACAGGTGAGGATGTTGTCATGGCAACGGAACAGGTGAGGATCATGTTGTCATGGCAACGGAATAGGTGAGAGAAATACAACAATGTGATCATTAATTTTGGGATGAGAATAGTAGCCGCCTATAATTCTCAAAAGTTAGCATTTCCTGAGTCATGATTGTAATGGAGGTTTTTGATGCATTTTCTTTGGTAGGATCAACGCTTTGTCTATTATCAGATGTTATGATCAATGCTTTACATCAGATCTTATAGTCACAATATAGTGTATTTGCCTTTATTTTGATTTTGACATTGTGGCAATTCATACCATTAGACACCAATCTACTTTTTCATAGGTTAGCTAACTGGTCTAGTTATTGACTGACTAATTGACTGATTGATTGATTGATTGATTGGTTACCCCTAGGTATACCTGAGTACACGACGTGGTTCCTGGGTGACCCACAGAGTGGGAGACAATGGTGTTCCGGTTGACTACATCTTCAATCGTCATTTCATCTTCGACATTCAAGCTCGTATTCCTCGTTTCATCATCAACTACTTTGCAGAGTCGACGCTCAACAAACGCTTTGACCACAAGTTGTATGGACTGCAACCAGAGCACCACTTCGATGGACAGCACGTCATGATCAACGATGATTTGCCGAACAGAATTGCTTCTGGTGGAGTGATCATCAAACCAAACGTAAAGAAGATAACGAAGAGAGGTGTGGAGTTTGAGGATGGGTCAGTCGTCGATGATGTTGACGTCATCATCTACGCCACAGGATACGCTTTCGGCTTTCCTTACATCGAGCACAAGGCTCTGGAAGTGAAGAAGAACGAGGTGAACCTCTTCAAGTACGTCTTTCCACCATCCATTCATCCACCGACCATCGCCGTCCTTGGATGCATCCAACCACTTGGAGCGATCATGCCGATCTCCGAACTCCAGGGAAGACTCGCCGTCAAAGTCATCAAGGTACTTGACCTTCTGTCTGTCTGTGTATCTGTCTGTATGTCTGTCTGTCTCTCTCTTTGTTTCTACCTGTCTGTATGTCTCTGTCATCGATGATTGTCTTGTGATTTAATTGTTATTATTATCAAATGAAATTTCACATACAACTGATGATATAAATTGCATTGACTGCAAACCGAACCGCATGCAGCTCCATAATTATTTGAGCAACTGATAATTATTAATAGAATATTTCTTCATTGATCTACATCATTGATATTATTATTATTTTCTTTTCTGTTGCTAAGGGCGAGCGTCGGTTGCCAAGTGAGGAGGACATGTGGAAGGACATAGCAGCGAAGAAGTTAGAGATGTCGACGAGATATGTCGCATCTCAAAGACATACGATTCAAGTCGACTACGTTACATTCATGGATGAATTGGCGGATTTGACCGGATGCAGACCAGACCTAAGTAAGTCATTCGATCATAATTATTATAGTTCAGCATACTGTGTTAATTGTAGAGCGAAGATGAGTGGTGTCGCCCTCCTCATTTAGCCGATGCTGGGACTGACACTATAAGAATAATTATAGGCAGAGGCAGGGTTCCCCTCTTTGGAGTCGTCCGTGGATGTCCATCTGTGACGTCATGCATCTACTTAAATCCACTGCAGATTCATTGAATATTCATGAATGCAGATTCATTGAATATTCATGATGATATTGAAACGGTCGACTGAAGATGGCGTTTCGAAAACATAATTTTTATAACGCCATTATGAGAAGTCGTTTGAAGGGAACAATTGAAATCCAGTGGACATTGTTTTGGCATCTGATGTTGCTAACCTGACTTTCTAGGAGACAGTGTGAGTGAACGCATACATTATAAGCCTGTATAATTATGTTCCTGTATAATTATGTTCCTGTATAATTATGTTCCTGTATAATTATGTTCCTCCTGTATAATTATGTTTCTCCTGTGTAATTATGTTCTTCCTGTGTAATTATGTTTCTCCTGTGTAATTATGTTCCTGTGTAATTATGTTCCTGTTATAATTATGTACATGGATGTTAAGGAAGAGTGTTTCAGTTACAACGATGATTATGAAGATCCTTTCATCTGTTGTCTGTCAATTGCTTTTCATGTCTTAAGTCAATGAAGAAGAGAATTGCTTTTGTCTAAAGTTCTATTGTTGTTTTTCTTGTTGTTGTTTTCAGTTCATCTGCTGAAAACGGATCCTCGCCTGGCCTACTCCGTCTACTTTGGACCATGCACTCCATACCAATATCGTCTGGTTGGACCAAACAGTTGGTCTGGAGCGAGAGATGCTATCTTCTCGACGTGGAAGCGAGTCATCCATCCGTTCCAGTCGCGTCCAAGCAACGGTCGCAGCTTCTCTGGATCCGACATCATCCGCGTTGCCATAGCGATACTTATCTTTGCGTTGATCGTTCGGTGGTTCTTCGGTTAATCGTCGTCAGTTTTTCGTTGTCGGCAAAAAACACGTTTATTTTTGAGGAAGTCTATCTACGATGGGTTAAATAATAATTATGAGTTGACGTTTGAACTGGGTTTTGTTTTGATCCACTTTTGTAAGAAATGGTTTTGTATATCTAGCCTACGTGAGAAGAATTTGATTTCGTTGATTACATCTACAGACTACAGTACTTGATGTTTGTCGTTTTAAAGATGAAGAAGATTTTTCTTCCTATTTATGTGATGTAAATTTATGTTCATGTGACCACCGTATGTCCTAGGAAATTATTCTATAGATTTCTGCGTCATCTCTGTTGTATCGAAATCCTGCACAGTTTGCTGTACTTGAGATCCTATCTTCTGGACACTCAAAATTATTATTTGCAACATTGACAAACGATATATTTATAAGAAAAGCAGATGGAATCGTGACTTCAACTGAATGTTTTCTAGAATAATTTTTAAAAATCTTGTCTTCCAGTCATTCCAGAAACAACAACAAGTGATATTAAAAGTATAACTGATTTGAATTCGATTTTGCTTTTCACTGGATTGCTTTCTTGTCTACACGTAGTGATAATTCTAACATTAAAAAAACGAAGAACAGTTACTCCATCATCGTTTTCTTGACCTCGGCTTATATCGATCGATGGGTGTCTCTCTCCATCCAAATCTCTTCCACCAATGTTGTTTTCAGGTGGTACCAGTCCACAGACGTTGATAAAGGAGGAGGGCAACGTTAAAAGCTTTAGCAGCCACAAGATGTCGTGAAGCATCAGAGATAATTATTATTATTAACAGCATTCTTAAGTCGATTGTTGTTGTTTAACGACGACACTGTTTCATGACAAAGATGATTAGTGTCGCCCTCCTCCTTTATCCACGCTTAGGACTGCCACTGGCAGATTGCAACCTGTAGCGGAGTTGCCCCTCCAATACCCAGCACAGACAAAGGGTAATCTACCAATTTGCAATTATTGTGTAATCTCTGATCCAGTAATGGTGAGTAAATAAAACTGCGCCCTACTCCAATAGGCCTATCAGAGAAGCTCCAACAGCATCCAACCACAAAATAGCTAACATAGCCTACCTCATTCTCATTTTTTTATCCATAAACAATAACATCTAGAATTCTAGATCGATTAGATCCTTATTATATCAAGAAGTCTATGTCCTATCCTATGATCATATTAATGCAAAGTCCATCGATGTATCAAAATATCAAAAACGGATTCGCCGCATGCGTGCCATTGGTGCCTGATATCATAATTATCATAGGCGTAGGGGACATTTCAACGTTGGGGGGGCAAAAATTAGACTTTTGCCCGAAATTTTTTTTCCCTCCGGCCGAAATCTTAAGAAAAATTTCCGTTACGTTTGCCCGAAAATTCTGACGACCTTTTTTTAGTCATTCGGGCAAAATCTCCATTTTTTTCGGGCAAGTCTGATTTTTCGGGCAAGAAGACCCGAAAAAATAAGAAAAGTAAAAATTTTCTAAAACTTTTTTTTATTTTTCCGGGTCTGCCTGCCCGAAAAATCAGACTTGCCCGAAATTTGGGGGGCATTTGCCCCCCCTGGACCCCCGTCTCCTACGCCTATGATAATTATGTAGGTCCTGTAAAGTAGGCTATACAAGGCCGCAGCCAGAATTTTGTTTGGGGTAAGGGAGGTGTTTACTCGATCTTGAACAAGCAGACAAGCAATCGAAACAACTGACTTAGAGAAGCGTCGTCAGCTCTCGTAGCAGGTTCCTGGCTGTAGGGATGGATATAGGGTCTACACAAGAGCCCACTCTTGTAGCCTACATCATCAGCACAGCAATTTTCTGACGACGCAAACGCTGCAGAAATTGTCATCGAAGCTGCAGCAATGCTCCAAGATTCCATTGAATTTATTTCATAAATCAAACAGACAGTTCGGTGTTTGGGGTGATTCTTAGAGCGCCGCCAGAAAATCGTGATTAGGCCTAGTGGGGCTGAATTCGCTCCCTTAGCCTAATCGCACCTCTGTAGCCGTAGGCCTACATAATTTATGGTTGAATTGGTTGGTGACCAATGGTGAATTACTTGAAGAGATTTAAATCACGATCAGTAGACGGGGACCATAAATGGGGTAGGGTTCATTCAAATGGGGGCATGGTATTGGGCGATGGTGATCAGGATCATCTCACCCGATCAGTTAATCTATGAGGAATGAGCATGAGGTCATCGATAAGGATCATAAGGTCATCAGCATTATTATTATACAGCCAATGTTGGATGCAGAGGAGGATGCAGGTTCTAATCCGTACTTTACTTAGTCACTGTGTCGAAGGCGGAGTGGGGGTTCCTATCTGAACACTAATGTAAGTTACTCGGAGCCAATGGGAAATAACCAAATATTCTCATCTAACTCATATTTTCATAATTTTCCCTCCCCAAGTCCGGCCGGCACCTCAGAGCGGTGGGAGGGTAAACAGCAGAGTAGGGGAATACTTGGTGAGGCTATGCCATCAGGGGAGAAGGCCTCGGCCGAAGGACCTCCTATATAGGGCGTCACGCGAGGTGGACAGTCTCACCAAGAACCCTGAAACAACTAGCCAACGCAGGAGGCAGGTGCTGGAGGGACACCTACGGGTGGAAGGGGTCCGATAGGACCCATCGGCCTCCTTACCCTACCAGGAGAGGAATGGTCACCGCCTGGCAAAAGGACCAAGAAACTTTTATATGACGATTAACGTAATAATGTAAAGCCTAAGGACTCATCGTCGGCGCGACCGGATGGAAGAGGAGAGAAAAGAAGAAGAACGTATGAGAGTCAACTTCTCCCTCTTCCTATCCCTTCCTACAGGCTACATCCCTCTATCCCACCATCCATCCCTTCCTACATCCTTCTCCTCCTCTTCCCTCTTTCCCTTCATCTCTGCATCTGTCCCTTTCTCAATTCCTCTATCTCGTCCTCCATAATTCTTCCCTCTCTCTCTCCCTCCATCTTTGACTCTTGATCTCTCCCTCTTCCCGTCACTCAATTTATTCCTCCCTCTCCGTCTCCAGTTGACCCTCTAACTGTGACCCCAACCCAATTATTAATCCTTTCGGATGGGACCAATGAAGCCGAAGTGGTGGGCGTGGCTAGTATCAGACTAAGACTTTAGACCCAGTTAGACCGACGACCGAACATGGCCTATAAAAGATAACCAGTGGATCAGATCAACCTATACATGTAGGCTACGCATCGGTCTGTTAGGCCTACAGATTTTAGGCTAAGCCGAGTTATAGGCCTAAATGAAAGTGATGGTCGGAGTGCAGTTGCCCGTTCGAGCAGATTGGCTGAAAGTGCAAACGCGATAAAAAGAGAAAATCAGTTGACGAATAATATTCGTAGCCTATTATTAATGTTTCGACGACGACGACGTTAGAGACTGAGAGACTAAGAGGATTAGTTTGAGAATTAGGTGGCAAGAGGTCTCCCATCATCTGAAGCGATGGCTGAGCAGTGGAAAGAGTGGAGAGGATATCTCGACTTGATTCTGCATGATAGAGATCGAAACTGGACGAAACTTCTTGGACGAATCGAAGAAAGAATTGGAATTGATCGCGTCAACATCGTTTTCGGTTTGTAACGGTTCTTCGCTCTTGTTCTTCTCTGTTCTTCTATGTTGTTTTCTGTTCTAATATCCCGTTCTTCTCGTTTAGTATATAATATTGTGTTCTGCGTTCTCATATTGCATATCTAATCGTGATTGTAATCTCCATACTTCTGAAGCGCTATACTTGAAAGCCAAGGATGCAGGCGCATCAGCTTATTCACGAGCGCAGCGTTGAGTCAAACGTTGTCCGTAAGAGTAGTCCAGAGGAGGTCTTTCCGGTTGCCATAGGATCACTGTATCAGATGGGTGGAACAACTACTAAGGCCGGTGTCATCTGAGTCGGAAATAATATTATAAGGTGAGTGAACAGATGAGTTCTTGAAGAAGTGCACATTATGTGACTTCAATTTCGAATGAAAAAGCCCGATGTGTGATGGATGGAAGAGCCTGAATGAGATGATGTTGTGTGATTAGTAATAATGTTGGAGGAAATGCTATTTTGCTATTATTGTTGCTGTTATTGTTGTTGTTGTTGTTGTTGTTGTTGTTGTTGTTGTTGTTGTTGTTGTCTATAGTTCTGAAGATCTTTGTCGTCATTTATTTGGTCGTTGGACGTGGAAGGGAGTTCGTCTGTAACCTCATCGGTTTCGTCTATCCAGCCTACGCATCGTAAGCTATAATTATATTGTAAATTGTAATCATTATTATGCAATAATAATAATAATTATTGTAATAAGCATTGACGAAACCCTTACATTGAAGGTAACTATGTATACATGGCTCTTGATGACCCTTTATATATATTATATAAATAATAAATATATATAGGCTATATAAAATTACCCTCATGATCTAACTTTCACTGTTAGCCTAATTGATGGCATTGTATGACGGACGGATGCATGGGTAAAAAGAGAGATGGTTGAGAGTCACAGATGATCATAGCAGATCATAATAATTATATAACAAGCTACATATGCCGACTATAATTCTTATTCCGCCCATTGCATTTTTAAGTAGGCCAATAGATAAATGGCAATAATAATTGTCATCTACGACAGCGCAATGTTAAACGGTCTCCAAACACACCCACACTAACACGCACACACCCACTCTCACACACACACACACACTCTGACATACACTCTGACAGACACACACTATCCTATTTGTCGGCGCAAGAGAAGCGACACTATTATATTAGGCCTATATTATATCCTTATTTTCTACGCTTTCTGTATAACAAATAAAAGCATCAGAGAAAGAACTGGACAGGAAAAAATGGAGATTATCATCAGAAAGAAGCGACTAAAGTGGATGGGGCATGTAACAAGAATGGAGCAAGAGAGGAGAGCAAAACAAGCAACAATCTGGACACCGGAGGGAAGACGCGGCAGAGGGAGGCCAAGGAAGAACTGGATGGGGACTATACGAGAGGATTTTCAAGATCTTGAGATGACATGGAACGATGCTGTCAAGGTGGCGATGGACAGAGTGGAGTGGAGGAGCTGCGTTGCCCGATGTGCAGAGCTGCACGGGAAGGACTAAGGTTCTAAGGTTAAGGTTCTGTATAAAACGATTATACAAAGGTCCATCACTTAATTATTATAGAGAAAGAGAGCACAAATCTCTCTCTCTCTCCTCCGTCAACTGAACGGCATTTCATCGCCATTGTCACAATAATAATTCTTATGCACAGACGTCTAATGACGATGTATAACGGTGATGTTGGTCCCGTACTGTTGTCAATGTATTAGGTACATGAAGGCCTATTATACTTGTAGGCCTATGCTCGTATAGTCGGCGTCCTACATATCTAATGTCTCCATAGCTGTATAATTATTAATTATGAACCTGTCTTAATCTTTGACCTTTTATGCATCAGATAACGGGAGATTATCATATTGTCATCCTTGTAATAACTATCATAAATTATTATAAGCATATACATACGTTGACCTCAAACACAATGCATGCATGCAGGCCTAACACGTTTCAACACAACGTCACATGCATACGTGATGCATGCTACACGGCCTATATTATGACATAACTACATGTATGTCATTGCTTCTTATCCAACTCTGATTAATTGTGTGTGCGTGTGTGTGTGTGTGTGTGTGTGTGTGTGTGTGTGTGTGTGTGTGTGTGTGTGTGTGTGTGTGTGTGTGTGTGTGCGTGTGTATGTGTGTGTGTGTGAACGCGACGTGCATGGTCCCCGGTCCAACTTCCAAGGTTACTATCCAGACTATGGAATTGTCTCGTAGGAATTTCAATGCTATACTGCATGTCTCCTCTACAATATCACACACACACACACACACACACACACACACACGCACAAACAAACACACACACACACAAACACACAAACAAACACACACGATCATTTTATTATATAACATAGACTATAATTATAATGAACTTCGAACGAAAACACAGCTGCAGTGATTAGACGCTCGCTGTCTATAATACGTACGTAGGCCTCTATAAAGGCCTAAATGCATGTAGGCTAAACCAAAACAAACCATAATATCGTACAGACTACAGAATCGTTATCGTATATAAAATCGGAATGTCTCGTATAATTATAACAATTATTATGGTCCATGACGAGTGCTGCGTCTTGTAAGAAAGGTTGTTCCGATAATAATTATGAGAGTTGGAAATGCACATCCAATCGCAATCTCTCCTTCCGATATATGCATGATTGAATCAAAAGACTTCTATAGCGCCCGTCTATATTATACGCATGACTATTAAGCTTATAGTTACGAATATTGCGACGACCATTTTAACGATGCACAATATAGTTCGCTGAAATTGGCTTAATCTCTTTCTCTATCTGTCTGTAGGCCTACCTGTCTGTCTGCATCTGTCTCTTTGTCTCACTGTAGATATCTGTCTGTATGTCTCTCTGTCTGCATCTGTCTCTCTGTCTCACTGTAGATATCTGTCTGTATGTCTGTCTGTCTGCCTCAATCTCTGTGCTTCATGAAATGCAACGCATGCAGTGAAGAGACATTGTCGTCACTTGCTTTATTGTCTGTCCGTCTGCTTGTCTATAGGCTATGTGTATGTGTGTGTCTGTGTGTTTGATGGTCTGTCCGTCTGCCGTTTCTTGGTGTGTCTATGTGTTTGTTTGTGTGTCTGTGTGTTTCCTTGTGTGTCTATGTGTTTGTGTGCTTGCATGTGTGTGTGTTTGTGGGTTTGCATGTGTGCGTGTGTGTCTGTGTGTTTGTTTGTGTTTCTTGGTGTGTCTGTGCGTATATGTGTTTGCATGTGTTTGTTTGCATATGTGTGTGTGTGTGTAGTATTAAGGCGATCGAGTCGAGAGATAAAGACGATGATACAAAGTGGTTGACGTATTGGGTCGTCTATGCTTTCTTCTCTCTCGTTGAATTCTTCTCAGATTATCTGCTCTCGTGGATTCCGTTCTACTGGCTGCTCAAGGTAATTCGATATAGTCTACACCATCACATGCTTAATAATATAATATCCAGTGCTGCAGATGACGATGACGATGACGATGACGATGACGAGGACGATGACGATGATGATGATGATGATGATGATGATGATGATGATGATGATGATGACAAGCTTCACTAATAAAGTAATGGCATATATGTATATTATAGCCTATATATATATATATTGCATTGTTGTGCAATACAATACAATGCAATGCAATTAAAATACAAGTTGTATTTTAATTGCATTGCATGGCACTGTATAGTGTATGCATCTGTATTTTGATTGTTTAATTATGACATTGCATATATGTACAAAAATACATGCATGCATTGCATTGTTGCCTGCATACATTGATCATGATCATGACATTGTCTGTTGTATAGTGTCTATTCCTGATCGTCTGTTGTATAGTGTCTATTCCTGATCGTCTGTTGTATATTGTCTTTTGGTATTGTCTGTTGTATAGTGTCTATTCCTGATCGTCTGTATGATTCCATTTCGATGGAATGGATCAACGTTTATCTACAATCGAATCATTCAACCTTTCTTCGTCAAACATCAAAAGACAATCGATTCAGTCGTCGATTCAGGTTCAACATTCAACATAATTAGCACAACACACAACTTATAAAATAATTATTATGCATCACACTGAATAACATAATTACAAGAAAATCACTAAATCGTTTCATTCATCTGACTCTTATTATAATAAACATGCACTTTTCAATTCATCGTCATCCTCAAC
The DNA here is from genome assembly GCA_945859605.1 of Lumbricus rubellus. Lineage (NCBI taxonomy): Eukaryota > Metazoa > Annelida > Clitellata > Crassiclitellata > Lumbricidae > Lumbricus > Lumbricus rubellus. The sequence goes on from OX243819.1 coordinate 40,840,307, forward strand.
AATAACAGCAGCATCATCATCGTCATCGTCGTCATCATGCATCATCATCATCATCGTCATCATGGTCATCGTCCTCATCATCATCGTAATCGTCCTTCTCCTCCTCCTCCTCATCATCATCATCATCGTCATCATCATCATCGTCATCATCATCATCATCATCATCGTCGTCGTTGTCTTCGTTGATCTCATCATTTGCTGACGTCTGCAGTTTAGGGTTTTTCTAAAGAAATGTTTAGAACTGCACAATCAGCAATTTTTTCTATTATTATGTTTTTGTTGGCGAAAAATTCTCACGGCCTTTTTTTAGTATAGTTTCTGAAAAAAAATTATAAAAAAATGTCGCATGTCGGCGGCGAAAGAATCTGATGACCTTTTTAGTCCTTTGTCTCTCTGTAGGCCTATCTATATGTTTCTATACATCTATAAAGATTCTATATGTATGTCTCTCTGTCTCTGTCACTGTCTCTGTCTCTGTTTGTCTGTCTGTCTGCCTATCTGTCTGTCTGTTTCTCTCACTTTATGTCTGTCTGAGTCTGCTTCCGGTAAAAACACTCGTTGTAGCACTAGCCTATACGCAATGAACCATTTCATTGGAATTTTGTCTTTAAAATATCGATATTTGTTATTGTAATATCGTGAGATTTATCTGATTAAATTATTTTGCTGCATTGCAGGCGGAAATCTCGTGGAAGAGGCGACTAAAGAGGGATGGGGAATCTTTAGAGGAGAGAAAGAAGGAGACAATGCCAAAGATACGGAAGCAGCTGCAGAAGAAGAAGAGCCTGGTATCTCTCTCTCTCTGTCACCCTATGTTTCTCTGTATCTCTGCGGTTCTGTCTGTCTCTCAATGTCTGAGTCTTTGTCCGGTGAAACCACTGGTCGTATATATATATATATATATATATGTATATATATATATTATATATATTATATATATATATATATATGATGAACCATTTAATTGGGTTTTGTCTTTAAGATATTATAGAAATTATTATATTCCATGCATCGTTGTTATATATAATATCGTGAGATTTACCTGATTATATATTTGCTGCGTTGCAGATGGAAGTCTCGTGGAAGAGGCGACTAAAGAGGGATGGGGAATCTTTAGAGGAGAAAAAGAAGAAGACAATGCCAAAGATACGGAAGCAGCTGCAGCAGAAGAAGAAGAGACTGCAGGTTCGTCCGCATCGAAAGAGGAAGCCAGGCGAAGGGAAGGATTTAAAAGAAGTGACGAATAGAAGAATAGAAGAATAGAAGAATAGAATAGGAGAAATGGGAAAATAGAATAGGAGAAATAGAAAATAAAAACGACGATTTGACTTAACGTATACAATGTTATACATAGGCTACCGTATTAAGACACGTGTATTACTATACCATGCATGATGGATTGTCTTTGGCATCTAGAAATGACGTCGATGAATTGATTTCTATAGAAATGTGTTCTGTGTTATCATGATGATGGTCTACATCTTAATAATACTAATAATATAAACAGACCGTCGTCGACTGATTCCATCGTTCTCACCAGGTGGCGTCCTGTTCTCCCATCTGAGCTGCACACAGAACTAATAATAATAATAATATCTTTTCTTTATTGAAACGCCTGCAAGACGCACTATATACATGTAGAAGTTAGTCAGAGGAAAAATAAAAAAAATATTTAAAGACTGCACAATGCTCCTGAAGTTGTCTACATTTTATGTGTCGCCATGCTATAGGCCTATACTGCCGTGCTAAGCAAAAAGACAGTAACTCAAAAAAGACGATTTTGCGTAAAACGATAAAGAAGAAATCGGTTTAATTCAACCAGAAATAAAGCTAGAATCTTTCTGAATTTTTGCAAGCAGTAATATATAAACTACTGAATTTTGAAACTAAACTAGTTTTTTGTGAAATTTGTGTAAAAATTGTATAAAAATGAGATACTGCTTTTTTGCTTAGTATCGAAGAATTGAACATCGGTTTGATGCTAAGCAAGAAAGCAGTAACTCATGGTAGAGCGGGCTGGTTAAAAATAATTGTTCTCTTTGTGATACAAGAATGAAATTTGGTATATACCACGAACATGTCCTAAGAAAAATATTTGGCTATAGGGTCATTGCAGATTTGCCCTCTGGCCCCTATGGCAGCCATTTTCCAAAATGGCCGACAGATATACATACTTTTAAATATCTCGGCTTCTATTTCACTTAGAAGTGTCATCTTAGTGTCTAATCATACATATTTAGGGACGATGATTCCAATAGTGCCATCTAAAACCAACTCTGGCTTCAACGGCGGCCATTTTTTAAAATGGCCGACCAAAATCGTGATTTTGTAATATCTCAGCATTAAATCCACTTAGAATCGTCATCTTGGTGTCTAAATATACATATTTAGGGACAAGAATTTCAATGGGGCTTCCCAAAACTTCATCTGGCCTCAATGGCGGTCATTTTCAAAATGGCCGTCCAAAATGTGAATTTTACAAATCCTTCTTTTTGGGTTGACCATTTTGGAAAATGGTGGTCATTGAGGTCACTGGGAACTATGTGATGGCTCTATTGAGATCCCTGACTGAAATGTGCATGTTTTGACACCAAGATGACGATTCCAAGTGAACTGGAAGCCGAGATATTAACAAATCTTTATTTTTGGGTCCGCCATTTTGGAAAATGGCCACCATTGAGGCCATGGGGAACTTTGTGATGGCCATATTGGGATCCTTGACCTGAGATTTTTATGTTTTGACACTAAGATGACGATTCTAAGTTAATTGAAAGCCGTGATATTGACAAATCCTTCTTGTTGGGTCGGCCATTTTGGAAAATGGCCGCCATTGAGGCCGTTGGGAAAATTTGGATGCCTCCACTGAAATCCGTGACCCTGAATTTGTATGTTTTGACACCAAGATGACGATTCTAAGTGAATTTTAAGCTGAGAAATCGAAAAATCCATATTTTGAACGCCATTTTGGAAAATGGCCGCCATTCAGACCCATGTGGAAGCTTTTAGATGACCCTATTGGTCTCCTTGACCTTGAATGTGTGTGTTTTGACACCACGATGACGATTCTAGGTGATTTGAAAGCCGATATATTGAAATATCTGTAAATCGGTCGGACTTGAATATACATGGAATACTAAGCAAGAAGACAGTAACTCAAGTTACTGCTTTTTTGCTTAGCACGACGACCCAATTTTGAGATACTGTTAATTTCGTTTCCGTTTTTTTCCATGTTCCCGGTCCGATACCGTTTCCTTGCTTCCAGATATGATAGAACATGTTGTCAGGATGTGAAAACAAGTGCTAACTCAAAAACGGAAAACTTGAGTTACTGTCTTTTTGCTTAGCACGGCAGTATAGGTATATATCAATTCCATATCACAATGTAGCACCAGCACTGGATATAGAGCAAAGGTAGCCTATCGGACAGAACTGCAATGTATACAGCCTATGTCTATGTATATCCCATGGAAGATATAAACAGGCACATCTTTATTATAGCCACAATGCATTGGAATTAATTCCTAAGGAATAATTCGTACAATTGCGTGACACGAAGGCATCCATCGTGCATCAACTGCTTTAGAAATAAAGGAACCCCGTTAAAAAAACAGACGTTCAAAAAGACGAATTCGTGGAACCTGATTTTTCACAGGCGCATGCTTAGTCAAGACAAAATTGAAAGTCAGTGGAAATTCGAACCATGCAAAGAGTTTCCTTTGTTCTTTGCTGCGGAATTTGCGACAACAACGGTTTTTATTCAACCGACTTTGAAGCATGCAATTCATCTGCAATGATTCAAAGGTTCCTTAGAACCGATGATTAGAGCGACAAGAAAACCTACAGCTGACTAATTCTTAAGAAGTAGCCTATAATGAAACAGTAAAACAAGACTGCCTGCGTTTGTGGGTCTGTCTCCGTCTGTGTCTGTCTGTCTGTCTCTCTGTCTCTCTTTCTTTGTATCTTTCTTAATAGTTTTATTGAAGGCGTTTCTCGTGATGTGAGCGAATTCCACATCCATCGACGCAATTGGTCACGGACCGATGTGGGCGGAGCACTGCTGATTCTGATTGACAGGTGACATCATCGTAGACATGCATGTTGGAATTGAAAGACGACGACGTGAAGATTAATGAACGACGTGTCAGAGGATGTCATTAGAAGAAGATCATCATTCTTCTTCTTCTCAGCTGCAGAGGGGCAACCAGGGCAACGAACCCTCCTCCCCTCCTCCTCCTCCTCCTCATCTATTGCAGTTGTAGACATTCATCAGTCTCAGTCGAATCGAATTTTAACTGCAGACGATGTTAGTCACTTGATCTCTTGGATTCGTTAGACCATCAAAGAAATATTCTATATGCATAAATGAAGAGAAAAACTAAACAGAAAGAAACAGAATAGAAAAACTTAAATAGAAAGAAACAGACACAGAATAAGACAAATAGAAGAAGAAGAGAGCAACACACTGTTGTTATTGTTGTCAGCGATGGATTAAATTTAATGATTGTTTCGTTTATTGTTTCGAATAATTTCGTTTATTGCGGATTTATCTCGTTTAACAAGAGAACAAACAACTGACGGTAGGAAGAAAGTTACATTCATCGACATCGATATTATACATTACATTACATTACATTACATTACACGTACATGTCTCCTATATGTCACATATCATCTTCTTCTTTCTCACTCTTCTCTCAATTATGCCTCCTCCTCTTCCTCCTCCTCCACCTCCTCATCCTCCTCCTTGTCCTCTCCTCCTCTTCTCCTCTCCTCATCCTTCTCTTTCTATTTCTAAAACGTTTCATTCCGTTGATCAACAATTAAAACACGTGCATTTAAAAATGCGTCTCACCTCATCAACTCATGCACGATCGTCTTGATGCACCTGCCGTGTGACGTTGAGAATTTTTGGACAAATTATAATTAGTTCAACGTTAAATGACAGCTGCATGACAAAAGATCGTTGACTTGAATCGATGCAGGCAGAAACCTCTGCGTGAGACTTTGCCTATACAGATATAAGAATAAGAAGCAGTTAAGCACAGATTGGTTCTATAGCGCAAGGTGAAATTAGTGCATGGCGGTAATAAAGGAAGATTAATTCTTGCTATATAATAGCGGGATCGAGTATTTTTTGATAGAGAGAGAGACAGACAGACAGACACGCAGACACACAGACACACAGACAGAGAGACAGACAGAGACAGAGAGAGGCATGCAGAAACAAAGACACAAACAGAAGCAGACAAAAACAGGAAGAAACAGACACAGAGCGAGACACAGAAACAGAGAAATGGTGCACATGAGTGAAAGATAGAGGGACAGGGACAGAGACATACAGAGACACACGTAGACACATAGAGACACACAGATACACACGTAGACACACAGAGACACACACAGACACACACAGACACACAGATACACACGTAGACGCACAGAGACACACAGAGACACACAGAGAAAGAGGGAGAGAATGAGCGAGGAACATCATTTGGTGACATAATAATATTATAACAGAGATGATCATGAACGTCAAACCGGATTTGTCTTAATTGCAACATGTGATAATTGCATCTGATGTGTTATTCGTCTTTGTGATGATGATGATTGCTGCTGATGTGTTATTCTGTCTCTTCTTCTTCATCCAATGTCACTTTCTCATGCAACGAAATTGAACAGCTCCTCTTCTTCCATAAGTTTACTATTTTACGATCTGAGTTATCTGTCCAATTTTATACGGCAGTTTAACGTCATCGTACCTCTCTCTTATATATACATAATTAATTAGACAAATCTTTCGACTAATTAAGCTTCTAATAATTAAGACATGGTGCTGCAGCATGCCCTCCACCTGTTGTCAATAGCAACCAGATATGAAGCTTTAATTATTCGTGTAAAGATGTGATTCCAATCACCTTCTCTCATTTAACCCGTATACCTTATAATAAGCAGGTAGCAAATAGTAATTCCCTGCAGAGAAGGCCGTAAGAGCCCTGCAGCTGCCTACTCTGTCATAATTATTATGGCGTTCCTCACTTAATGAATATGCGTGAGAGAACAGACCCAAACGTTTCAACTTCTGAATCATTGCTGACAAATTATTCGAAAGTATACTATATATATATATATATATATATATAATTATATATATATATGAACTTATTCATATATA
>OX243819.1:40851481-40858981 GCA_945859605.1 Lumbricus rubellus
AGCCTACAGAAGTTAAAACTTCATTATAAGAGGCAGGCAGTGGTAAATAGAGTGGCACTAAAATATCACTGTTCTATACTGTGTCCCGATGAAAAGTAGACCCCAACAAAAAGTGTCATAACTCGGTAAAAACTTCTAGTATTTGCCTGAAATGTTAATCACAACAATAGGCTAACTGTAGTCATTATACCACCTAATCCTATAACGCCGGTTAGAAATGTTGATGAGTTTGTCAAGTTTATGAGCACTTTATATGCAGCGCCGAAAAAGGGAAATTTCCAACATGTAAAAGCTGAAAGGAAGTGAAGTTGTGCAACGGCTGGTGTTAATTAAAATGTCCTCGTTGTTCACGGACAAACGACCGTAGACGTAGTAGAGTAATAGCTGTCCCGGGAGACACCCAGCTTCATAATTAGGCCTATACCGCAGCTCTGGCCGCCCAACAGTCCAGACCTCAATCCGTAGTGTATACTGGAGGAGCGCGTTTTTCGTTTCCCGTATAATTTATGTCATCGATAACCATAGGTGGGCGCGTCTACATCTACGGTGAACAAGGAGGACATTTTGAACATCAACTTTAGCTGAAATTCTCGGCCTTTCAGGCTTTCAGCTTTTGCATGTTGGAACTTTATATTTTTCGGTGCTGCATTTCAAACGCTCATAAGCTTGACAAACTCACGAATATTATAATAGGAGTTGGTCGTGATATGCATGACTGCTGTTGTTGTGCTTAAAATTTCAGGTAAATACTAAAATGTTCGACCGAATTAAGTCACTTTTTGTTGAGGTCAACTTTTCATCGGGACGCCGTGTGAAGACAACTTTACACTGGAATCAGATATTATTATTTAGACGCATTGTGGCATGAATGTCCGAAGGATGGTCCAAGGGACGACCAAGTGAGCTCTTCTGAATAAGCTGGAACCCTGCACTTAGCTTTCTATAGAGTAGCGGCTAGCTGTTTAGAGATATTATTATGAAGTGCACGATTTACGATTTACAACGGCCGAGGATTCTTAAGGAGGAAGGTCTAAGGAAGGTCCAAAGGAAGGTCTAAGGAAGGGTCTAAAGCAGGGCCTAACGGACGGACGGTCTAAGGTATATAGGGTCCGACTGACATAGCGATGTCCATCTGCTGATAGTATGCGCAGGTGCTGCACGTGACCTTTTGGCGCCAACCAGACACGTGCCTTCTCCGTTGCATCGTGCACGTGACCTCCTCTCTAGAGATAGACGTGGCATTCGCTTTTGACGAATCATTTTGCACTCGATACACACTCGATCGCCCTCTGCGCCGCACTCTCTCCCCTTCCACCAATCCTCTGTCTGTCTATGTCTGAATGTCCGCTTCTGTCTCTGTGTGTCTGTCTGTGTGTGTGTGTCCGTCCGTCTGTCTGTCTGTCTAAGACTGTCTGTTTGTCTGTCTGAGACTAAGACTGTCTGTTTGTCCGTCCGTCCGTCCGTCCGTCCGTCCGCCCGTCTGTCTGTATACGACTTGACCATCCGTATACATTTTGATTGGAGTAATGGATAAGTTGAGGGTGACGCATCTTGTGATACAAGTCAATCGCCGGCGCCATAGAAGTTGCGTTGATGGCGGTAGAAGGACGATTGTCTGTCAACGACTGTCCTTATCATTGCTGTCCTTATCATTGTTGTCCTTATCATTGTTGTCCTTATCATTGTTGTCCTTATCATTGTTGTCCTTATCATTGTTGTCCTTATCATTGTTGTCCTTATCATTGTTGTCCTTATCATTGTTGTCCTTATCATTGTTGTCCTTATCATTGTTGTCCTTATCATTGTTGTCCTTATCATTGTTGTGTTTATCATTGTTGTTCTTATCATTGTTATTCTTATCATTGTTGTCCTCATCATTGTTATTCTTATCATTGTTGTCCTCATCATTGTTATTCTTATCATTGTTGTCCTCATCATTGTTATTCTTATCATTGTTGTCCTAATCATTGTTATTCTTATCATTGTTGTGCTCATCATTGTTGTCCTCATCATTGTTGTGTTTATCATTGTTGTCCTCATCATTGTTGTCCTCATCATTGTTGTCCTCATCATTGTTGTCCTCATCATTGTTGTGTTTATCATTTCCTCATCATTGTTGTCCTCATCATTGTTGTCCTCATCATTGTTGTCCTCATCATTGTTGTCCTCATCATTGTTGTGTTTATCATTGTTGTCCTCATCATTGTTGTCCTCATCATTGTTGTCCTTATCATTGTTGTCCTCATCATTGTTGTCCTTATCATTGCTGTCCTCATCATTGTTGTCCTCATCATTGTTGTCCTTATCATTGCTGTCCTTATCATTGTTGTCCTTATCATTGCTGTCCTTATCATTGTTGTCCTTATCATTGTTGTGTTTATCATTGTTGTTCTTATCATTGTTATTCTTATCATTGTTGTCCTCATCATTGTTATTCTTATCATTGTTGTCCTCATCATTGTTATTCTTATCATTGTTGTCCTCATCATTGTTATTCTTATCATTGTTGTCCTAATCATTGTTATTCTTATCATTGTTGTGCTCATCATTGTTGTCCTCATCATTGTTGTGTTTATCATTGTTGTCCTCATCATTGTTGTCCTCATCATTGTTGTCCTCATCATTGTTGTCCTCATCATTGTTGTCCTCATCATTGTTGTGTTTATCATTTCCTCATCATTGTTGTCCTCATCATTGTTGTCCTCATCATTGTTATTCTTATCATTGTTGTCCTCATCATTGTTATTCTTATCATTGTTGTCCTCATCATTGTTATTCTTATCATTGTTGTCCTCATCATTGTTATTCTTATCATTGTTGTGCTCATCATTGTTGTCCTCATCATTGTTGTGTTTATCATTGTTGTCCTCATCATTGTTGTCCTCATCATTGTTGTCCTCATCATTGTTGTCCTCATCATTGTTGTGTTTATCATTTCCTCATCATTGTTGTCCTCATCATTGTTGTCCTCATCATTGTTGTCCTCATCATTGTTGTGTTTATCATTGTTGTCCTCATCATTGTTGTCCTCATCATTGTTGTCCTTATCATTGTTGTCCTCATCATTGTTGTCCTTATCATTGCTGTCCTCATCATTGTTGTCCTCATCATTGTTGTCCTTATCATTGCTGTCCTTATCATTGTTGTCCTTATCATTGTTGTCCTTATCATTGTTGTCCTTATCATTGTTGTGTTTATCATTGTTGTTCTTATCATTGTTATTCTTATCATTGTTGTCCTCATCATTGTTATTCTTATCATTGTTGTCCTCATCATTGTTATTCTTATCATTGTTGTCCTCATCATTGTTATTCTTATCATTGTTGTCCTAATCATTGTTATTCTTATCATTGTTGTGCTCATCATTGTTGTCCTCATCATTGTTGTGTTTATCATTGTTGTCCTCATCATTGTTGTCCTCATCATTGTTGTCCTCATCATTGTTGTCCTCATCATTGTTGTGTTTATCATTTCCTCATCATTGTTGTCCTCATCATTGTTGTCCTCATCATTGTTGTCCTCATCATTGTTGTCCTCATCATTGTTGTGTTTATCATTGTTGTCCTCATCATTGTTGTCCTTATCATTGCTGTCCTCATCATTGTTGTCCTCATCATTGTTGTCCTTATCATTGCTGTCCTGGTCATTCTTTGCCTGCTCTTCCATCATTACAATTTTGGTCAACTCAATTCTAGTCAACCTTTTTATTCATTTTGTATATATAATTATATCTGCATATAACTATATAACTATATATTATGTATGTATATGCATATAACTATATATATTCTATATTATACATGCACCTCTAAACGTTTCTGCCATCTGCTCGCAGCCATGATCTCATTCTGACGTCATCCACCAAATATAACAAACGTCCCCAGGTGCTCTTAAATTCTGCACCAAACGAAACCAAAGCAAACTCATTAATATTCATTGACACCATCGACCAACCTACCGCACTCTCATCGCGCAGTTTGGCATCGTCATGATGACGTCACATGAGTCACATGAGCTGCTGCAGTCCTAATGATCCTAATTGTTTTAACGGTCCATCAGCGCATAGGTGGCGCCACTGAGTCACGACCTGTAACGGCCTTCCATAGCTGAGGCGTTTGTCGTGACCGTAACGGCCTTCCATACACTTGCGTTGTTTGTCGGAGTCTGCAGTGGCAGTAGCAGACAAAGCATAACGACGATTTAGACAATAAATCATTGTGTTCAGCGTCCGAGGGATTTCCTTCGACCGGTCATCACTCATTAGCTGACCAGCAGTCGTCCACTGGGGTGGGGAGTGGGGGAGATGGGGGTGATGGGGAAGAGAGAGTTGGGGGAGGGATGGGGGAGAGAGGGCCATAAATTCATCGTCGGCTGACGGGTGAGAGATCGGTCGGTCGGTCGGTGCGTACGGCGGGCGGCGTCGTCTGCGGCGATGATCGTAGCAGGGAACCAGCGCACGACGACGACGACAGTAATGGACGTTTAATAGGATAGATGGCGCTGCTATCTTCGGTCGACAGAAGACACGGAAGGAACGAACGAGGATCGGCATCGACTGCTACAGCTGCTGCTGTGTCATCATCATCATCATCATCACACCCTCTGCGTGTCTGTCTGTGTCTGCGTGTCTGTCTGTATGTCTGTGTCTGCGTGTATGTCTGTCTGTTTGGTTGGCTGATTGGCTGATTGGTTGACTGGGTCAGTAGATCGTCTGATTCACACTCATCCATCGTCAGCTTTTCTCTCGGCACTCATCATCAACGATCCTAACAACCTCACCATCCCTCACCATTCCTCACCACTCCCTTCCTGCTTTTTGTCTGTCTGTCTGTCTGTGTGTCTGCTTGTCAGTCTGTCTGCCTGACTAACTCTTTGTCTCTCTATATATCTGTCTACCATGCTGCATCTGCATATTTCCAGTCACCGTTTCCCGCCTTATATCTGGCACATTCCAGTTCTCCACATCTCGTGACCCCCGTATCTTATCCATCCCACTCTGATCAATTCTAATTCATTCTGATCAATTCTAATCCATTCTGATCAATTCTAATTCATTCTGATCAATTATAATCCATTTTGATCAATTCTAATCCACTCTGATCAATTCTAATCCACTCTGATCAATTCTAATCCATTCATCGATTCCAGTTCAACTCCAGACAGACAGAGGTCGAATGTCGATTATTGTCTGCTGTTGGCGATGATGGATCAAGAAAAAAAACCCTAAAAACTAATATTTATTTTATTAAGCGACTCTCCACACAAACAGGCAGAGGTCATCAAACCTCATTCACCAGAGGTTAACTTCAGTTGCATCCCTCCCCGCTTTTTGTGATCTGCTATTGACAGATGACAATCCCGTACGTTGTCTATTAATTTTAAAAAGTGTAGCCTATCCATCGTTGAAATTGCGCAATGTTTATGCGTCAGTTTTTGTCTACATATTTTGATATCGTGACTCTGACCGACTATAAGCAAAGCAGTTGCAACTTAATTCTTTCTGTCCCAGATAATAATTATCAAATTTCGTTCGAAAGATCAGTCACGTGACTCAAACATCAAGAAATTACACAATGTGAGATTGCGAGTGACGTCATTGCTCGGACAGTTGTGTGCGCTACCAGACTAATAACGTCACTAACATTACGTAGTTTCTTGCGTTATACACGACGTCAAATTACATTATTTAAATAACATCACAATTATGACATCAGTGTGACGTCTGTCGTGTGTCTGTGTGCATATGTCTAGGTCGATAGCGACGTCATCATCGTCGTCGTCGTCGTCATCATCAGCTGTCGTTGTGGATCTGCGTCGTGATGATGAATGCGATCGATTGGATGGATTGACTCCAAAGCAGGTTCAGCTGTGTAAACGCAGCGTTGATATGATGAGACCCGTCAGAGAGGGCGCTATAGAAGCGATCGCAGAATGCCAGTACCAGTTCAAGGACAGGCGATGGAATTGCAGCACCACCACCCCCACCATCAGCACCATCAGCACCATCAGCAGCAGCAGCAGCCAGGGGATGAGGAAAGCTGCAGCGCAGAGAAAGAAGGATGTCTTCGGAAAGCTCGGCAATTCAGGTGAGAGATGATCGATCGATCGATCAATAATATTATTAATCGATCATGAATTGATTTTGATTATCTGTTCGAATGAGACGAATCGATTGATCGATTAATCGATTGATTTGTAAAGATCATGCGTCGAATCAAATCAATGACTCATTATTTTTCGGCTATTATAGTAGTATTGCCTATTATATAGATGCTGACCTGCCATTTGAATGAACTCGTTGACCCCGCTGCCTTTAGAAGACTGATATTATACATGTAAATGTCTTATCGTTCGTTCATTAATTATATTGCACCACTTCAAGGAAACTACTCGGAGGTGCTCTCGACTCCAGCATGGTCAGATAGAACAGTTTTCATGCACCTAGAATGAATGTGTCAGAGAGTGATCTATAAAAAAGGTGCATGCAGTCAATATACAGTTGTCTAATCTGTAAGTGTACTGTCTGGCTGTCTGTCTGTCTGTCCGTGTAAAGGTACTCGTGAGTCTGCCTACGTCCACGCCATCACATCAGCTGGTGTGGCCTACGTCGTAACGAGAACATGCAGTACCGGAACACTCGACCGATGTGGATGCGACGGAACAGTTGGTGGTACTACATACGATGGTACTGGTACTGGTACTGGTGGTACTACCAGTTTTTCTCCTCCTCCTCCAGTTGGTTCTCGGTCAAGGCAGCGTGGTCAGCAGCAGAAGCCGGACTTTGAGTGGGCCGGATGTTCAGATAACATCGCTTATGGAACGGCTTTCTCGCGAGCGTTCGTTGATGCGAGGGAGAGGGTCAGCAGGAACAACGGATCGAATAAGGCGCTCATGAACCTACACAACAACGAAGCAGGAAGAAAGGTACATAGTAGGCCTACATACCAACAACATCTAAACCCCATGCACTCTATAATAGACTATATCATCACTAGGGCTGTTGTTCGATTAAAAATTTTAATCGAAATTAGTCGCACGATTATTTTTTTTAATCGCAATTAACTGCAAATTAATCGCAATACATTTCCTACACATATATTAATCTTACTATTTTCTAAGGACCTCTGAAGCATAAAATTTTAATATCTGAATGCATTCTTTCTATTGCAAATATAACCAATAACCTTTGGTTTCACCTTGTGCCGTCGATTCGTGGAACCTTAGCGACCGCTGTGATAAACCTCCTCCATGTCTTACGATCTTCCGTCGCGTCTCTCAATTGCTCCAGTTTCATCTTTGTCCTCTCGTGTATTTCTTCCATCCACCTTCTTCTTGGGCGTCCTCTCTTCCTTTTTCCCTCTCCGCAGGCCAACATCATCTCTTTTTCCAGGCCGTTTGCTCGCATCACATGTCCAAAGAACGCCATTTTCTGCCTTGCCGCTCTCTGTCCCAATGACATATTCCCTCTTGACTGTCCGATCTCTTGTAATACGGATTCAT
>OX243819.1:40861481-40876481 GCA_945859605.1 Lumbricus rubellus
GAACGCCGGATTGTCCTGGTCCCCGATTACCCTTTCCCCGATACAAACTCCCCGATTACAAACTCCCCGATAGGCCCAACACCCCGACAGACCCAAGTCCCCGAATATGCAACTAATCCCAAGTCCCCGACAGGCCCAAGTCCCCGATTGGTGATTTAATCTACACGTAAGACCATTTAGTGTCAGTCTGTATAGGCTTCATAATGTCGTTCACGCAGGCCTATTGCATGTCACTTGTTTAATGAAGGCGTATTCGTATCTATTTAATGAAACTTGGTAACTTAATCTTCACTCAGGCCTATAGAGGGTGACACTAATAATCTGGGCCTTATCGGTTGACGGAAACTGAGCTGAATACAAGCAAAGCCGGTTATTCGAGCAGCACCGACATATAAGAACCAAATGAAGAAAGTATTATTATACATAAAGTCAGAATTAATTGTAGAATAACTAGATTCCGGAAATGGATATGTGGACAATTCTCTTATAGCTGTCTTCTGAATTCAGCGTGCAGTAAGGAATTCAAATTACATATTGGTACACGTACACAAGTAAAAATATTATTTACATTAATCTAACTGGCTTTGCCTTTATTCAACTCTGTTTCCGTCTACCGATAAGGCCAAGACGATTGGTGTCACCCTCTTTAGCCTATACAGACTGACACTAAATAGTCTTACGTGTAGATTAAATCACCAATCGGGAACTTGGGCCTGTCGGGGACTTGGGATTAGTTGCATATTCGGGGACTTGGGTCTGTCGGGGTGTTGGGCCTATCGGGGAGTTTGTAATCGGGGAGTTTGTATCGGGGAAAGGGTAATCGGGGACCTGGACAATCGGGCGTTCGTCGTGCTCCCGTGTGTATGCGTGTGTATGCATGTGTATGTGTGTGTATGCATGTGTGCATGCATGTATGTATGCGTTTGTGTATGCATGTGTGTATGCATGTGTATATGCATGTGTGTATGCATGTGTGTATGCATGTGCGTATGCATGTGCGTATGCATGTGTGTATGCGTGTGTATGTGTATGTGTATGCGTGTGTATGTATGTGTATGTGTGTGCATGCATGTGTGTATGCAATGCGTGTGTGAGTGGGTCTAAGGTGCATGCACATGCACAGTGGAAGCGTGACACGTTGAGCGAGAGATGAGATGTCGCATCAGACATAATGTGCTTCATACGATCATAATATAATTAATGATGACATTAGAATGCGACGACTGTCTGCAAGTATCATGATATCATGATAATATTGTATACAGTCTACTGTAGCCGTATATATACACTATATACTATACAGTCGACGAATACGACGATACATTCAGCACTGATGTCATCGTAAACAAAACAACAAAAACCTACGCTTAGATTCATTTATCCTACGTATACTTACACATAATAGGCTATATTATTATGCACACTCATTGTAGGCTCTATATAGCATGGCATGCAGTATTATTACATGCAGGTGGCTAACAAACAAATCTTCCATCAGACGAAATGCAATAATTCAGTGACAAAATTAATAGAGATTTTTCTATCACCATTTCGGAATTCATTGGGGTTAGATTTTTAGCAGTCACTGAAAATTTCACTGAATTTTTTATTGCAACAGATATTTAAGCTATTTAAACATTTTATTCCGTATAATTCTCAGAATTACGCAGAAAATGGAAATGCTCTTAGATCGAACTGATTTCTGAATTTGTAATGAATAATGATGCATTGTATAATATGCATAATATGTAGGCCTAAGTATTGGCTACTATTATAATAGCCTATATAATTATTATAATGATGCTATAATAATTACGGTATTGAAAATTAATTATATATAATATAGGCGATAATATAATTAATTATTCATTTTTCGCGTAATTTTTTTAATACGGAATAGAATATTTTAAGACTTGTAATTTCTGAGGCAATGAACATTTTTCAGTGAAATTTCGGAACTGTTAAAAAAACTTTCGTTTGTAAATTGTTGCTAGTGTTAGTGGTTCGCGTGTGCGTACGTGAGTGCGTGCGTGCGTGCGTGCGTGCGTGCGCGCGTGCGTGTGTGCGTGCGTGCGTGTGTGCGTGCGTGTGTGCGTGTGTGTGTGTGTGTGTGTGCGTGCGTGTGTGAATTTGAAATGAAATTCCTTTAAAATGATTTCATAGTTTCTTACTTTCTGTTCTTTGAGGTCAATCTTTATAACAGACGTCGATCCCTCCCCCCCACTCATTCCCTCCCTTGCTACTCTTCTTCTTCTTCTTCTTCTTCTTCTTCTTCCTCCTCCTCCTCCTTCTTGCCTTCCTTCTCCATTTCAACGCACAATTGTCTGCTGCCCCTTCAGTCAGTCAGCTGTCGTCATTAATCTTCGCCAAAATACCAATTATAGCTCATCTCTTGTCCTCCTCCTCCCACCCCACTCACGACGAAGAGAGAGAGATAGGAGAGAAAGGGACAGAAACAGAGACAAAAACATGCATAGAGACAGACATATAGGAGCAGAGGCATAGAGACAGAGAGGCATAGAGACAGAGAGACAGAGAGACAGAGGCAGAGGCATAGAGACAGAGAGACAGAGAGACAGAGGCAGAGGTATAGAGGCAGAGAGACAAAGAGAGCGAGACAAGGAGGCATAGAGAGTGAAACAGAAGCAGAGGCATAGAGACAGAGAGGCATAGAGATAGAGAGGCATAGAGACAGAGAGGCATAGAGACAGAGAGACAGAGGCAGAGGTATAGAGGCAGAGAGAGGCAGAGGCATGGAGACTGCAGAGAGGGGCAAGCGAAAGTCTTTGTATCTGCAGTCGACTGTAGATGTGATCCGGATGGTGGTCTGGAGGGGAGAGGGGAGAGGAGGGGAAGGGAGGGTAGGGGTGGGTTTACTGGGTTAGGATGAAACGTCAGAGGGTTAAGAGACGAAGATAGATCGTGGTAG
Source organism: Lumbricus rubellus (assembly GCA_945859605.1). NCBI lineage: Eukaryota > Metazoa > Annelida > Clitellata > Crassiclitellata > Lumbricidae > Lumbricus > Lumbricus rubellus. Next base: position 40,864,411 of record OX243819.1, read on the forward strand.
AATCCTTATGCAACAGAGACGTAGACGTATAACATGGGGTATAATAATATGATGGATGGATACCGCTTCTTTTGATGGCAAATTATTAACCACTTCTCTTCATAGGCTACGCATGCATGTGGCTTTTAGTAGCTCAGAGTAAAACATGTTGGAGGGAGGAGAGTGGATTCGAGTGTTTTGAGTCCATATAGCAATTTGCATGGATTGAAGTTTGTCGTTTCAACGCTGGCAATGTCATTTCTTTGGAGCCAGAATGTTGTGTCTATATTGACCGAGTTTTCTTTCGAGTTGATTTACTGTGGAGACAATGCCATAAAGTGAATGGCGAATCATTTATTCTTAAAGACGGTGGACGAAGTCATAAAGATTATTAATGATGAATAATGATGAATAGAGTTTTGCTCTATGTCAAAACCAAGATTCTAAACCTCAAGGGCAAGACCAAGACTCTTTATAAGGACGCATTACTAAAACATTTCATCTCCTCTTTACTTCTTCCATCCATCCTTTCATCATCTGCCACCGTCCGTTTGAAATCGTTTCAAGTGCAGTGGCGTGATTGTGTATGTGTGCGTGTGTGCACGTGCGTGTGTGTATGTATGTGTGTGTCTTTGTGTGTATATGTGTGCGTGTGTAGGCCTATGCGAACTACAGATGGATGTAATATTCGCCTGTGATGTATAAATCAGTGAAACGTTGTTGCAACGTCGCTGTAAGTCATCAACCGAAATCCTTCTGGCAGTCTAATCGACTCACTGACGGACGAAGATGGATGGGTGGGTGGGTGGGTGGATGGGTGGGTGAGTGAGTTAGGGGAAAGAGGGTAACGGGGTTCGACGACCTCACCCATCATCGCAGACTGATGGGTTCGAACCCCAATTTCCCGTCGTCGTCATCGTCTCACGAGAAATGCAACTCATAGAAAATCGACAACAAGAAATATTTATGACTAGAGATGCAACGACGGTTGCGGTGGAGAAGAGGGGTTTAGCATAGACGACGACGACGACGACGACGATGAGTCGAGGAGGGTAGACTAGACACACGTGGTCTCAGGCCCTCGTCAGACAAAGGTAACGCCCCCTCCGCCACTCCCTCACCCACCCACTCACCTACGACTATAATACATGGACCGATGCATAGTAGAGGTTGTTGTCTATGAGGTCATGACCTCACTTCCATGACTTCTTTAGAATCAGATAGACGACTAATTTGTCTGCATTTAGATAGAAGCTTTCTCGACACAAGTCATTATCCCACTCCAACAACGACTGAAAACTCATTTTGTAGACGTCTATGCGTCTTGGCATATGATTTATCTAGCTTATAATATTATTTATCTTCACCAGGTGACCAGATGATATTTATATTCACGATATATTCAATGTAGGCTACACACATATTAATTATGGGCCTACATAGGCTATACATGTATGTACCTCAGAATAGTTTCCTGAGGAGGTGCTATATAAATGCTTTAATGTAAAAACAATAAACATAATTATAGTCCTAGGCCTACAGATCTGTGATTATTGAAGATGTAGGCTATAGGCCTACAACGCTCAAAACTCTTCAAGCATTGGTTATTCTAGGCCTCTCTGTGCTTCTTGCTTGCTCTACTAATCATAAGAAACTATGAGTTTTTTTATTAGGGCCTAATTTTCCATTTCTGCATATAAGTATGCCTGCATTTCTGCTTGTGTCTCTAGCTATACATGCATCTGTCTGTCTGACAGTGTCTGTGCCTGTTTGTCTGACAGTGTCTGTGTGTCTGTGTTTGTCGTGTGCAGGCGATAGAGGAGAGGATGTGGATGCAGTGTAAGTGCCACGGTGTCTCCGGATCCTGTGAACTAAAGACTTGTTGGCGATCGATGCCAAAGTTCCGATCGGTGGCCTCGATTCTTCGTGATCGATACGACGCAGCCATCGAAGTGACGGAGGTCCGATCATCTCCATCAGGGACCCGCAGAGACCTCGTTCCAAGGAACGTCCAACTACGATCAGCCAGAGACACGGATCTCGTCTACCTCGAAGCTTCACCTGATTTCTGTGAACCGGATTCTCGAACTGCATCGCACGGGACACACGATCGATTGTGCAGCCGAACGATGCCGTCCAACAATTCAACTGATGACTGCGCTGTCATGTGCTGCGGAAGAGGGTTTCACAGGAGAGAGAAGACAATGACGCAGAGGTGTCATTGTAAGTTTCACTGGTGTTGTTTCGTCAAGTGTCAGGAATGTCAGGTGACAATCGTCGAACACATCTGTCGGTGAATCATCATCACTCAAACGACGATGACGATCAAAATATGAGAAGGAATAATGTTGTCCGGTGAAAGATTTCTGCATCCTCTCCCTCCTCCTCCTCCTCCTCCTCCTCCTCATCCTCCTCTGTTTATCCGCATCGTCCATTTGCAGATCATCCACGTATCCCCACACCTTCCCGCTGTTCAATGCGAGGAGGCTGATATGTGGGGGAGGGGGCATTGGCCGCTACAAGACCACAATTCTTCCAATTCTTCAATCGGATGGAAAGGAGTTTGAACGGAATTTATTGGACGTGAACTGCAACGGACCATGATACATGGATACATGATACAAGATACACGATACATAGACACAAGATACACGATACAAGATACATAGACAGCGGTCTGAATGAGTTTTGAAGAGATTATGATACTATCATCATCAGTTTATTTCTTCTGTTGTATGAACGAGACAATATTCGTGTCTATAGATATCCTTCATTACAGACTGAAGACTTTTATTCTTGTAGAAATTAATCTCTCAAGTTCACGTTGGACGCTAAGAAGACGAAAGAATAATTGTCAGACATACATGTAGTAATAAGAGCTAAGACATCATAATTATTCTGTTGGACCACACAGCATTTGTCAGTTGACAACCTGACATGATGATGAGTGAGATGTAAAGATGAAATCTTATGGAAACTTGGAAAGTGTGTTGACGCTTTGGTATGGTCATTCGCCATGCACATACAGTATGATCCAATGGTCTGCAGAGAATTGAAGGCGGCAGTTGGGTACCTGGGCACCAGAGGGGTGAGTGGAAACGGTGGGTGACATGAGAAAAGTTGCTGCTGCATTAATATTAAGACGTTGCTGTTGTACATATTAAGACGTTCTAAGCAATTTATTTATTATTATACTCAAATGTTTCTATGCATTCTTCTCAAGCTGCGCTGAACAAAAGACGACAGTTATTATTAATATAAACGACGTCATAAAATGATAAACACGACTTGCGTTTTTAATTCCTCGTTTAATGATAATAAAAAAAACATTATTATCTTCAGTAGACGTCTTTCTCTGCAGTAAACTTTTTCAGATGTTTCTTAATTTAAAAAATCAGTTACAGATCTGTTAAAACACGTTCACACTCTCCTGCAGGTAAATATCAATAATTATATGTTTCCAGGTATTGTTCATCAAATTGTCTTCAGTTATCATCTGGCATTTTACAAAGAATCAAACATATTAAAGGCACTTAGATCTGCACTCATTTGAAAATGATCCACATATTTTATAGATATAAATTAACAGAGAAATGCGTTCATAACACAAATCAAATGAACAAAATTTACAGTTTTTCTACACAGTTGCTTTTAAGTTCAAAAGCATCATATATATTTATATAATTATAATACCATTCTTTTGCAATGTTCGATTTTTTCAAATAAATACGTGAAACGGACAAAACAAACAAACACTGAACCCAACGAACATAAATATAAATATGTAAGACAAAAGGAAGTTTAGTCTTGCAAACGATGCAAACGATTTTGGCAATTCACAGAAAAACGCGTTTGTTGTTGTCTACGAATTCATCCGTTGACATCATCAAAACTGAAAATCATATTTTCTTTGTGAATAGTCTTCATCGGTGGAATTGATTTCCAGTTGCGGTTGCCATCTACTTGTGCTTTCCATGTCTCTGATGATTGCGTCCCTTGTCGCGAGGAGGAGCAGCTTCCAACGCCGCGATGGAAGCAGACGAAGGAGGAACATCACGATGTCTGTCAACAACAACAAAAACATATTTTGATTGACAACAACAAAACATATTTCGATCAACAACAACAAAACATATTTCGATCAACAACAACAAAACATATTTCGATCAACAACAACAAAACATATTTCGATCAACAACAACAAAACATATTTCGATCAACAACAACAAAACATATTTCGATCAACAACAACAAAACATATTTCGATCAACAACAACAAAACATATTTCGATCAACAGCAACAAAACATATTTCGATCAACAACAACAAAACATATTTCGATCAACAACAACAAAACATATTTCGATCAACAACAACAAAACATATTTCGATCAACAACAACAAAACATATTTCGATCAACAACAAAAAACATATTTCGATCAACAACAACAAAACATATTTCGATCAACAAAAAAACATATTTCAATCAACAACAACAAAACATATTTCGATCAACAAAAAAACATATTTCAATCAACAACAGAGTCTGAGATATGCTTTTCCATGTTTTCTTCTCATCGTTCGTTTATCAGCAAATTATTATAAAACATCAGAGACCATAGCAACAATTCAGCTCTTACCTCTCCCTACTTCTACTGACTATCAGAACTTAACTTACATAGACTGGTTGTCTGGCACATACAAACTGATTCCCTACTTTGTCCCTACTATGCTTCACATAGACTGGTTGTCTGGCAAATGCAAACTGATTCCCTACTCTGTCCCTACTATGCTTCACATAGACTGGTTCTCTGGCAAATGCAAATTGCAAACAAGACCTGATGTATGTATACGTCTTCCATGACACTGAACCATCTTTATAATTCCAATTTTATAAATTAATTCTACACCATTCTAATAATTATAATCATTGATGCTATTGCGTTAATCGTAGTCTGAACCTGGTTTTGCCGTTGTCTCGTTGTTGTTGTCGCTGTTGTTGTTGTTGTTGTTGTTGTCCATTGATGGCATTTCGTGCGTGGTTTGATGATGAGTAATAGTTGTTCGTCTTCTCTTGCCATTCGTTGTCAAACTGCGGTTTATCCTCTGCAACCGAATCAACAACAACACAGCGAATGCAATGAATGCAACGGCATTGCAATCGACACAGACAGAGAAAAGAGAGACACCGTCTTCAAAGCCATAATGTGAATATTATGTGGTCTTAGAAAACAATGTCTTAGAAAACAATATCTTAGAAAACAATGTCTTAGAAAACAATGTCTTAGAAAACAAAATGCCGTAGAGCGATGATGGACAGGATAAACTATTCTTCTCAAGGTCATCAGAAATTTCAGTTAAATGCTTTCCATTCTACGCTAATTGTGACAACAAACAAAGCAACCACTGGCCATACAATGCAATGAGTTGAAGAAAGCTAATAATGGCTGAGAAGAAACCACCTTCGCCCATGTTGAGGAACTCTCGGTTTTCATCCATGTCTCCCGTGCGTGCGTTTCGCTGGCGTGTTACGACGTTACCACGGTCATTGATGTGTCGTCCAATCGCCATCTTCTCGAGTCCAGCCTCTGAATCACGCACAGCCCTACGTGTCTCACGCAACTGATGATGACAGCAAAGACAGAAACAACCGTCATCACTTTATACGAAGAAGAAGTCTCAATATTTAAGAAATACAGATCAATAATCTTTTAACATCTCATTCAAATGTGACACTTTAACGATTTCTCTTCTCAATCATTCGTAACCAGAGTTGTCAAAAGAAGAATGCCGATCATATATTTTTTGTCCACGGAGCCTGGCCTACAGACCAGATAATTTGAGAATAAAGGTTCATTTTATAATTTTTAAGGTTTAATTAGTACTACACGATGTACATTAAGTGAGAGCGTAGAGTATACTTACTCCTCCCGGCATCTGTCTGGTGGCTGTTGTTGCCTGGTAGACCTTAGGTCGTTGTCCGTTGCCAACGTTAGAAAATGACATGACAGATGACTGAGAGTAGACGTTGGCATTTCTTGCATCGTTCGGCAATCTTCCAATCTGAATTAGCAGACAAACGAAAAACAAAAGCAGACAATGAAAGCAGATGTTTCACCGCCAACAACAATCTTCACTCTGTAATATCTCGTCAACACACCTTGGAAACCTGATCAACCAAAACACATATTTAATCATTCACTTGACCACACACTAAGGTTCTGAAACAAACTGTGGCACATGACAAATTCATAATACAATCTAGCAAAATATTCCAATTGTAGTTAATTGGAGTACTATTATTGCTGTTATCATTATCATTATCGCTAAAATTCCTTATTATTAACTTTTTAATATAAATTGCTGTCAATTGGATTAGAAGATATAAGATCTTGGAAACCAGTCAATGTTCTTATCCAATTACTTTCATCACTGTAAACAAACCATTTGCTGTGACAATCCACCCATCATGTTGTGCATGTTTCTCATCATTGAATTCATCGAATCAAAAGGATTGCGGGCCATCATCAGATCCGTCGATCCATCAAAGTCTTGATCACGAGATCTTCCTTGTCCCCGATCCCTCGTTCTCTGTCTTTGTGGCTGTGATACATCATCGGTCAGAGCGAGAAACGGATTATCATGATTGAAGAATGATGAGAAAATCTCATCCGCACCTCTCAGACGCTCCTGGTGCATACTGAAACAAAGTTGGAGATCTACAATTTACTTAAACAGCACCTTAAAAGCATTAATCAAATAGGCGACGTATTTCACTTAAATTTTAGATTAAATCTGCAAAGCTTAACTCGTGGCAAGAAAATATCCGCATAAGTTGATAGCACACAGTGTTGTGCAGTAACGAAGTAAAAGTAACGCGTTACTGTACTTAAGTAAAAGTTTGAGTACTTTCACATGTAACGAAGTATCGAAAAAATAGAATACTTTTACTTTCAACGAAGTAAAATTTTACCCCTATTTCAGTACTTTTACTTCGTCACAATTTATGCGACACTCGTTACAATGTTCGTTACTTCAAAGTGTTAATTCACATTTCATTTCGCTAAGCTAAGACAGCTTATTCAAATTTGCATGCCTAAAAATAGATTTTCGATGGTGGTGCACGCTGGATGCACTGCCATTTCTGCAGCAGAAATGCTCTTCGTCTGTGCATTGTGCTAAAATGAATCAGAAGCGTGCGTACTAGACTCAATGATAACCATTTCGAGAATTTAGTTTTTTTAAGGTTAATAATCAATTGAGTTATATAAAGGCTCGGTAATCGGTACTTTTACTTTTTACTTTAAAAGTATTATTGGAAGGGGATACTTTTTACTTTTACTTAAGTAAAATTTGTGATGAGTACTTTTACTTTTACTTAAGTAATTAAAATCCATTTTACTTTTACTTTTACTTAAGTACATTTGCCCGATACTTTCAACAACACTGATAGCGCATCAACGCAAAACTCTGAGAATTAATCAGAATTTCAAACGACGCAGTTTAATAATTCATACGTACCTGAAAAACGGGTCGTCCTCAAACTGACTTTTAAAACTACTGTTCAACATGATGGCCAAATGAATGCCTGCAATTCAGATCGAATATCGCACAAACCCTTCTTCTTCTTCAAAGTATCGATTATTACACGAATGCAAAGAATATAATTAAATCGAAATTCAACTGAAACGCATTTATTTATTCGCAGAAATTAAAGTCGAGAACATTCTTCGGAATAATAAATAAAAGTACGGCGCTGTTGTTCTGGAAACAACGACGCTACCAAAAAATGTCAGATCCGGCCGAAAAAAGGCTATAAAAGGCAAGATTGATAATTTCTCAGAAAAATGCATGGATAATTCCGGCTTGAAATTTCTGACGACCTTTTTAGTCATCTGAACAAAATTTGCTTCTTTTCCCCGTTAAAACTTCTGATGGTCTTTTTATTTATTTATTTATTTTATTTGTTTATTTAATTATAGCATTTCGATGATCTCGCTCCAATTTTTGGTCCAGAAAACAAAATTCTCGATTTTTCCAAGTCTTTTTGTGTTGCGGAGTTTAAATCTAATTTAAAAACTCATTAATACCGAAAGCGCGCTTTCGTTAAAGCGCGTTATAAATAGGCCTACCTCATTCTTCTTTTTTTGTTTCAGCTGCCCTTAGGCTATAGCACAGTATAAATAATTAACAGTACGTCGATTTCGGATCTCGCAGTCGTCAGAATAAGTGACGAGATTTAAAGCCCCACCCACTGTCATCCGCCATTTTCGCAGCAATAAACTCCATAAGCAAATTACAGTTACTTTCAATTCTATGGTACAAACTACAAATTTCAGTTTCCGGCAGCCGCCATATTAGTCGGGATTCATTAAAAGAACTGCAATGTACTGCCCGGAAAAAATTTGCTACAAGCTGGAAATAACAAATAATGAAAGATAAGAAAATAATATATCCAAAAAGTGAGCCCGAGCCTCTGAGATCTCCTGCTAACTCATTTTATTAGAGAAATTTGAGGGCATTAAATCAATGGCAGTTTTACTATACGGCTTAATCTCGAACCCGGGTTGCATTAAAAGAACTGCAATGTACTACGCGGAAAAAGTCGCAACAGGCTGGAAATAACAAATAATTAAAGTTATAATAATAATATATTTTAAAAATGGTCCCCAGCAACTCAACTCTCACTCTGGGTTATTTTATAAAGAGAATTGTTATGGTGTACTATTAATAGCAATATACGATGCAAATGCTGGTCTATTGCTACCAAGATGGAGGCTGACCACGTCACCAAAAAAAGTTGGCAACAGGCAGCCATCCGGGTAGCGAGTTTCCAAAGGCCTGTGTGGCCCAGCGCGTGCGATTTCCTATTGGGCAGTAATACTGGAAGAGGCGATTTCCGTAGGGGAGGAGGTTGTCGAGTACAATGTCTGGCCCAATGTCTGGCCCATCCCTTCGTAGACTATCAACAACACGTGCGTGATCGGCAGGCTCTGACGATTTTTGACGAATTGCAATGTAAAACGTTTAAAATTTCTTACAAATGACCCTACGTATGGAGGAACATTTTGCACAGGTAATCTTTAGCGCTCTTTATCGTTAAATTTAAGCATGGTTATAACATAGAAGACCTATAGTGTTTTTCGCGTATAGGGTAAGGTTTCGCGTCGTGAGGGTCGGTTAGGGTTAGTGTTAGGGTTAGTGTCGTTATTAGATTAGATTCTTATGATTTTTGCGTCGTGAGGGTCGGTGAGGGTTAGTGTTAGGATTAGTGTCGTCATTAGATTCTTATGATTTTTGCGTCGTGACGTTCGGTTAGGGTTAGGGTTAGTGTCGTCATTAGATTCTTATGATTTTTGCGTCATGAGGGTCGGTTAGGGTTAGTGTTAGGGTTAGTGTCGTCATTAGATTCTTATGATTTTTGCGTCGTGAGGGTCGGTTAGGGTTAGTGTTAGGGTTAGTGTCGTCATTAGATTCTTGATTTTTGCGTTGGTTGTTTAGCAGTTGTTGGTCAAGCTAATAGCCAACACTACAGCTTCACCAACAACTGCTAACATCAACTACCTTCTCCCCCTACGGTCTTCGCCTCTTCCAGTGTTGCTGCCCAATGGGAGGTCGTGGGCGTTGGGCCGTGCAGGCTTTTGGAAACACGCATCCGGGTAGACCTACTGGTAATTATTTATACTGTGGCTATAGGCAGGTCCAAGATTCCAGCGACACCATTCTTGTCTATTCTGTGCTTTTTCCTTGATTTCTTTATATCCTCGTCCCTCTTCTCTGCATCAACCAGTCCCACATCATCTTTCTTGGTCTAGCTTCCTGGTGCATGGTTTCTTTCCCTCCATTCTCTCCCTCCAGAACATAGGCCTAAAAGTCCTAAAGAACGAGTCTCCCTTCAATAGGCCTATGTGCCCCAGCCAAATGCCTAATTGTAGGCTATGTATTGCATTGTCTTTTGTGCATTTTCACCTTAAAATTTTTATTTTTATGCAGAAAGCCTGAGAAGGTCGGAAAACCGCCTTGAGAAAAAACTAGAAAAAAGTCGAAAACTTAGATCTAGGTAGAAAAAGCTATGCGTGGCATCCCTGGATTCTACCAGTCTGCTTCACTGCCTCACATCCAAAAACATTCGAAGTAAGTAAGTAGACTTCCCTTGCCTAATAATATCCGTTTTATTGAGAAAATAAACGGTCGTCATAACGCGGCAGTTAAAAACCGCTAAGAAAACAGCGGATAAAGGCAGTAAACTGTTTTTGAACAGCATTCCTACTATGAAAGAGAACTCTAGTTATCTCAGTCACACAAAATTGTCAGTAGTGGTGGTGGAACCATAGTTTAGGCACAGCTTTATCTATTCTGTGGTTTAGGCCTGACGACGGCTTGTGACAACAAAAGGCGATGCCGCAGACAAATAAAAAACTAAGAAAATGACTACATAGGCTTACATAATCTCACGCTAGATTATTTCTTACACCTCTGCATTACGATAGGAAACAATCAGGAAACGATCGACTACGATCTTCGGCGATAAAATCTGCTGCAAGTTATAAGATAACTAGAGCCTAGAGGCCTAAGTTAGCTGCTTTGTGTAGCATAAGGCCACATTGTGGGCTATCAAGCACTAAAAGGTCTTTGTTGTAACTGCATGGCTTTTGTACGGCGCCACATAAATTGTCGTTATTATTATTTTTACCCCCGAGGTAGCCTAGGCTGTATATGATCCTTCAGGTTTGTAAAAGCTATCCTAAGATTAAAATTCTGGAACTACTGAGCTTCGTTCCCACTGAAGACCACAGACATGCCCCTGAAGGCCACGGCATTGCTATTATGAATATTATTATTATTGTTATCATTATTATTATTATTATTATTATTATTATTATTATTATTATTATTATTATTAGCCTATTATTATTGATAAGTTATTATTATTATTATTATTATTTTTTATTTTTTATTTTATTTTTTTATTTTTTATAAACCATCATTTATTTCCGTTTTAAAATGTGCAAACGAATGTGCAAATGTGCAAACGCCTGACAGACACAGGCACAATGTGCTAATTGTTTTCCACAACTAAAACTAAGTTAGATGCAAATTAGTCAAATCAGTCGCCCTCTACCCTGGTGTGTTGTGCAAATGTGCCCCTGAAGGCTATGGCATTAAATCTCTTATTATTATTATTATTATTATTATTATTATTATTATTATTATTATTATTATTATTATTATTATTATTATTATTATTATTATTATTATTATTATTATTATTATTATTATTATAACAGGAATGTTAGATTTAGGTTTTGGTTTAGTTTTAAATATGACACATGAAACCGAAATTATTATTATTATTATTATTATTATTATTATTATTATTATTATTATTTTAAGTCAAATGAAATTTGTTTGAATTTTTTTTAAATAGACTAGAGAGTTCCGACATAACTTAATGAAATCAAGTCACGGTGTAATCTGAAGGTGAAATCTCTCATAGAGTTCGAAGTCGGTCAAATGATTCAGAAAGACATTAAGATGATAAAAGCGTATAGGCCTATAAAATATATTATAGCGGTCGATTAAAATTTTTGTCTGTAATTCAGATCCATGTCACGAATACAGCCCGACCTTGCGCTGACGTGGAAAATGCGATTGGGGGTTGGGGTGGGGTGGGGTGGGGTTGGGGTGGGGTGGGAGAGGTGAATTGAGTGGGGACCTGAAAGCAGAATGAAAGAGATAGTAGTAGACAATAGCCTACACGATTGGCATATCGATGTACGATTCTGCATGCATCCATGCGACAGTGCACATGTCTGTCTGTCTGTCTGTCTGTCTGTCTATTTGCTTGTCTGTCTGTCTGTCTGTCTCTTTCTCTTTCTCACTCCCTCTCACTCTCTGTGTGTGTGTGTTTGTCGGTCAGACAGAGACCGACTAACACACACACAGACTGTTTGTCTATCTGTTTCCGTCTCTGTCTGTATGTCTCTATCTCTGTCTCAGCCTTTGCCTGTCTGTCTGTATCACTCTCTCTGTGTCAGAGACAGGAAGAGACAGAAAGAAAACCAGAGATACAGAGAAAAGAGAGAGAGAG
>OX243819.1:40881481-40893981 GCA_945859605.1 Lumbricus rubellus
TATAGTAAAACCTAAAAACAACATCATTACTACACATGGTTTCTTGAATTTGGCACCGGTAGTTTATTAGTTCTTGGTTGGTTTGTGTACCATTAAATATGATTTCAGAAATATGATTTCTCAAAAGTGGTATCCTTCAAATCTGGTCAGCAATTCAAGACCATCTTGGGAACAGGTTTAAACTGATATAGTGCTGAAAAGTCAGCTTATATAGGCTACTATTATATTCTTGTCTGCATTTATTCATTAGAATAACTCAGCAACAGGAGAACTGAGCTGCTGAACTCGATACATAAAGATATTTTTATTGTAATTATAATCATATATTATATTAGATCCTAAAACACTTTTTTATCAGTACTGAATAGTCTAATGGAGTTATTTTGCTAAAATGGCACCTTAAAAGAGGAGGCCTTCTATTACAGTGTGGAAATAACCCCCCTCCCGCCCCCTCCAAAATATTTGTTAAGTGTTGCCTATATTTATTGAAGTCCACTCTTATAAGCACTGAAAAGTGTACAGGCAGTTTGTTAAGATGGTACCTTAAAATGTTGCCATTGCAATGTGGAAATTCAAAAAGTTTCTTATGGGGCTCTGAAAAAGTACAGGTATTTTGTTAAGATGGTACCTTAAAATGCTACCATTGCAATGTGGAAATTCAAAAAGTTTCTGATGGGGCTCTGAAAAAGTACAGGTATTTTGTTAAGATGGTACCTTAAAATGCTACCATTGCAATGTGGAAATTCAAAAAGTTTCTGATGGGGCTCTGAAAAAGTGCAGTTATTTTGTTAAGATGGTACCTTAAAATGCTACCATTGCAATGTGGAAATTCAAAAAGTTTCTGGTGGGACTCTGAAAAAGTACAGGTATTTTGGTTAGATGGTACCTTAAAATGCTACCATTGCAATGTGGAAATTCAAAAAGTTTCTGGTGGGACTCTGAAAAAGTACAGGTATTTTGTTAAGATGGTACCTTAAAATGCTACCATTGCAATGTGGAAATTCAAAAAGTTTCTGATGGGGCTCTGAAAAAGTGCAGTTATTTTGTTAAGATGGTACCTTAAAATGCTACCATTGCAATGTGGAAATTCAAAAAGTTTCTGGTGGGACTCTGAAAAAGTACAGGTATTTTGGTTAGATGGTACCTTAAAATGCTACCATTGCAATGTGGAAATTCAAAAAGTTTCTGGTGGGACTCTGAAAAAGTGCAGTTATTTTGTTAAGATGGTACCTTAAAATGCTACCATTGCAATGTGGAAATTCAAAAAGTTTCTGGTGGGACTCTGAAAAAGTACAGGTATTTTGGTTAGATGGTACCTTAAAATGCTACCATTGCAATGTGGAAATTCAAAAAGTTTCTGGTGGGACTCTGAAAAAGTACAGGTATTTTGTTAAGATGGTACCTTAAAATGCTACCATTGCAATGTGGAAATTCAAAAAGTTTCTGGTGGGACTCTGAAAAAGTACAGGTATTTTGGTTAGATGGTACCTTAAAATGCTACCATTGCAATGTGGAAATTCAAAAAGTTTCTGGTGGGACTCTGAAAAAGTACAGGTATTTTGTTAAGATGGTACCTTAAAATGCTACCATTGCAATGTGGAAATTCAAAAAGTTTCTGATGGGGCTCTGAAAAAGTGCAGTTATTTTGTTAAGATGGTACCTTAAAATGCTACCATTGCAATGTGGAAATTCAAAAAGTTTCTGGTGGGACTCTGAAAAAGTACAGGTATTTTGGTTAGATGGTACCTTAAAATGCTACCATTGCAATGTGGAAATTCAAAAAGTTTCTGGTGGGACTCTGAAAAAGTACAGGTATTTTGTTAAGATGGTACCTTAAAATGCTACCATTGCAATGTGGAAATTCAAAAAGTTTCTGGTGGGAGTCTGAAAAAATACAGGTATTTTGGTTAGATGGTACCTTAAAATGCTACCATTGCAATGTGGAAATTCAAAAAGTTTCTGGTGGGGCTATGAAAAAGTGCAGTTATTTTGTTAAGATGGTACCTTAAAATGCTACCATTGCAATGTGGAAATTCAAAAAGTTTCTGATGGGACTCTGAAAAAGTACAGGTATTTTGGTTAGATGGTACCTTAAAATGCTACCATTGCAATGTGGAAATTCAAAAAGTTTCTGGTGGGGCTATGAAAAATTGCAGTTATTTTGTTAAGATGGTACCTTAAAATGCTACCATTGCAATGTGGAAATTCAAAAAGTTTCTGGTGGGACTCTGAAAAAGTACAGGTATTTTGGTTAGATGGTACCTTAAAATGCTACCATTGCAATGTGGAAATTCAAAAAGTTTCTGGTGGGACTCTGAAAAAGTACAGGTATTTTGTTAAGATGGTACCTTAAAATGCTACCATTGCAATGTGGAAATTCAAAAAGTTTCTGATGGGGCTCTGAAAAAGTGCAGTTATTTTGTTAAGATGGTACCTTAAAATGCTACCATTGCAATGTGGAAATTCAAAAAGTTTCTGGTGGGGCTATGAAAAAGTGCAGTTATTTTGTTAAGATGGTACCTTAAAATGCTACCATTGCAATGTGGAAATTCAAAAAGTTTCTGGTGGGACTCTGAAAAAGTACAGGTATTTTGTTAAGATGGTACCTTAAAATGCTACCATTGCAATGTGGAAATTCAAAAAGTTTCTGGTGGGACTCTGAAAAAGTACAGGTATTTTGGTTAGATGGTACCTTAAAATGCTACCATTGCAATGTGGAAATTCAAAAAGTTTCTGGTGGGGCTATGAAAAAGTGCAGTTATTTTGTTAAGATGGTACCTTAAAATGCTACCATTGCAATGTGGAAATTCAAAAAGTTTCTGATGGGACTCTGAAAAAGTACAGGTATTTTGGTTAGATGGTACCTTAAAATGCTACCATTGCAATGTGGAAATTCAAAAAGTTTCTGGTGGGGCTATGAAAAAGTGCAGTTATTTTGTTAAGATGGTACCTTAAAATGCTACCATTGCAATGTGGAAATTCAAAAAGTTTCTGATGGGACTCTGAAAAAGTACAGGTATTTTGGTTAGATGGTACCTTAAAATGCTACCATTGCAATGTGGAAATTCAAAAAGTTTCTGGTGGGGCTATGAAAAAGTGCAGTTATTTTGTTAAGATGGTACCTTAAAATGCTACCATTGCAATGTGGAAATTCAAAAAGTTTCTGATGGGACTCTGAAAAAGTACAGGTATTTTGGTTAGATGGTACCTTAAAATGCTACCATTGCAATGTGGAAATTCAAAAAGTTTCTGGTGGGACTCTGAAAAAGTACAGGTATTTTGGTTAGATGGTACCTTAAAATGCTACCATTGCAATGTGGAAATTCAAAAAGTTTCTGATGGGACTCTGAAAAAGTACAGGTATTTTGGTTAGATGGTACCTTAAAATGCTACCATTGCAATGTGGAAATTCAAAAAGTTTCTGGTGGGGCTATGAAAAAGTGCAGTTATTTTGTTAAGATGGTACCTTAAAATGCTACCATTGCAATGTGGAAATTCAAAAAGTTTCTGATGGGACTCTGAAAAAGTACAGGTATTTTGGTTAGATGGTACCTTAAAATGCTACCATTGCAATGTGGAAATTCAAAAAGTTTCTGGTGGGGCTATGAAAAAGTGCAGTTATTTTGTTAAGATGGTACCTTAAAATGCTACCATTGCAATGTGGAAATTCAAAAAGTTTCTGATGGGACTCTGAAAAAGTACAGGTATTTTGGTTAGATGGTACCTTAAAATGCTACCATTGCAATGTGGAAATTCAAAAAGTTTCTGGTGGGGCTATGAAAAAGTGCAGTTATTTTGTTAAGATGGTACCTTAAAATGCTACCATTGCAATGTGGAAATTCAAAAAGTTTCTGATGGGGCTCTGAAAAAGTGCAGTTATTTTGTTAAGATGGTACCTTAAAATGCTACCATTGCAATGTGGAAATTCAAAAAGTTTCTGGTGGGACTCTGAAAAAGTACAGGTATTTTGGTTAGATGGTACCTTAAAATGCTACCATTGCAATGTGGAAATTCAAAAAGTTTCTGATGGGACTCTGAAAAAGTACAGGTATTTTGGTTAGATGGTACCTTAAAATGCTACCATTGCAATGTGGAAATTCAAAAAGTTTCTGATGGGGCTCTGAAAAAGTGCAGTTATTTTGTTAAGATGGTACCTTAAAATGCTACCATTGCAATGTGGAAATTCAAAAAGTTTCTGGTGGGACTCTGAAAAAGTACAGGTATTTTGGTTAGATGGTACCTTAAAATGCTACCATTGCAATGTGGAAATTCAAAAAGTTTCTGATGGGACTCTGAAAAAGTACAGGTATTTTGGTTAGATGGTACCTTAAAATGCTACCATTGCAATGTGGAAATTCAAAAAGTTTCTGGTGGGGCTATGAAAAAGTGCAGTTATTTTGTTAAGATGGTACCTTAAAATGCTACCATTGCAATGTGGAAATTCAAAAAGTTTCTGATGGGACTCTGAAAAAGTACAGGTATTTTGGTTAGATGGTACCTTAAAATGCTACCATTGCAATGTGGAAATTCAAAAAGTTTCTGGTGGGGCTATGAAAAAGTGCAGTTATTTTGTTAAGATGGTACCTTAAAATGCTACCATTGCAATGTGGAAATTCAAAAAGTTTCTGATGGGACTCTGAAAAAGTACAGGTATTTTGGTTAGATGGTACCTTAAAATGCTACCATTGCAATGTGGAAATTCAAAAAGTTTCTGGTGGGGCTATGAAAAAGTGCAGTTATTTTGTTAAGATGGTACCTTAAAATGCTACCATTGCAATGTGGAAATTCAAAAAGTTTCTGATGGGACTCTGAAAAAGTACAGGTATTTTGGTTAGATGGTACCTTAAAATGCTACCATTGCAATGTGGAAATTCAAAAAGTTTCTGGTGGGGCTATGAAAAAGTGCAGTTATTTTGTTAAGATGGTACCTTAAAATGCTACCATTGCAATGTGGAAATTCAAAAAGTTTCTGATGGGACTCTGAAAAAGTACAGGTATTTTGGTTAGATGGTACCTTAAAATGCTACCATTGCAATGTGGAAATTCAAAAAGTTTCTGGTGGGACTCTGAAAAAGTACAGGTATTTTGGTTAGATGGTACCTTAAAATGCTACCATTGCAATGTGGAAATTCAAAAAGTTTCTGATGGGACTCTGAAAAAGTACAGGTATTTTGGTTAGATGGTACCTTAAAATGCTACCATTGCAATGTGGAAATTCAAAAAGTTTCTGGTGGGGCTATGAAAAAGTGCAGTTATTTTGTTAAGATGGTACCTTAAAATGCTACCATTGCAATGTGGAAATTCAAAAAGTTTCTGGTGGGACTCTGAAAAAGTACAGGTATTTTGGTTAGATGGTACCTTAAAATGCTACCATTGCAATGTGGAAATTCAAAAAGTTTCTGATGGGACTCTGAAAAAGTACAGGTATTTTGGTTAGATGGTACCTTAAAATGCTACCATTGCAATGTGGAAATTCAAAAAGTTTCTGGTGGGGCTATGAAAAAGTGCAGTTATTTTGTTAAGATGGTACCTTAAAATGCTACCATTGCAATGTGGAAATTCAAAAAGTTTCTGATGGGACTCTGAAAAAGTACAGGTATTTTGGTTAGATGGTACCTTAAAATGCTACCATTGCAATGTGGAAATTCAAAAAGTTTCTGGTGGGGCTATGAAAAAGTGCAGTTATTTTGTTAAGATGGTACCTTAAAATGCTACCATTGCAATGTGGAAATTCAAAAAGTTTCTGATGGGACTCTGAAAAAGTACAGGTATTTTGGTTAGATGGTACCTTAAAATGCTACCATTGCAATGTGGAAATTCAAAAAGTTTCTGGTGGGGCTATGAAAAAGTGCAGTTATTTTGTTAAGATGGTACCTTAAAATGCTACCATTGCAATGTGGAAATTCAAAAAGTTTCTGATGGGGCTCTGAAAAAGTGCAGTTATTTTGTTAAGATGGTACCTTAAAATGCTACCATTGCAATGTGGAAATTCAAAAAGTTTCTGGTGGGACTCTGAAAAAGTACAGGTATTTTGGTTAGATGGTACCTTAAAATGCTACCATTGCAATGTGGAAATTCAAAAAGTTTCTGATGGGACTATGAAAAAGTACAGGTATTTTGGTTAGATGGTACCTTAAAATGCTACCATTGCAATGTGGAAATTCAAAAAGTTTCTGATGGGGCTCTGAAAAAGTGCAGTTATTTTGTTAAGATGGTACCTTAAAATGCTACCATTGCAATGTGGAAATTCAAAAAGTTTCTGGTGGGACTCTGAAAAAGTACAGGTATTTTGGTTAGATGGTACCTTAAAATGCTACCATTGCAATGTGGAAATTCAAAAAGTTTCTGATGGGACTCTGAAAAAGTACAGGTATTTTGGTTAGATGGTACCTTAAAATGCTACCATTGCAATGTGGAAATTCAAAAAGTTTCTGGTGGGGCTATGAAAAAGTGCAGTTATTTTGTTAAGATGGTACCTTAAAATGCTACCATTGCAATGTGGAAATTCAAAAAGTTTCTGATGGGACTCTGAAAAAGTACAGGTATTTTGGTTAGATGGTACCTTAAAATGCTACCATTGCAATGTGGAAATTCAAAAAGTTTCTGGTGGGGCTATGAAAAAGTGCAGTTATTTTGTTAAGATGGTACCTTAAAATGCTACCATTGCAATGTGGAAATTCAAAAAGTTTCTGATGGGACTCTGAAAAAGTACAGGTATTTTGGTTAGATGGTACCTTAAAATGCTACCATTGCAATGTGGAAATTCAAAAAGTTTCTGGTGGGGCTATGAAAAAGTGCAGTTATTTTGTTAAGATGGTACCTTAAAATGCTACCATTGCAATGTGGAAATTCAAAAAGTTTCTGATGGGACTCTGAAAAAGTACAGGTATTTTGGTTAGATGGTACCTTAAAATGCTACCATTGCAATGTGGAAATTCAAAAAGTTTCTGGTGGGGCTATGAAAAAGTGCAGTTATTTTGTTAAGATGGTACCTTAAAATGCTACCATTGCAATGTGGAAATTCAAAAAGTTTCTGATGGGACTCTGAAAAAGTACAGGTATTTTGGTTAGATGGTACCTTAAAATGCTACCATTGCAATGTGGAAATTCAAAAAGTTTCTGGTGGGACTCTGAAAAAGTACAGGTATTTTGGTTAGATGGTACCTTAAAATGCTACCATTGCAATGTGGAAATTCAAAAAGTTTCTGATGGGACTCTGAAAAAGTACAGGTATTTTGGTTAGATGGTACCTTAAAATGCTACCATTGCAATGTGGAAATTCAAAAAGTTTCTGGTGGGGCTATGAAAAAGTGCAGTTATTTTGTTAAGATGGTACCTTAAAATGCTACCATTGCAATGTGGAAATTCAAAAAGTTTCTGATGGGACTCTGAAAAAGTACAGGTATTTTGGTTAGATGGTACCTTAAAATGCTACCATTGCAATGTGGAAATTCAAAAAGTTTCTGGTGGGGCTATGAAAAAGTGCAGTTATTTTGTTAAGATGGTACCTTAAAATGCTACCATTGCAATGTGGAAATTCAAAAAGTTTCTGATGGGACTCTGAAAAAGTACAGGTATTTTGGTTAGATGGTACCTTAAAATGCTACCATTGCAATGTGGAAATTCAAAAAGTTTCTGGTGGGGCTATGAAAAAGTGCAGTTATTTTGTTAAGATGGTACCTTAAAATGCTACCATTGCAATGTGGAAATTCAAAAAGTTTCTGATGGGGCTCTGAAAAAGTGCAGTTATTTTGTTAAGATGGTACCTTAAAATGCTACCATTGCAATGTGGAAATTCAAAAAGTTTCTGGTGGGACTCTGAAAAAGTACAGGTATTTTGGTTAGATGGTACCTTAAAATGCTACCATTGCAATGTGGAAATTCAAAAAGTTTCTGATGGGACTCTGAAAAAGTACAGGTATTTTGGTTAGATGGTACCTTAAAATGCTACCATTGCAATGTGGAAATTCAAAAAGTTTCTGATGGGGCTCTGAAAAAGTGCAGTTATTTTGTTAAGATGGTACCTTAAAATGCTACCATTGCAATGTGGAAATTCAAAAAGTTTCTGGTGGGACTCTGAAAAAGTACAGGTATTTTGGTTAGATGGTACCTTAAAATGCTACCATTGCAATGTGGAAATTCAAAAAGTTTCTGATGGGACTCTGAAAAAGTACAGGTATTTTGGTTAGATGGTACCTTAAAATGCTACCATTGCAATGTGGAAATTCAAAAAGTTTCTGGTGGGGCTATGAAAAAGTGCAGTTATTTTGTTAAGATGGTACCTTAAAATGCTACCATTGCAATGTGGAAATTCAAAAAGTTTCTGATGGGACTCTGAAAAAGTACAGGTATTTTGGTTAGATGGTACCTTAAAATGCTACCATTGCAATGTGGAAATTCAAAAAGTTTCTGGTGGGGCTATGAAAAAGTGCAGTTATTTTGTTAAGATGGTACCTTAAAATGCTACCATTGCAATGTGGAAATTCAAAAAGTTTCTGATGGGACTCTGAAAAAGTACAGGTATTTTGGTTAGATGGTACCTTAAAATGCTACCATTGCAATGTGGAAATTCAAAAAGTTTCTGGTGGGGCTATGAAAAAGTGCAGTTATTTTGTTAAGATGGTACCTTAAAATGCTACCATTGCAATGTGGAAATTCAAAAAGTTTCTGATGGGGAGGGGGCACATCCCCCTCCCCATACCCCTCCCCCTGCGGGTCTCGGCGCTACGCACCTCACGAGCGTCCAAAGGACGCTCGATTGTCTCCCCCCCAAGAAACCTGAATTCCCCCCCCCAGCGGGCGGGGACTAGATTAAACACTGTCTCACTATCATTGGATGGGACTGGATATCTAGGTGATGAGGATTAGGAGGAGGAGGCGTAGGAGAAGGATGAGGATGAGGAGGATGAATTGATGGATGGAAGAGTGTGTGTGACTCTCACTATCATTGGATGGGACTGTATGGGTGGATACATTCAAGACTTCACTATCATTGGATGGGACTGTATGGGTGGATACATTCAAGACTTCACTATTAATATTGGAGTTGAGATGGATATTGTTGTTCAAACTGAAGCAGAAAATCATCGAGATATTATAAGAGCGCGTTTTAAAATGAGACACTTTAGCCAGAAACGATTGACCAACAGTGAATTACGATAGTCTATCCTCGACTGAACATTTATGTAGCGCCACATCTCGCATCAGTAAAGCACGCTGATAAGTTTTGAAACATCATCATCTTCTTCATCATATACTTGAAATAACTGTTGTTCGTCCTTAGTCACTCGTTGTCGTTGTCGTCGTCGTCGTCGTCTTAAAGTGATGAAGGATTGTCGTCATCCGGTCTGTCTTCTTCTTCCAACTTTCGTCTGGATGTTGATCAACATGTCGCTCGTCTTCATCGGATCTTACATCGTCACATTCCATGCGGTCAGTGTCACACACACACACACACACACACACACACACTCTTCCATCCATCAATTCATCTTCATCATCATCATCCTTCTCCTCATTCATCATCACCATCATCATTACCATCATCATCATCGTCATCATTGTCGTCGTCATCGTCGTCATCGTCATCGTCGTCGTCATCATCATCATCAACGCAGCATAGACCTACATCTCCTCCATCTTCATCATTATTTTATCCATCTTCTTCTGTGTGATTCTGGTCATCGCAATAACAATACATCAATACATTAATACAACAATACAATAATGCAACAATAGCCTACAATGCAACATGTATTGTGTTCGTGTGTTGTGACTGTAGCCGTTGGCAGCCGGAAGTGGAATTCCGAACGTGAAGTGTTACTTGAATGGAATTCGAATGCCAGGATTGATGAGTCTACGAACATTGATCGCTAAAGCTGGAGGAGTTGTTCTATCCGTCTCAGGTGGACTGGCGTGTGGAAAGGTATCCATACATACATGTTCATTCATTCATCCATCCATACATACATACAGGGTGGGCCATAAAAAAGTAACCCCCTAAGGACTTTTGCCCATATCTTGACCAGAAGTAAGAATTTCGAAATGAAATTTTACAGTCTTAAAGACAATTCATATTTACACATGATGGCCAGATTTTACAAAAATATTTCAAAAAGAACAAAAGTTATATCACTTTTAGTGAGTCCACCCCTCGTTTTTTGAAGATTCAAAATCGAAACGCACTAAAAATTAGGTTTTTTGTTAATATCTTGGCCAGAAGTAAGAATTTCGAAATTACACTTTACAGGCTTAAAGACAATTCATATTTACACATGAAGGCCAGATTTCATCAAAATATTTCAAACAGAACAAAAGTTATACCACCTTTAGTGAGGCCACCCACCGTTTTTTGACGATTCAAAAACGAAACGCAACAAAAAGCTATAAAACACGATTTTATTAAGTCTCATCTCAAATAACTGTTGTCAAATGAACTTGGTAGTGCTTCGCAACTTGTGTTCAATGTGCCCACCACCAGTGCCAAAACTTCTTTTGAGTCTCTTTGCAAAGTTCTTGATGGACCTGTTGATTAATCTGACAGATTCCTTATTTACCAATTTGATGTCATCTTGCTTAGTGACTTCTCAGTGACGTGCAGCTACGCTGGTACCCTGTTTCTTTTTTAAATAGTAATAATAATGATCATCTGGCAACATGAAGGCTATTTGATAACAATTATTTGAGATGAGACTTAATAAAATCGTGTTTTTTGCTACTTTTTGCTGCATTACGTCTTAGAAACGTCAACAAATGGAGAGTGGCCTCACTAAAAGTGATATAACTTTTGTTATGTTTAAAATATTTTGATGAAATCTGGCCATCATGTGTGGATATGAATTGTCTTTAAGCCTGTAAAATTTTATTTTGATATTCTTACTTCTGGCCAAGATATTGGCCAGAATAATTGAGTGGATTTTTTCTTACTTTTTGTTGCGTCGGGTTTTTGAATCGTCAAAAAACGATGGGTGGCTTCACTAAAAGTGGTATAACTTTTGTTGTGTTTGAAATATTTTAATGAAATCTGGCCATCTGGTGTAAATATGAACTGTCTTTAAGACTGTAAAATTTCATTTCGAAATTCTTACTTCTGGCCAAGATATGGGCAAAAAACCGTAGGGGGTTACTTTTTTATGGCCCACCCTGTACATCCATCCATCATCCATCAATCCATCATCCACCCATCCATACATTCATTCATCCATCCGTCCATACATTCATTCATACATCCATTCATCCATCCATCATCCATCCATCCATTCATCCATCCATCATCCATCCATCCATTCATCATCCATCCATTCATTCATCCATCATCCATCCATCCATTCATCATCCATCCATTCATCATCCATTCATTCATCCATACATTCATCCATCCATTCATCCATTCATCCATCTATCCATCCATCATTCATCCATCCATTCATCCATCATCCAACCAATCATCCATCTTCCATCCATTCATCATCCATCCATTCATCTGTCCATCATCCATCCACCCAATTCCAACCATCTAACCCTTTCTCCCTCTCTTCCTCCATCCATCCATCCATTCATCTATCCATTCATCCATCCATTCATCCATTCATACATACATCATCCATCCATCCTATCCATCCATCCATCCATCCATTCATCCATCCATTCATCATCCATCCATTCATCTATCCATCATCCATTCATCATCCATTCATACATTATACATACATCATCCATCCATCCTATCCATCCATACATCCATTCATTCATCCATCCATTCATCCATCCATCCATCATCCATCCATCATCCATCCATTCATCATCCATCCATTCATCCATCCATTTATTCATCCATTCGTCCATCCATCTATTCATCCATCCATCCATCCATCCATCCAATTCCATTCATTCATCCATCCTATCCATCCATATATCCATCCATCCATCCATCATAGTTCCATTCATCCATCCTATCCATCCATCCTATTCATCCATCCATCCACCCAATTCCATCCATCCATCATCTATCCATCATCGCCATCCATCCATTCTCTATTTCGTCTCTAATTCATCTGATTTCGAATAATAATAATAATAATAATAATAATAATAATAATAATAATAATAATAATAATAATAATAATAATAATAATAATAATAATAATAATAATAATTACGACGATTTATATGGCGCAGTAACACAGCCATGCCGTTACAAGGGCGCCTTACAGAAAACCAGCTACACCGGATAAGCCCTAGCGAACAAGTGTGATTTTAGCCTGGCTTTAAAAGAGTCCACTGAGCCTGCTGATCGGATAGCGAGAGGAAGACTGTTCCAGCAACGAGGACCAGCGACCGAGAAGGCACGATCGCCGAAGCACGTTCTCATTCTCCGCACACGCAAATCAGACCTCTCGGATGATCTGAGCCGAAGCCCAGCCGCGGAGGAATGAGTCTCTGTGCAGCAATCGCGCAGGTACTCGGGCGCAGCTCCGTGAAGCGATTTGAACACGAGCAAA
>OX243819.1:40898981-40991481 GCA_945859605.1 Lumbricus rubellus
ACCATCTATTCCCCATATCCACCATCTATTCCCCATATCCACCATCTATTCCCCCATATCCACCATCTATTCCCCCATATCCACCATCTATTCCCCCATATCCACCATCTATTCCCCCATATCCACCATCTATTCCCCCATATCCACCATCTATTCCCCCATATCCACCATCTATTCCACCAACTTACCATATCCAGTTCAATTCTTCTCTTTTTCTCATTTCGTTTGACCTGGCATATGCAGACCATCCTCTCTGCTGGAATGAGGAGGAGGAGGAGGAGGAGGCAAAGGCTCCTCCCCGTTTTTTAAATTTATGGATCTGAAGAAAATGAAAAACAATTACATTTGATGTTTTGTTTTGAAGGTGGATTGGTTGGTGCTCTGTTCGTTCAACTCAACCACAAGATTACTTTGTGTCGTCGAAGGTAACAAAACATTTTATATTCTATTGTCATCGGCTCTTTTCATTGTCTTCTGCCATTGTTATCATCGCCTTCGACTAGTTTTTGCTCGGATCTAAAATCGCCATATGGCGCTATAGAAATTACTCTAGCCAGACCTCACGTGATTGCTATAGAACTGGCTGTTGATGACGCTATCTTGTCTTTAGACTGGCTGCTAGTAAATCATTGACTTTGTATAGCCTAGACGGTCTTGCTGTTGTTGTTGTTGTTGTTGTTGTTGTTGTTGTTGTTGCTGCTGCTGCTTTCGAATATGTTCGTCGTCGTTATCATTGCTGTTGTCTGTGTTGTCATTGTTGTTGTTGTTGTTGTTGTCGATAAGTCGTGTAAAGAATCGATGGTTGAAGGTGTTAGAGTCTGTCTTCGTCGCTGGAGGCAGTGCAGTCATCTTCGTCTTCCTCATTTACATCGTTCCTGACTGCCAGCCAATCAGAGGATACCACGATTACAATAATCCGACGTTGCTTAGCAACAGCTCCAACGTCACCACCGAACAAGCAGTCACGCCGCCAACGCAGTATGACGTCAGTGGGTGGAGCAACGCGGTGATTGATGGGAACGCGAGCCAATCAGAAGACGAACACGACGATCCGTATGGTTACCATGGCGCCCATGGTTACGTTTTTCAGGTAGACTATTATTATTAGAAGTGCTTTACAGAGAGATCAGTTTCCTCATTGCTCAGCGTTTGGCAGTAACTTTAGGAATTGTGATAAATAATTATTAGAATAATTATAATTAAGTCAAGTTCAATAAAGCACTACATTTGTAGCTAAGCAATTTTTTTATCCATATGAAAGTTTGAAGTATATGCGCATCTTAATTTAAATTTAATAATTATGCCCTGAAGCAGAAACTTAACTAAAACACTCGTCCTCTTACTTGGTACTTTTAATTTCAATGCGTGGACATCTATTAGCATGCAACTGTGTTTAAAAAAAATTAATTTCCACTGTTTGAAATATTGTGATGAAGTGAATTGGTGTCTTAATTTTTGTGACCATAGCAACAATATGAAACTTATAAAGATATCCCGTCTGCTGCAGTTGGCATTTGCGGAATATGATGGTCACAACAAAATCAAATCATTTTGTCATTTTATATAATTACATAATTACAATAATTAATGTGCTTTTGTTGTTATTAATTGAAGGGTTTCTGTGCTTTTGGTGAACATAATCGAATGGCCGACATTCTCTTCAAGACTGGAGAAGCCGGACTACACGCAGTCATTCACGCTCCCATTGGTCAGTGCATCCGTGGAAATGCTAATGTAAAATGTTAATGTAGAATGTTAATGCAAAACGCTAATGTAAAACGCTAATGTAAAATGTAAGTGAGAAGGGGTTTCGCAGCGGTGCACATGCGATAAATTGCTGCATTAGATAATGACTGATGAAATGAAAAACTAATGGAGAAAAACGCATTGGATGCAGTGATGTTTGTGGTTGTTTCAGGGTTTGACCTGTCAATTGAACAATAAAGGTCATCCCAGAGGTCAATCTGATCTTCTGCGTCTAGTTTTCTGTCCATCCTTTTTTAGCTAACCCCTGCAGAGGATTAACCCCCATCATCTCCAATTCAGCCACGAAACCCCCCTTCTTTTATAATCACTCCACATTTCAGGATTTATTTCATGAAATTATTGTTACAATGAAATTGTCTTTATCTATCTCTGTCTCTCTGTGTTTCTGTGTATCTGTGTCTCTGTGTCTGTGTCTCTGTGTATCTGTGTCTGTGTCTCTGTGTATCTGTGTCTCTGTGTCTGTGTCTCTGTGTATCTGTGTCTGTGTCTCTGTGTATCTGTGTATCTGTGTCTCTGTGTCTCTGTGTCTGTGTGTATCTGTGTGTATCTGTGTGTATCTGTCTGTGTATCTGTGTATCTGTGTATCTGTGTATCTTTGCGTGTATACATCTGAGCGTGTATCTACATGTATGTTTGGTTTATGCTGCTGATGATGATGATTAGACGAGTGGCACATCGTTCCTCTCTTCGTTCTCTTCATCGTCTATGGCTTGCTGGCGACGTCGACATACGGTCTGTCCATCTCAAGTGGAGTCTTCATTCCGTCGCTTCTCATTGGCGCCATCTGGGGAAGAATCGTCGGCATCGTTGTCATGACAACCCTGCCAACAGCGGTAAACACAAAAGACACGAACACACCGACGACGCACAGACACACGCACCAGACGATCACGTGATGATGTAAACCAGTGATATTATTATAGACTGCTGGTTGTTTGGTCTGTTCCGTCGCCAGGTCAGAATGCGGGAGGTAGGTGACGAGTTGAGAAGACAGCATGGCGATAAATTTGGTGTAGAACCAGGAAATGACAGCTTAGAAAGTGAGAGGGGGAAGTGTGGGGAGAGAAGGGAAAGAGTTTCCACCTTTTGCAATTGTAATTCCATTGTAATCGTAATCGACTATACTTTATGAAGCGTCATTAACATTTCACATAATTACACCATCATCTTTCCTGCAGTCTAATTCTTCCTTCCCTCATTCAGACTGTTTATATAGCGCCTCCTCTCCATTCATCAACCTCGTCCTCCATTGTTCTGTCGCTCTGTCGATCTATCATAGGGAACGAACATCGCCAAGTACGCTTTGGTCGGCGCCGCCGCCAACCTAGGTGGCGCCACTCGCATGACGCTCAGCCTCGCTGTCATCGTCATCGAATGCACCGGTGACGTCACATTCGCACTGCCAATCGTCATCGCTCTCGTCGTCGCAAAGTGGACCGGCGACTTCTTCAACCCGGTGCGTTTATCTCATGTTCCCTTTTGAAGACAATTCGCACGCCATGCAAGGAGATAATTTATATAGCCACTTGTATTCAGGGCCGGATTAAGCAATGTCAGGGCCCTGTTCGGGAATTTTTGTGGGGGCCCTGTTCGGGAATTTTTTGCGGAAAATTTGTCAAATTTTTCGGGAAAATCCTACCATTTCATCCGCCAAAAAAGTTGATGACCTTTTTTTTTTACTCATCTGCCGAAATTTTTGGGAAAATAGTCGTGTGGCCGAAATTTGCTCAATTTTTTTACACATTTGTGGGGCCCCCCTAAAGTTTGGGGGCCCCTGTTCGGCCGAACATGTTGAACATGCCTTAATCCGGCCCTGCTTGTATTATACTTTAGTTCATCTATTATAATAAGGCAAATAAGCGATTCTGACGAGTGCAGGTAGTCATTATCTGTTATGTTTATATGTAGAAAATCAGATGCCTATAGACAACTGAATTAGTATTGTGTTGAGTGGTTAAGTGAATTAGTATTGTGTTGAATGGTGAATTTTCAATGAACAGGGAATCTACGACCTTCACATCGAAATCCAAGGCATTCCACTGCTGCCATGGGAACCGCCAGAAATGTCGTACCACATCAAAGCCAGGTCATGAACTCATCTGTTAAAGACTCACACAAACACGATTTATATGCAGAGAGTGAATGAGACAAACAGACAGACAAACATACAGACAGACAGACAGACAAGGAAGACAGCGTTTATTCGTTAAATCGCATAGAAATATGGTAATAAACAAAGTTGAAGATTTGGACTGATAGCATTAACTATCGAATGAGCAATGATGAAACTTATTATTGCGCAAATAGAATAAATATGGGTTGATGGAAAAATGAAAGATGGATTGATGACGTGTATGTATTGTGGAAATTGGTAATAAAATACAATGTACATGTAGGCTATATAAAATAAGATTGTCACTGTACTCACCTACACATGGGCGCCGACTCTGCGAGGCCCGTGAGTGCTCAGCACCACCAGAAATTGGCCATGCGAGGCCCTCCTATGCATGGGCACCACCTGAAATCAGCCGGCAAGATGTGCTTTTAAGATATTTTTTCTCTGTTGGGATTGCTTATCTATAAAAATCATTCTATCTTTAGTATACTTCTATAAATCTCAGTTAGTTTACCTTACAATTTCTCCAGTTTTATCCCATCTGGTAGTCTGAACTCCATTGGTCCTAAGCTGATCAGCGAATGCGAGGAAACCCCGATATCTTGCTTATTCGATCCGAGGGAGAGTGCTCCAAGACGCCCATGAAAACGAAGATTGGGCCTTTCTTCTGTGTGGATTCCCAGAGAAATAGGCTAGGCCTACATCAAACACAAAGAATGATCAAAAAAATTTAAATTGGGAAGAACATTATTCTATTGAAGTTTTAAATCATGTCTTTATGCAATGAGATAACAGGAAATTTTGACAAGAATGTCATGACGTCAAAATGCTAGCCTAAGGTTCTACCATCGCATGCAGTGTAACAAACTGCTGATCAGTTTAGTTTGATCTTTTAATGACTACGACTAAAACTACTAATCTAATAGAAAATAGAGTGTCTGCGTTAGAATGTTATTGACTTGTTTCTTTGTCCAGAATGCCAATGTCAGCGGCGAGCGTCCACAGAGTTTGCATGGCCAGAGGCCAACGCGTGTGACGTATAAGCTATATATATTGTTATTATATATGCGGATGGTGCCTAGCACCATAACGCATGTATATCACATGCAGTGTGACACTAAAAAAATCGAAAATGGGGAGAAGCACATCCCGTTCCCAAACCCCTTCCCTGCTTGGCGCTGTGCTTCTCGGTGATCATACTTTGGCCGCGAGTTCGTCCCTTAAAACCAGGACCAAGTCTCCGCCTATGTGAACAGTGATGATTTCAATAAGTCTCCTATAAAAAGGGTCAAAAAAATTTCGCGCGCTCACGCGCGCATATTTCACATTCCTTTGGGCACCCCCACTCCTCAGGTCAACTCGGCGCCTATGCACCTACATGTAGGATCAGCGCAAAATGCCGCCGTTTGACATTGTTGTAAAAGTCTGCATCACACATCACCGCACTCATTATGTGTTTAGGGCCTATTATTATTCTGTGACGTCATGATTATGCTAGCGAAGTGTGCACGTGACGTGTATGGATGACGTCGTCCTGTGTGCACGTGACGTATTGTAGCGATGTGATGACGTATCCGGTCGATTGTCTACAGACGAAGGAGAGGATGAATCTGTTGGAGACGATTCTCAATTCGACGTCATCACACAACGGATATCCAGTCGTTGAAAGATACGGAGAATGCGGAGAGAGAGGAGAGGAAGACGGAGGAGAGGAAGAGAGAGGATGTGAAGAGGGAGGAAGGGAAGGTGGAGTGACGTCAGCAACAGCACAGATGATGCAGACGAATGAACGACGACGACGACGACGTCATCAGCGCCGCATTCAACAGACAAACGATGACGTCAACAACAATGACAACGATGACGTAGGCATAGCATTGAAATAGCCATATTCCACTAAAACAATTGCCATTATTGTTCACAATAATCATTGTCGTTATTGTTCTATTGCTACAAAGATATTATCAAAGCTAATGTTATTATCCATTATGCCAATCACTAGTTTTTCATCGTGATTATCATCATTCGTATTATTATTATTTTTTTGCTTCGAAGTATTTAGGATGCTTCAGGAACTCCAGTACTAAATACTGTTTAAAAACCAGTCCAGCGATTATTATTATTAGTAGTAGTTGTCGCATACCAGGTCTTACCCTAGACGCTTTATAAACTCAGGGATTCGTAATGGGTGATCAAGAATGATTACTAGAATTGACCTACAACAAGAACAAGCTGTATTTCATTTTTGATGTATATTATAAATATCAACATTCAACAGTAAATAATATTCAATACCCTAACTACCTATTGTGGCGTATTTATCTACTAAAATATTATAAGGTGCTTAGCTTCCCCAAGAGTTCCCTTCTTGAGTAGATGATGAGGTCCTTGTTCTTGACACAGGGAAACTGGATTGGAAGGAAAGATGGGAAGAAAGGTCGCTTCTCCCTGGCTGCCCTCGGTCGCCGTTTCACCACCGCGTCGTCTTCGTACTTCTGTGAGCACTGGCTACTCACACGTCTTCTTCACTTCTGCTTCGTCGTCGAATCACCACTTCTTCTCGTTACTTCGAAACTCCAATCGCAACTAGTTCTCGCAATGTCTTCTCGATCCCAAGATCGATGCCGAGCGAAAATTGACTTTGTTCGCTATTACAGTCCGACTTAAACTTCGAACATTTCTATCTAACCCAGGTACTACGTTCCCTAGGATTTACAGATCAGCAGTGGAATAAACGTACAATAAGTCCCGTTTTTCACACTCAAATAAATGTCATCGGCGCATTCTGAATTAACGTTTTTGGTTGACAAATCGCAAAATGTCTGCCATTCTTTTCAGAATCTCATGCCCGAATCCGACCACGTGACTCTTCGGCTGCTCACAGTGTTGACGATCGTCTGCTGCGCGAAACGCTGTTTTCGTGCCTCCTCATGCGTTGACTGATTTTTGTAGCGCATTTGTATTTGTGTTTCTACTGTTATATTCGCTAATGCCACAATTCAATTTATTAATTATCTATTAAATACGCCAATTAATTGTCTAGCTTAACTGCTACTTAGTATTAATAATTACACAGGTTATTAGTTAATTGATTCGTTTGTTAAGGAGCGTTTATTCGCTACAAATGCCCCCCTTCAAAAGTCTGTTCACAGGCTTTAACTTACTCACATACTTAACAAACTAATCTATAAACTATCTTCTTTTACCTTACATAACACAACAAAATTACTGTTCTACACCTATTTATATACAACTTATCATTCATCAAAGGTTCACTATATATCACTCTAGTCCCCTGCTCAAGTAATCTGAAATTACATTGTTGGACCCCTTGATGTATCTAATAGTAAACGAATAATTTTGCAAGGCTAGACTCCATCTCATGACCCTTGCATTTTTCATTCTTCCCTCTTTCATATACTGCAATCCGCAATGGTCTGTCTCAATCACAAACTGCTTGCCGCATAAATATCTGTCGAACCTACTTACGCCCCACATTATGGCTAAGCATTCTCTTTCTTCCACCGAATATCTCGTCTCTCGCTCAAGTAACTTCCTGCTCGCATATGCTATGGGATGATTCACCCCCTCATATTCCTGCATTATTACGCATCCGATCCCTTTTCCACTTGCATCCGTCTGCAATATGAACTCCTTCTCTAAGTTCGGTAATCTCAGAATTGGTGCCTTTGCCAGTTCTTCTTTCAACTGCATAAAACTGTTCTCCAATTTCTCATTCCATTCGACATTTCCAGGTGACAACTTCTTTGTCAAATCACTTAGCGGTGCCATTATTTCTGCACAGTGTGGAATGAACTTTCTATAGTAATTCACTGCTCCGATGAAACTCCTCACTTGTTTTTTCGTCTTTGGTCTAGGCATATCAATGATCTTGTCCACAGACTCTTCTTTTGGACTGATGTCATCATTATTCAACGTGTGACCCAAGAAATCTATTTTTCCGTACCCTAATGAGCATTTCTTTGGTTTCAATGTTAGGTTGGCTTCCCTAACCCTTTCAAAAAATATCTCCAGTGTTTCCAAGTGATCCTGCCATCCTTCATTGTGGGCTAATATGTCATCCACATAACTTTCAAGGTTTTCTGTTCCATGCAGAATTTTCCTGATTAGTCTGTTGTAACTCGAAGCACTATTTACTAATCCGAATGGTATGCTTCACATTACCTCAACACTTTTAACTCATACTTATTATCAACTTACTCTTCTATTTATTATATATGCCATCATCTCAACATTTGGCACTCATCCATCCTATGCCTCATATTGAATTATCTTTGTCATTTCACTAACATCTTATTATTCCTCGTACTATGCTCACTTGACAAAGTACTTCTTCTTATCTTACCTATTTACAGTTACTCAACTGTCTCCTTATTTATCTAAGTGACTCAACATCACACTCAGACACGGTATTCTAATTAATCTCAACTTAATACTTAACTACTACACAACTTCGACAATTACACCACTATCTCACTTGATCCTATGATTCACCTTATCATTCACTACAACTCATAAAACTACTTTAATTTGCAACTCAACTTAATCTCACATTAATACTTATGTACATTACTTCCTTAATTAAATACTCTCCACAAGCTACTGTCAGCTTCTATTTGCAGCACCTCTTCTCACGTAATGACAGTCCAGCCTGTCCATATCTGACTTACTATCTCTGTTCACCTTCTCGTATAAATTCAACGTAATGCCATTTTGTGTTTCTAGTTCACCTGTGTGCTTCTCTCCAAAACTCAATGCATCTGCATCATCTCCATAAGTTTTCGACTTAACATCTTCTACTGTTTCATCTTTTCCACTGTAGTCTCTGCTACTTCTCCATTTATCCACATTATTGTTAGGATATGACCATTCTCTGTCATTCCGTAACCGATTTTTCTTCCAATTCACATCATTGTATCCTCTACAATTCTCATTCTGACTTCTACCAGAATTAACATCTTGTTCTCCTCTGTACCATGTTCTACTATTCCAATGGTTTCCACTACTTCCAACCTCGCCTCTACTACTTCTATATCTCCAATTGAGATCACTAGGTCTGTCACACCTAACTCCAAAATTACTACTAGACTCTCTCCTGTCATGTCTGTAGTTTCTCCAATCACACTTACTTGTGTCACTCTTCTGACTCCTGTTCCACTTTATATTTCTCCTATCCACATTTGGATTCTCTTTGTATCCCCTATTCATCCACTCATTGGATCTTCTTGACTGTGTCTCATTAGACTTATTTCTATTCTCCCTATTTCTCCAGTCTACTCTTCCGTTCTGCCATTTATTCTGATCTACACGACTCTTATTTAACTCACTTCTTCCACCTGTGATTAAATATTTATTATTCGTCTCCACCAATCTCAATGGTTCACTTCTGTAATTCTTTTTCGTCGTTTTACTAAAAGCTGACTTCCTGTTATCTGTGTAATTCCAGTCTCTGGTTTTATCCCACTGTTTCTTATTTACTGTTTCATGCCGTCTCTGCATTCCTTTAGCAGTTTCATTTAAATACGGCCTTTCCGCAACTTTGAATGGTCTGTATTTACCATCCTTTTTAGCCTCAGCTCTGGTTTTAACAGTTGCTGCTGTTGTTTCCTCTGTCTCATTTACTGTTACATCGTCAGTGAATTTCACTGACTTTTTGTCATGTACTGATCTATCTCTAGATTTAGATCTGTTCCTCAGTATGCTCTTGCTTTTCACTTCAGCAATTGCATTCTCTGGTTCTCCACTGATTATATCCTCCTGTTTTCCATGTGTGATCTGGTATTGTATACCTTCGATCATCCCAATTATAACTGGCATCGACGGATTTTCCATAACCATCGCTTGTACTTCTCCACTAAAGAATTCACTCTCTATGTTTATCTTGGCTAGTGGAAAACACCTCAAACTTCCATCGACCAACACACAATGTGTCTCCTCACCCGTCAAATCTGTGTCGTCTATTAACGAACGTTTAATTATGCAACATGTCGATCCAGAATCATAGAGACAACTGACATTTCTCCCGTTCACTTTTACTTCATGTTCACTTCTGTTTTCTAGATTCATGCATCCGACATTGGTTCCAGTCACCAAAGCACTTGCAGCTGTTTGCATGGGTAATGCTTTAATCATCTTGTCATCTACCCTATGTTGGTCCTTTGTAACATTACTCATTTTCTGCATTTCAATCTGCTGTCTGGCCCTATATGTCTGATTCTCGAATATTTGCACTGCGGCTGCAGTGTGTCTGACAGCTTCTTTATTCTTGTGTGGGCACGAATATGCCTTATGGTTCTCACCGCAGAGAAAACAAGTAATTTTATGTCCCACGGTGTTCTCACGTTCTCGACTGAACCCTCTGTTTGAACTTACACCACGGTTCACTTCCCGATTTATTCTTACATCATTTCTACTCCTGTTTTGGCTGTTACCAAATCCTTCTTTGGATTTATTCTCAAAGGGTCTGTTGTTTGTCCTTTCGTTGTGGAATTTCACATCTGGTTTTATGCTTGCCTCTGCATATTTGTAGCCATGTGCCTCTATGTATGACTCCGCACACGCTAACATTTCTTTCAAACTTGTCTTCCCTTTCTCTTTGATAAACATTCTTAGCTCTGTGCTGCACGTCAGGTAAAATTGATCCTTTAATAACAATTCTTCTACTCCTTCATAGGTCTCTTCGAAGCCTGCTTGAGAAATCCACTGTTGCATGTAGCGTCGCAGTCTGTAAATAAAATTGGTCGGTGTTTCTCCGGCTTCCATTTTGCTTGTCTTGAACCTGTGTCTATATCCACCTTCAGTTAACTGGAATCGTTTTAGCAACTGTGTCTTCAGACATTCATAATCTTGAGCCTCCTCCACAGACAGTCTCTGGTATACTTCAAGTGCTCTCGACTCAAGGTGTCTAGCTAATACTAGTGACCACACTTCCTTCTTTATCTCATATGCTACACAAGTTCGTTCGAACCGCAACAGGTAAGCGTCTAAACAATTATCTTTGTTTTCGTTGAAGATGGGGAATTTGATATCCCTCATCCCTCTGCTGTTCCTGTTGTTTTCCCCTTGTTGTGGATTGTCACCAACCATTGTGAATGATGCACTTCCACTTTCTCTGTCTTG
This sequence comes from Lumbricus rubellus, assembly GCA_945859605.1. Classification (NCBI taxonomy): domain Eukaryota; kingdom Metazoa; phylum Annelida; class Clitellata; order Crassiclitellata; family Lumbricidae; genus Lumbricus; species Lumbricus rubellus. The sequence goes on from OX243819.1 coordinate 40,910,005, forward strand.
ACCTCTGGACTCAATCTCTCTCATTCTCACTTGTGATTCAATCCGTGCTAATTCTAGCTGTAGCTCATGTGCACGTTGTTGTTGTGCTTCAGTCGCCTCGCGTTCACGTCGTTCTCGTGCTTCAGTCGCTTCACGTTGTTCTCGTGCTTCAGTCGCTTCACGTTGTTCTCGTGCTTCAGTCGCTTCACGGATCTGTCTGGCATCTGATTCTGCGGCTAAGCGTTTCTCTCTTGCTTCTGTCTCCGCACTCCTAATTGCTTCTAACTCAATTTCGGCCTTTCTAGCCTGCATTGCCGCTTGTGTCTTCCTGTCTTCGGCTTCAGCTTCAATCCGTCTCATTTCCACTTCCGCCTTCTTTGCATCAGCTGCTAGCTCAGCTTTCTTTACCTCTGCCTCGGCCTTAATCCTCTCTAATGCTTCAGCGGCTTCCTTTGCAAACGCCCTTTCGGCTATTCTATCTTGCCGCTGTTCCGCCTGTCTTTCTTTACCAAACGTACGAAGCTCCTCTCCACTTAGCTCTAACTCTTTGGCTATCTTCGCCCAGTTTTCGAAATCACTGTTGGACATCACTTACTGGCTTACTTCAAATTAGCAAGTAGTAAAATATAGGCAAAAAATGCGCTATATAATTTCTGAACACAGAAATCAATTCAATATATCAGTCGCTGTGGACTCTTTAAAATACACTCTACAGTTCTAAAATACAAGTCTCTATCAGTTCAGCTTTACATCCAAAAAATCAATATACTAGCAATATTGTTCTATGCTGTTTCTAGTGTCATTAATGTTCAATTAGATCAGTTTTTAAGCTGACTAAAATCCCGGAATCTGAGTCCCCATACTGTCGCATACCAGGTCTTACCCTAGACGCTTTATAAACTCAGGGATTCGTAATGGGTGATCAAGAATGATTACTAGAATTGACCTACAACAAGAACAAGCTGTATTTCATTTTTGATGTATATTATAAATATCAACATTCAACAGTAAATAATATTCAATACCCTAACTACCTATTGTGGCGTATTTATCTACTAAAATATTATAAGGTGCTTAGCTTCCCCAAGAGTTCCCTTCTTGAGTAGATGATGAGGTCCTTGTTCTTGACACAGGGAAACTGGATTGGAAGGAAAGATGGGAAGAAAGGTCGCTTCTCCCTGGCTGCCCTCGGTCGCCGTTTCACCACCGCGTCGTCTTCGTACTTCTGTGAGCACTGGCTACTCACACGTCTTCTTCACTTCTGCTTCGTCGTCGAATCACCACTTCTTCTCGTTACTTCGAAACTCCAATCGCAACTAGTTCTCGCAATGTCTTCTCGATCCCAAGATCGATGCCGAGCGAAAATTGACTTTGTTCGCTATTACAGTCCGACTTAAACTTCGAACATTTCTATCTAACCCAGGTACTACGTTCCCTAGGATTAACAGATCAGCAGTGGAATAAACGTACAATAAGTCCCGTTTTTCACACTCAAATAAATGTCATCGGCGCATTCTGAATTAACGTTTTTGGTTGACAAATCGCAAAATGTCTGCCATTCTTTTCAGAATCTCATGCCCGAATCCGACCACGTGACTCTTCGGCTGCTCACAGTGTTGACGATCGTCTGCTGCGCGAAACGCTGTTTTCGTGCCTCCTCATGCGTTGACTGATTTTTGTAGCGCATTTGTATTTGTGTTTCTACTGTTATATTCGCTAATGCCACAATTCAATTTATTAATTATCTATTAAATACGCCAATTAATTGTCTAGCTTAACTGCTACTTAGTATTAATAATTACACAGGTTATTAGTTAATTGATTCGTTTGTTAAGGAGCGTTTATTCGCTACAGTAGTATTACAATTATAATTATTTTATAATTATAATTTATTTATTTATTATATTTTATATTTTATTATTATATTGTATTATTATTATTATTGCTTTTATAATTGTGGGGTACGGTGGTTTAGTGGTCGTTGCCTTGGAGCCGCAATTCTTTTCGTTACAATTGCCTAACTCAACGAGAGGCGCTATATAAATGCGTTATAATAACAATAAGTTGTGTTGCAATGCATTGTTTGTGCAGGAATCGGGAAGAAGAATCGGTCGATTGAAAGGATTTCTTGGAAAGAAAGAAATCGAATCAATCGTCATCGAAGAAAAAATGGTCAATAAAATGAATCTCCATGCAGCCTTATAATTACAACATCAACAAAAACAACAACAACAACAACAACAACAACATCATCATCATCATCATCATCATAATTATCATCATTGTCATCATCAGTAACAGTCTTTCATTCGCAAGATGGTCGTTGGTTAGATGAGTAGTAGGACATGATGGACACCTTGCATGGCTGCCATATTTTTAAGTTCTACTTCTTTAATAACTTGTCATCGTCCTCTCACACCATGCCACTGCCAGCGTTCTTGTCATTTGGAAATAATTATAACGAAGACATTATTAAAAATTAAATTTACATTTTATCGTAATAATTATTATTATCCTAGAATTCAGACGAAAGTAAGAAGGAAGAAATCGACCTGGAGCCTTACATGGATCGATCTCACATCTCCATCCATCAGGTAAATATCTGTCTGTGTCTGTCTGTGTCTGTCTGTGTCTGTCTGTGTCTGTCTTTGTGTGTCTGTGTCTGTCTGTGTATGTCTGTCTGTGTCTGTCGGTATCTGTCTATGTCTGTCTATCTGTGCCTGTCTGTGTCTGTCTGTGTCTGTCTGTGTATGTCTGTCTGTGTCTGTCTGTGTCTGTCTGTGTCTGTCTGTGTCTGTCTGTCTACATGTGTCTGTCTGTCTGTTTCACCTCACATCAGCAGATCATCATATGCCTATTAGGTACATGAATAGGAGGTGGCGAAGATAGCAGTTTTATCTTAGGTGCATGAGTACATGAGTAGGTCACTACACTCCGGTGGGCTAGGGACCCAGTCAACAAGCTATTACATACTTCTAGTAGCTTGAGAAATCAGTCTAGGTATCACCTCGCTTCCGGTGTCAAGCTTAAAGGCTATTTATAGAACAGAGACTGTGCTGGTACCTGCACTCATCTCACTACTTGCAGTCTTGCACCCATCATTCTATTTTGTCATGCTGAGGAGGAGGAGTAGGAGGAGGAGTAGGAGGAAAAGGAGGAGGAGAAGGAGGAGGAGGAGGAGGAGGAGGAGAAGGAGAAGGAGGAGGAAGAGGACGACGAGGAGGACGACGAGGAGGACGAGGAGGAGCAGGAGGAGCAGGAGGAGCAGGAGGAGGAGCAGGAGGAGCAGAAGGAGCAGGAGGAAGAGAAGGAGAGAAGAAGGAGGAGGAGGGCCAAATGGTCAGAGAGTTAAAGGGTCAGTTGTCAGATCAAGGCGGGGTTTTTTTGCCCCAAGGTAAACATGATCCCTCGGGGACTTCAACACTCTCGATAAAAATAAATTTGTCTGGAATGGACCCTAATCGTCAAGGTCCCAGTTATTATTGTTATTATTATTTTTATTATTATTATTATTATTTTTTTTTTTTTTTATTATTATTATCTTTTAATATCTTCAAGCAACATATCAATAACAGGATATACAAAAACTAGAAAAGTTATAGCTATAGTTACATGCCCTCTGGCTTATTATTATTATTAATATTATTATTATTATTACTACTACTATTATTATATTATTATACTATTATTATTATTATTTAGAAACGAGAGAAAGAGAAGATGCGAAAGAGATGAGTTAACCGGCATTTTGAGTGCGTAAAGGCCATTAAAATGGAATCGCATTGTTCTTTACGTCCATTGTTTTCTGCTTGATTGTCTCTCTGTCAACAGGACACATCGCTGCCTCGGATATTCAAGATCTTTCGAGGTCTTGGATTACGTCATCTGATCGTTGTCAACGATCACAATCTCGTAAGACATCCATCCATCCATCCATCCATCCATCCATCCATCCATCCATCCATCCATCCATACATCTATCCATACATCCATCCATCCATCCATTCATCCATCCGACTATCCACCAATTCATCCATACATTCATACATCCATCTATCCATCCATCCATCCATCCATCCATCTATCGATCCATCCATCCATTCATCCATCCATCCATCCATTCATACATCTATCCATACATCCACCAATCCATCCATCCATCTATCCATCCATCCATTCATACATCCATCCATACATCTATCCATCCATACATCCATCCATCTATCCATCCATACATCCATTCATTTAAACTGAAAACTGTGTGACCGTTTAAATCCTTGCAAATCCCGATCTGTAGTTTTGCTTTCATTCATTTCATTTGCAATAATAAAGCGACAACAACAATAATTATAAGCTACGAAAAGGAAAAAAGCAACAAAGAATAAAATCCAAAGAATATTTTGATGCGAAGAATTTTCAGTCCTCACAGCGATTAATCTAAGTTATATTGTCTGAACAAAGCAGAGACAGGCAGACAGACAGACAGACAGACAGACAGACAGACAGACATGCAGACAGACAGAGGAAGGGACAACAGAGGCGAATGTCTATCGATTATTAGATTTTATACTTTTGTTGTTGTTGTTGCTGTTGTTGTTGCTGTTGTTGTTGTTGTTGTTGCTGTTGTTGATTTTTTTAGGTCGTTGGAATAATAGCGCGAGTTAATCTGGCCAGGTATCGAGAGGAAACGCATCTTGGTCACCTCACCATCGAAGAGCTGAACATCGAATAAGATATTAGACTCCATGCACCTTTTCATCCGTCTATGCATCAGTCTTTCTGTTTGTCCGTCCTTCCGTCTTTCCGTCCTTCCGTCCGTCCTTCCTTCCGTCCGTCCGTCCGTCCATCCGTCCGTCCTTCCGTCCGTCCTTCCGTCCGTCCTTCGGTCTGTCCTTCCCTCCCTCCGTCCTTCCGTCCGTCCGTCCTTCCGTCCATCCTTCCATCCTTTCGTCTTAGTATGTTAATATTAGGCTTACGTTGACCGGGCCATGACCCATGACCAATGATGACTGACAGCTGCAGCTCTATAGTCAGTCCAAGTAGGTCTTCTGGTCTTTTGCTTACGCTTCGACGGCACTTTACACTCTATGCATTTTACATAATATTTACAATAAATTGTATATATTACGTGTTAGAAGATAATTCTAACTGAATAAAATTAAATTTATTCAATAAATTCTGCGTCATGTGTAGGCCTAGTATAATTAACCGTAAATTTTATAATGCACATCAAAGGCCTAATTTTAATATTATTTTATGAAAAATCAGTTTATTTTGTGTGTGTGTGTATGTGTGTGTGTGTGTGTGTGTGTGCGTGATGTGTGTGTGCGTGTGTGTGTGTGTGTGCGTGGTGTGTGTGTGCGTGTCACCGTGTGTCTTCAAGAATTATTTCTCAGCGCCGATAAAAAAAAGCTGCTGCGTCAGTGAGACCGACAGGTCAGAATGTGGAATATGCCTTCAATTAATTAGGTGAGAAGTACTGAGAACTGCAGAGAGCGTAGAACGTGGTAATCGTTCCTTGCTATCAGCATCAGTGATACCGCTCCTTGGCTTTTTTCCCAAGATCTTGGCTTTTTCAATCGTATCTTGGGATATTGGCTTTTTTTCAAAGGACCTTGGCTTTTTACTTGGCTTTTTTTTGACAACCAAATGACAATAATCTTAGCAATAATTCACAAAATAGCAATAATTTAAGCAATAATCCACTAAATAACAATAATCTTAGCAGCAATAATACAACTATGGCAGCGGCTCCATCTACTGACTAGGATTTATCCGACTTATTATTATTCTCTGAACGTTTATTTCTCAAAACTAGTGCACTATGTTCCAAAATGTTGTTGGTATGTTAGAAAATCAGCGAACGGAACCAAATTATTAACAATTTAACATACATTAACTTCAGGATTAATTATACATAATTTCATAAACATCACAATTTATCGGATAAAATAGCTTCTGTTGAAAGAAAATAGGTGACATATAGACCATAATTATAAACTTGGCTTTTCTTGGCTTTTTTTAAGACCCCATCTTGGCTTTTCTTAAATTTTGGAGCGGTATCACTGATCAGCATCACGCACCAGTTGATACCCACACCCCTCGGCTTGTTGTATTCGGGCTTAACGACACTGTTTCATATCTATGATGATTAGTGTCGGAGGCAGAGTACAACCTCACACTCCACGTTTATATTGCGACCGAGTCACCCGCAGTAAAGATCCGAGAAATTAATCTCTGTCCGGGAATCGAACACCCCTCGGCTGTCTGATTCTCCTTATATATGAAACAAGCAAGGGTGACTCAATTATAGACGAAGGAGATAGTTAAGAAGAGGAGGAAGATCGAGACAGTGAGAGAGAGTTCAGCAGACTGTTACAGTAGGCTAGGTAGAGAAACGGCCAAACCAGATAGGATCAGATTAATGTGGTCCGAGTTAAGTTTGAGGAGACGCATAGACAAAGCAAGTCCGAAACACGGAAACTGCTTGATTCCGTTCATGACCTTTTGTATTTTAATTTTGTTTTGATGTTCTCCCCGTGAGGGGAGTGGGCCGATCCCGGAGGTACTGCAATACCGGGCCAACCCGTGGAGAAGCCGGAGCAAGCCCCTGCATCTTCTCCCAAGTCCAAAAATCAGTTTAATATCGATGTCCCCGGATAGGGGACGTATCAGATATTAAGCTGATAAGAACAGATACTTTTTTTTTTTTTTTCTTTTAATAAATGTACAAAGTATTTACAAGCAATTTACACGATTGCATTCTCGTGCATTATCAGTGCAAAACATATGCACTGAAACGATTCACAACGAATTTAAATGTTCAAATTGAGATTCTCAATAGTGTCTTTTATGATACAGTGCATTAGATAGCACTGCAGAGATTAGTCAAAATGTCAGATTAGCACTCTTATGTTCTGGGATTTCTATTTCACAGCAAATATGCACTTAAGCAATGCGCATGTATATAAATACACAAGATTGAGATTATTAGTATCAAATTATTGCAAGATCATTACAGCTACAGTACAATAGATGTGCATTTTAGATAAATGAAATTCTCATAGGGGTGTCGAAGTTACAATTTGCAATGTTATTGTTAAACATGCCATTCAGTATTCATGCACTGTAATAATGTATTACTAATAATTATGCAGATTTACAATATCTTTTGCTAAAACACAGTACAGTAGCACTGCATGAACCAAAGTTTATAAAATGTATGTTTACAGTCAGACTAGGACATTGATCTACATCTTGTTTGCACGGTGTGTATTCCAATATTGGGGTAAGCTTACTGTCTGAACACACTCGTTCAATAAGTATAAACTGTCCTGTGAAAAAAATTTATACAAGGAACTAATTTAGGATCTCTTTGACAGATACTCTAAAGGAACCTTATAGCTTTATTTACACAGACATATTTATTATGACACGGTCACCATCTACTTTTGCAAGAAGAGGTGGATTCCCTCTGCACCAGATATTCATAAAGGATACTCTGTCTAGTCTTACAAAGTCTGTTTGTATGCGGGTTTTGACGGAGTGGACAAACAAGCGGATAATATCCAGGCTGACCAGTTTCTTTTTGTCATATTTCACTCGATTTCGTTGTGTCCATATGGCTAGTTTTGCTTCACCACTCAGTACAAGTAGGGACGTTAAATCCAGATCAGTTAAATCCGTTGTCTGCTGGAAGAGAACAAAGTTCCGATCTATTCGAATGGCTTTTCCGGAGAAGTCTGACACTATCCCTTCCACCCAACGCCACAGGAGACGAACTTCTCTACATGACAGGAAGCGATGTGTTAATGTCTCTGGTTGGTCACAGAACGGACAACGATTGTGGCGGATAATCTGGAGACTGTAGAGGTAGTCGTTGACAGGAAGCACTCCATGAGCAATCTTCCAGTTCAGTTCTCTTGCTTTGGGAGACAGAAAACGGTTTGTCACAGCTTTCCATGTGTGTGTAAAGTTAATGAGTGGGTGTTTGGCCATAATCCTTGGTGGTTGGACCAGTGGCTTCTGGAGAACATAGTACGTGTTTCTCGCACTATAGTCCTTCACTGGTAGAAGAGGATCGAGTAAACCAGTGCGGCGAAAGACCTCCAGGGCATGCTTGTAGAAAGGAGATGGAAATTCGGCGTGTGGACGAAGATTGGATGCGAAGGTCTGATTGTGATTACGGAGCTGCAGGCCAATCCAGTATATGGCAAAGTCCTGCCATTTGAGATCGGAGACTGTGAGTAGACGCTGGACATGAGTACAGATGAGGGAATCGAGTTTCGCTGTAATTTCGATCACACCAAGTCCACCGTTTGAAGGGGTTTCTATGACAGTCTTTCTGCTAACTAGTTCAGTTTGATTGTTCCAGATGAAATTGAAAATGGCTTTATTTATGTCTTTGATTGTTGTGGAATGAAAAATAACACAGCATCCAACGTACCAAAGTTTTGAACAAATACTTGTGTTGACGATGTTAGCCTTTGCTGCTAATGTAAGGTTTCGGCCACTGTACAGATTGACTGCTTTCTTTACTTTGTCTAGGATGGCATTTCCATTTTGCTTAGCTGAGTTTTCTCCAAAAAGCACTCCATATATTTTAATACAGGTCGACCATTTAAAACCGAAGGGAGAGTCTCTTCTGGTTTTCCATGGTCCCAACCAAAGGCCTTTGCATTTGCTCTTATTTATTCTGGCCCCTGATGCTTTTCCATAAACTGCGAACCATTTCAGAGTTGTTCCAATAGATTTCTCCGATGTGACTATTGTGTTAGTATCATCAGCATATTGTGACAGTCTGATCTCTTCTTTAGCTGCAGGCATCTTGAAACCATCGAACAGTGGATCACTCCGTATGGCTTCTGCTAGAGGTTCGATGCACAGCACATAGAGAAGGGCTGACAGAGGACAGCCTTGTCTCACACTACGAGTGACGGGAAATCTAGGACCAATCCAACCATTGACTATAACGCTACTTTCTACATTTGTATAAAGCAGTGTAATCCATTGAATGAATGTTTCACCGAATCCGTATGCTTTAAGTATTTCGATTAAATACTGATGAGAAACTCGGTCAAACGCCTTCTCTTGATCATAAGAAACCACTGCTGCTGGAATGTGCTTGGAGTCGCAATAGTCTGCAATGTTCCTGAAAAGATGGAGATTGTCTGTAATTGATCTCCCTGGTACACTGCATGTCTGGTCGGCATGGATGCACTCTGGGAGAACCGATGCGAGGCGCTTGGATAACACTTTGGAGAGCAGTTTGTAGTCGACGTTCAGCAACGATATGGGTCTCCAGCTTGTCAAGTGATCGGCCTTGGATGGATCTTTGCAAGCGAGGGTGATGATTCCATATCGTTGCGAGTCGGAAAGCAGATCCATGTTATACGCATTGTTCAACACATCTACAAAATCGTCCTGGAAAAGGTGGAAGAACTTTGCGTAGAATTCTCTTGGCAGACCATCTGATCCAGGCGATTTATTATCATGCATGTCCTTGATGGCTGCACTCAACTCTCCGACGGTGACTGGTCCCTCGCACATCTCAGCATACATCTCCGGAAGTCTATGAACGAACGGTTTGAGTTTATCAATGGCATCTGGATCGATAGACTCCATGGAGTAAAGAGATTTATAGAAATTAGTTGTTTCGTTCAGAATCGCCTTTCTATCAGTTACTTTTAATCCATTAATAGACAGTTCCTTTACAGTGGCTTTTTCTTTGCGTGCTTTTTCTTTTCTGAAGAAGAACTGTGATGGCTTTTCTTCCGCATCTATGATTTTCACCCTCGATCTGATTTTGGCTCCTTCTGCCTTTTCATCCAGAAGTTCTTTTAGTTCTTTCTTTAGAAATAATGTATATTCTTCATGTCCCCCAAGAACGTGGACTCTTTCCTCTTCCAGATCTTTTATTCGTCTTTCCAGGTTTCTGACTTGACTCCTGGTGTTGTCTGCCAGCCGCATCGAGTGGAGAATCAGGAGTTTTTTGAATCTCTGCTTGGCAGATTCCCACCAGACTGTGTTTTTGTTGGCTGTGTCTTCTCTAAGTTCGGCACACAGCAGCTCCATGTCTGCCACAAGATCTGGGTCATTCAGAATAGATGTGTTGCATTTCCAGTAGCCTGGACCGGTGGTTTGTAGCTCATCCAGATTGATGGTAAGCTGGACTAGAGAATGATCGGAGTCTGGAACGGGGGAAATAAGATGATCGTCGACCTGTGCAGAGAAGGATGCAGAGAGGTAGAACCGATCAAGGCGACAAGCAATCGTGTTGTCAGCCGAGCGCCATGTAGTCTCCACTTTGTTGGGGAACATACGACGAAAGGGATCGAAGAGGCCAAAATCTTGCTTATGTTTAGAAAAAATTTCAGATCCAGATGCGCCGTATATAGGGTTGCCGCCAATTTTGTCCAGAGCAGTGTTTTCTACGAAATTAAAATCCCCTCCGATCACCATGTTTTTGCTTCCACAAATCCATTTCCTAAGATGTTTCAGCCACGTGTTTCTCTCCGCCGACTTGTTTGGAGCATAGACATTCAAAACACGAAGCCGTGTGTCACTGTACTTCAGATCGAGCACAAGAAGACGGCCGTCACTGTCAAACTCAAAATGTTCTATTTGAAAATGAAGCTTTGGATTTAAAAGGATTGCCACACCTTTCGACCGAGCAGTCCCAAAACTCCAGTAGCACTTCCCTCCCCATTCCAATTCCCATTGTTTTGCCATAGTAAGACTGGTGCAGTGAGTCTCTTGTAACAATACTATTGCAGGATCTTTTAACTTTAACTGCATAAAGATACGGCTTCTTTGAGCAGAGTCTCTTAATCCATTGACATTTAACGTTATGATTTTAAATTGCTTTGTATTCATGATTGATTAACAGAGGAGAGTACCGGTACCTGTCTTGCCTCGGCCATCGGCAGAAGAGGTCTTGGACTGGGCTTGCTCCTCTTTCTTGAACGACTGCCGTGTAGACGATGTGACGAGGACTGGACAAGTTTTCTTCCGCATCGAGGTTGGATCGCTGCTACCCTGCTTCAGTGTGTTTTCTTTCATTTTACGTTTCTGAATTTTTCCTTGACTCCAATCTGCATCCATTTCTTTTTCCATGTTCACCTGCATCTCATTTTCTAGTCTTTGCGAGAGAGGGAGATTTTCCGTTGGTTTCACAGGAGACTGTGGCAGTGGAGGGAAATCGTCCACCGACAATTCAGTTGGAAGGTCAGAAAGCGCAGCCTCCGACATTTCTAGTGGATATGCAGCATACATTTCTTCCGCGGAAGCTACTGGAGGAGCCACTGGAAGAGGAATTTCATCGTCGTCAACCGGAGCCTCATCAATATCTTCTTCTTCGTTGTCTCTCTTTGTGTCACGGAGGGAGGCGGTGACAGCGGCAAAACTGGGTTTAAGGCTATGACAGAGATATGATTCCTCATGACCAACCTTTCGACAAGCTTTGCAGTATGGTGCGTCGCACTGGAATTTCTTGTGGCCGCGTTCGTTGCACCTCAGGCAACGAGGAGGTCTTCCGGAGACGTTGATGAGGGCTTGACCCTTCAACCCATCGTATTCCCAGTTCATGCGATCCGGTATGACGTCCAACTTGTCGCACTCGGCCACGATGTTCCGGACATTGGTGTTACAGTTCGCGTCTTTGTCCTTCTCTGTGTAAGCGTTTATGACGGATGCACCGACCTTCTCCAGCTGCTGGGTGATGACTGACGTCGGAACGTAGAATGGCACGTAGAAAACGCGCATACGGATCGTGCTGCGGCGTATTCCAGAGATGCGCACAGGGTGGCCTTTAATTTCCAGATTTTCCTTTGTTACGAACTTATTCTTTAGGTCGACTGATTTAAAGGTAATTTCCCATTGCAAATTTCTTTCTCTTTGGCCAATAGCCTCGACGGCAGAATTTCCAACGGTGTTTATAACCAGGTTTACAACTTCAGGTCTTAGGTACGGCTTACCTTCCGGTGGAAGTGTGACGACGACTGTCTTTTCCATCCGTTCACGGTAGATGGCGCTGGTGCTCGACGAATCCATACTTGTTAAAACCACAACTTACGCTCGAGAAACAACGAAACTCACACGCGGTCGAATATTCCTCGGATAAGAACAGATACTACACTTTGATCTTAGCCAAAAGGCCGAGAAGCGATTTCGACCAATTTCCAAAGATTCATTCTATAGCTTGGTGATATTTGAATAAAAAGGTGTCGTAAAGCGGTACTCTTAACTTCCACTATAACTTTCAAATTCAGCTTAAAAATCAACCACAACTGAAACGTAATTAACTACCTGGAATAACACAATTTTTAGAAGCATAAGGTTTAAGCACTTTTGAGTAAATGAAAACATTTTATAGAATCATTGTTTTTAATAGTCTAAGTTTGCAGGCTGAGCAAAGTTCAGTATTTCATTCGCCAGATGGGAGCACTGAGTTCATGATCACCGTTAAAATCGGAGGTGATTTAGTAACACTATGACTCCTAATCAGAGGACAATGGGCTTTGTTTACTATTCATCACTGCACATGGTGGTTTTACCACTGCACAAATTCATTTAGAACCGCACATTTTGTGTACAACTGAACACTAGAAATCCCGTGGAAACATCATAAAATCATGGGTGGTAATCGGTGACTATATGGTGTCCAATTAAAGTTCGGCCTATTCTTGGAGGCATAGGCGCTATAGGCCTACGAAAGTCTGCGGGGGTTAATTCCTGCAATATTTCATGCTGTGGGCTATAATGTTTACAAATGAATTCAGAATAACAGCTGCAATAGATGAGCAGTTGGCCTACGCCCAATAATCCTTCCCGCAACTCTAAGGCTGAGCAAAGAGCATGCACGTGTTGTTTGCCGTTGAGTCATACGACTCTATCGTCAAGACCAATGTCTGAATCACGTGACAATTTTTTGCATCCGCTTAGGCCTGCGTCGTTTTAAATTTGAAAAGAGATTCAGATCTACTTCAATACACCGCTAGAGAGCAGCAGTTGAGATTGGCGCCAACATGTAGGCTAGAGGTCTGTATATTGAGATAATCTTATTAAGTCAGCAGAATTATGATGGCTAACAGTCACAACTCTAATAAATTATGTCGACAAATCTGATTACATAATCTGACAGCTAGAAGCTGATCTGACGATTGAAGTGGACAGGCAGGCTAATTAAGTCTGTTTGCGAATTATTGTTTTTAAATAGATAGGCCTACAGTAGGGCCTAAACTCTCGTTGCTAGTCAGAGGAACCTTTTCGTAGAAACATAATTATGGCGAGAGCTAGGGCTAGCGGTAGGCCTATTCTATTCAGAAGAAAGTTGTTGTTAATTCATTCATTCCGCTGTCCCCATAATAAAAATGTTATTTGTTGATGACAAATAGCCGACGTATTTAACTTGGATGGTTTTCCTCTGTCATGTCCTTATATTAAGCTTATAATAGGCTATAGGCCTAATCGGGACAAAATAAGAGTCTGTCGAATGACAGATTGATATAATTGGCTTGAATTAGCCTAAAGCAATGACGTAGGCCTATACCTAGCATTTTTGGTTTGGGTTAAGGTGAGATTTTTATAATGGCGAGGGAGGCTAATGATTAACTCGAAATTTCTTAAGCATCACGCTGAATTAAGTTAAGCGCTGCGTCGAATCAGATGGGTTGTCAAGCGGAGGTAGGCCTACGAGTTAGACTAGCTGTCAGAGTGACCACACACAGTAGGCATTGTAATAGTTAGGCCTGTAATTATTAGTAGTAGCCTAATATTGGCCACCGATTTTACTTGGACGAAAGAACAGTGAGAAGTAGGCTACGGTAACATGGTTCCAAGCATTGTCTCGTGGTTGTAAAATTCTCAAGTCCTTGACCTAGTTCTGGAATCCCTTTGCGCATGCGTCGTGTCCCATTTACGATCATGCAGATGGAACCGAGTAATGTCGGTCGGGATCGGCTGAGATCATCAATCATTTTTAATCGATGCTAAGTTGTTCAGTTTTATTTATGCTTGTTCTGCGCCTATTTTAATTGCCAGATCAGTTGAATTTATGAAACAGCGTGTTAATTAATTGTGCTTTGGTTAAATAAGTACTGATTGAACTTTTAGAACTAGTCGCAATGAAATATTCCTCGAACATAAAGCACCCGAACGCCATAGAAGTGATGTTGCTTTCTGATTCATAGTTTTTTACATTTTGAACATGGCAAGTGTTCTGAGGAGGACGGGGGTCGGCGTTAAGGAGCTGTCGCATTTGAACTGATGGAGCGCAATGTCACATCTAGTATGGACTATGCGCTAAGTCGTACGACATGGACCTCACCGTCACAGTATACTTGGCCTGTGACCGAAGAAGTCGATGGCGAAAACTCTACAGCAGCTGCAAACAACGACACTTCTTTGTTCAGCTGCGAAACCTTCGAACTACAGTACAGAATCTTACCATCTGTGATCTGCGTCTTCCTTTTCCTCTTTGGTGTGCTCTTCTGCTTTCTTGGTGCGTTGAATTTTCCCTCTTTAATTTATAAGTTGTATGTTTCAGCTTCTAAGATTTCACTTTTAAAGGTTTCCTGACTTTTGGAGAGCTTAGAACTTAGAGCTGATTAAACAGGCGAAATTTCTCCTGTACCGGTACTCTAACCCTTTAGAATCGGTATTTAAGTAACATTCAGACATGAACAGTGTGTAGATATGTGTGGGTAATTTTATGAATATCAGTTCATTTTTTTCCATGTAACTCTTAAGAAGCGTTAAGGGCTTAAGACATGGTTGTTTAACAGATATTGAAGACCCACAGGTGTGACATTTTAAGTCAGTGGTCTTCAGATGTTTTCCTTGGCTGCGTGTGGCTGTGCATATATATCAGCATGTCAGACTTAAATGCATGAAGTGGCAAGTTCAGGAGACATTCATGTCAGATCCAATCATGACAGATCATTGACAAAATTCTAAAATCCTGGTGAATGTGGTCATTAGCCTTGAAGCATATTAAGAAAAAAAGAGAAGACAATGTCTGTCATCCTCTTGACTTCATGTAACAATGCTTATAAATGTATACGTCAGACACGAGAGTTTGTCAACTCTGATGAATTGATCTTGTTTTTGTAGGTTATCGTTTGTTGAAGGCTACAACATTTGTCACTGGTTTCATGTTTGGTTCTTCAATCGTCTACTTTGTTTGCATTGAGGAGAGCGTGCTGCCTCTGTCGGGTAAGATTGGGGTGTCACTTGGGGTCGGTCTCGTCTGTGGCCTCGTCGCAATGCTTGTCCTTTACGTTGGACTCTTTATGACGGGGTTCCAGTGCGGCATTCTCATCGGAGTTGTCTTCTTTACGACTCTCGAACTCTTCTATCACCCGTTCAGCAAATGGATTCCAATCAGCGTTCTTCTTGTCACTGCACTCGTCTTTGCGCTCTTCATTCTCTACTGGCAGAAGGGATTGATGATTGTTGGAACCAGTGTACTCGGCTCTGCACTGGTTCTCTTGGCCATCGATTACTTTGTGGATGCGTTCCGCATGACTGAGTTCTGTTACGACCGACTGACTGCAAGGCATTCATCGATGACTTTGTGCTGGTTCAGTTGGCTTGTGTTTGCGACGTGGCCAGCATTGACGATCATCAGTTGTGTGATACAGTCGTTCGTTACAGCCTCCAACTACGACCACAGATCAACAGGTAGACATTCTTCTCATTTTATACTGTAATCATTCACTTAACTTGCTTTAAAATATATATATTCAAAAAAATTCAAAGATAAATGGAGAAGGCGGGCTCCAGATACCTTTAAAAATGTTTCTGCTCTGGTTTTTGCAGAAAAATTTGTCTCTGCTGCATTTGAATCTATTTTAGAAAAGTCTTGTAGAACAATGAAATTCCTAAGTGTGTCTTGTGATGACAATGGCTGGCCGCCGTTAAAGTTGAAATGTTTGGAAATGCCATTGGAAGGATCATATGTTGCATACATTGAATAGGAATGGTGTAGCCCTCCTGTAAGACCAAATTCTTTGTTGTTGGCAGGTGCTCAACGCAAAATTGGTAAAAATAATCGTCGTCAGAAGTTCTCGAGCCTTGAATCCGACCAGCATCACTACCGCCATCTGTACCAGATACGACGAATGAATGGCGACGTTGTCTCAAAGGTTGGTCGACGTATCTGATAAATGTTCCTAATTATGTTTTCGTTGAAAATAAAATATACAACTGAAATGAAATATACAATTGAAATGAAATATACAATTGGTTCCTTGGCTTTCTCTAAGATCATACGCCATTCACTGCTAACATCAATGCCAGTGAGGTGCAGGGATCCGAAATCGGACCATTGAGGTTTGTGATAAACACTTCAGGTTTACACACGGCGGTCCAGCGAAACCTAATTATGAAATACGTGGACGATACGCATCTGATCATCAGCAATTGCTTAGATGAAAGCCTCTGTAAGGACGAAGATGGAATGCATTGTTGCATGCCATTACTTGAATGAATGAATGAATGAATGATTGAACGAATGAATGATTGAATGAACGAATGAATGATTGATTGAATGAATGATTGAATGAATGAACGAATGACATGGGTGACATGCAGCAACTTTCGCTTAAAAACGACGTGACATGCTGGTCGTCCATTTTGCCGCCATCCACCATCGTCGTTCGTTCGAGTGGAACGTCGTGCAGCAACTGCGACGATTCTGCCATAGAAATGTGCAATTATTTTTTGTTCATTCATTGACGTGTTTTCAACGAGTTATTGAGCATTGTATTAGAGTAATTGTTTTCATGCATGTCACAAACAAGCGTCGTTGTGTTTTGTGTGCATCTAGAGCTACATAAAGAGCATTGAAGAGGCTCACCTCAGTCCTTCACTGCAGCTTCTCAGTCAGACGACTGAAGCGGAAGATGCAGCGAACAGAAGAAGGCGCATGTCATCCGAAGACACGATTGTCATGACGAGTGTCGTAGACCTAGACAACAATGCTTCCAACACAGCACAGGCCTAGCACATTGGACAAAAATGCTTCCAACACAGCACAGGCCTAGCACATTGGACAAAAATGCTTCCCGTACACTACAATACAGGCCTAACACATTGGACAACAATGCTTCCACCACATCACACACACACACAGGCCGATGACGTTGCTTTCTTTGCCATCTGATTACAACCGTCATCCACTTTGTTGATGTATATATCTCTGC
This sequence comes from Lumbricus rubellus, assembly GCA_945859605.1. NCBI lineage: Eukaryota > Metazoa > Annelida > Clitellata > Crassiclitellata > Lumbricidae > Lumbricus > Lumbricus rubellus. Next base: position 40,927,188 of record OX243819.1, read on the forward strand.
GTGGTTGAAGCACGATATGATGATATGCGTCTTCTGATTGGTTGTGTCGTCTGATGTATGCATCTGTTGGTGTCTTCCTGATTGGCTGATATATATATGAGTGCATATAAGCATGCAAATGGTTTATGATGTTTTGTTGGGTTTGTATTAATCAAAAGTTTTGTCCGGTTTGGCTTATGACCACTGAGCATGACCTTGCAAAGACATATGAGAGAGCTGCTTGAGGCAATATTGGTTAGACCTGAGTAAATGGAGCAGTTCAAGCTAAGGGGTCGAGTCTTGTTAGAGTCGGGCAACTTGCTAGGTTCAGTTGGGGTAGATTTTCTGTAGACCCCATTTAGTCGACCGCTAAAGCAAGCGCCTTGTAGCTGCACCATGCGTTCTTTCATGTCTTATGTTATTAAAGCTAAGCTTAGGCTGTTAAAACTGGTTTTACGTTGTCTGTCGTATGTGATGACATTCAGAAGAAAGACGCTTTCAGTTGACTGATTGATTTCTGTTTCATATCTTATTATTATCATCTGATATTATTTATATTTATGTAGGATTTTTCCTCTCTTACTAAGTCATGTTCTGAGTTTCGTTTTATGATTATTCCTTCATTCTCATTAACAAGCATTTCACGTTGATGAGGCCGACATATTTTTTTGAATGAATCTTGTCGATTTGGTTTCGATGGCTGCAAATGAATGCGAGACATTCGCAAAAAGCGTATTTTATACTTGCATGACTTTCTGCTGCAGTCAGATAAACGTGTTTTTTATTCCACTTGAATCCTCGCATGTTTTGTTGGAGATGAAAGACGAAAAGCAGTTTGAAAACAACGCAAGTGCAAGTGTTGTTGTTGTTGAGTCTTAACTTGTCTTTCACTGTCTGATATAATGTGCACAGTTTTTCATTAGACGTTTATTGCTATAAAATAATATAAGAAAAGAGAAAAGTTGCTCGGCAGATGACCCGACTTTTAGACTTCCATTGGCTGACATTGTGTGTAGAATGAATGTCTAGCGCACATTTATAATGTGGTATCATCTGAAAGCTGAGACTGGCTGTAGACTAGATCACCAACAGTGAAGGAGGAGGAGGTCATATTTTGGTTTTTGCTGACCATGATCAGTGGCACAATTATTCGTTGACCAGCAGAGCAGGAGGAGGAGGACGTAACAATTGGTAAAGAAAAACGTCTTAATAAATGCTGCATCTGAATTGGGATTTACTTCTTAGAAGTGCCAGGAGTTCTTGCAGTGATGGCGATGAGCACTTGTTATAGCGCCACTTCAAGATTACAGCGCGTGGACACTGAATCGGGTGGCTTGACGTGGATTCGAACCCACAGCTTTCCAGCTTCAAGGTCTTTTAGAAATGCAAGAACAACAGTTAACGCATTGCATTAATATTACGAACGATTTATTTTTATTGATGCTTGTTCTTGCATGCTAACCTCCTCATTTATCACACACAAAAATACACTTTTATAAACCAGCGTTACATTATCTTGATACAGCACAGAATCATATTCATGTAATTATGTGCATTATTGAAACTAAGCAAGTCAATCGGAAATCAGTCGAAGAAATCAGTCTGTCAACTAAAGATGGAAATGACATTTCACAGTTGGTCATCTCCTCTAAACGGAATTTGCCTTGATCCTTTCAAATGATGAGAGAACAAACTCGTCATCAAAGTTTCTTAAAACCAAGTGTCTCTCTCAATGTCTCTCTCTCTCTCTGTCTGTCTATCTATCTCTGTCTGTCTATCTCTGTCTGTCTGTCTATCTCTGTCTGTCTTTCTTCTGATGAAGGATCAGTCATCAAACATTTTCATAGGAACGATTCAAGTGTCAAGTGCCAACCGTAAAGTAAGCTAACTTATAAACTGAGTTTTCATCGCTAGTGAAAAAGAGAAGAGGAAAAAGAATCAGAAATCAGTGATGAGTCAAGAAGAAGCAAGGTGCTAAAAATTTCAGCAAACTAAATGATTAAATTTAAAAGAATCGATCAACCCAGTTTTGCAAACAAACGTTCGGAAAAAATTAACAAAAATTTTATTGCGCAGGACGCAAGCAGAAGATGTTCACAGCCACACAAGAAAGATGAATGAACTAAACTAGAAACCCAAACAGCTCTACACTGGCACCTCTTCCTCTCCTAATACGAGATAGTGGACAAAGCAGTCAATAACAAATTACACCAAACGTCTAATAATATACGTGAAATGGAAATGAAAGATTTAAAATGCAACCTAAAGAAAAGGTGTTTAACAGAAAGCACAAACTTCATAGAAATTAATACCTAAACACTACTTACAGGGATTCTGAGTCTGTCCTTAGACAAAAAAAGAGCGTCTTATACTAACAGATTCATCATACATCTAAACGCGCGATACACATAGCGACGACTGGTGGAGTCTGACGATGACATATGAAGAAAACCTTACAGACTTTAGTACATCTCTCTCTCTCTTTCGAAATATCCAAATCAAGTTCCTGTTTGACAGTAAACATTCAGATTCTCTGAAGAAAATCGAAAAAATCTTTCGCTGACTGTGACTTGGACAACGACAAATGAACTCCTTCCATCTTTAGTTTGGTTACGACTTACAAAGGAACAGAAATGACAAAATAATCTACAAAAGCAGAGCTCACCCAAAACCCACATCACAGCAGCAAGTAAGTAAGTAAGAATAAGTAAGAGCACGATGCAACTAAATCAAAGTCCTGTCAAATAAATGATTTCTAAGCAGCTGCAGCAAAGTAGCGGCGATATATATAATTATATATATCGGAAAAAGTGACAGAACTTTATTTTCAGGATAGTAATAATAATAATAATACTTTAAACTCTTTATTATTCTCAAAGCAGCAAGACAATCATTGTCTCTCTTGAATTCTTTGTCTGGACTTAATCATCATTATCAGTCGCACAATGGCAGCAGCAGCAGCGCTACATCAGGCTGATGGACTGATTGACGTGAGGCTGTCTACGAATGCAGGTAGGACACACGCATACACACACACACACACACACACACACGCCTAAACGATGGACCTAGGCTGCAGTAGCAGCAGCAACAACCTGTGCAGTCAGTTGATGCAGATGAAAACTGTGCTGACTGCAATTTCAGGCGAAATTAATGACTGCAAATGGAAATGGTAGTTGCACTGTCGTCGTCAGCCAATGCCAGACCAGCAACGGGGTGGGGTGGAGGGGGGGGGGGTAGCGGCATCATCATCATCATCATCATCATCATCATCATCATGCGGTCAGTGGAGGAGGGGAATCGATCGGTCGGTCAGTGGTCAGTAGGAAGCGCCTCCTCCTCCAAGTTGAAGGTCGTGGAACATCTTGCGACACCAGATGGCCGTCGAGCTCGGAGTTCGGTCGGCGTTTCGCAGACGAGCGCTGTCGTGAGCAGGAAGTTCAGTGAACATGTTCTTGAACTCACGATCAAACGCCTCTGTTGTCGTTGTCGTTGTTGTTACACGTGCAAAAACAACAAACCAACAGATAACAATTTAGTATAAGATAGGAGACGCTGGCACCACAACAACTTTCGTATTACTATTATTATTATTGTTAAATATTATTATTATCATATTACAATCAACAGTATTAACATATTGAATGAAAGGCGATTAGAATTACACACATGTATACAACCAGACAGAACATGAAGGACAACGACGACCAGCTGAGCATCAACGACTTGCTGCTCACCATCCTTACACACTCTCACCAATTGAGTGGAAGGTGGATGGGGTGGGTGGAGGGGGTGGAGGGGGTGGTTGGTGGAGGGGGTTCGAACCCTTAACGTCCATCGCATTACATGACAAATGCTCTATCCAGTTGAACCCCACAAAAACTAAACACGAAATCTGATTGGTTGAGACGAAAACACTAGATAAGGTTTTCATCCAAGTCTCCAATGTTGCCATCAGCAAGTCCTCCGTTCAATGTTACATGAAAGAAAATCTCAATTAGAAGTTCTTCAATTCAAAAGTTCAATGTCATCATCGTCATCTTGCTAGAAACTGGAAAGTGCTTCAATGGCTGGCTCAGTGGACTCCTTTAAATCTACGCTAAAAGACATTTGTTCTCTATGGCTTATCACACCTGTTAGCTGCTTTGTAAGGTGCCATTGTAACAGCACCATATAAATTGTCATGATTATTATTGTTATTATTATTATTATATTGTTGTTATTATTATCATTAATCGATAAAAGTCTAATGAAAATCTGAACTCATGTGGCAGAAGCCGCAGAGTTGGGATGAATTAACGGAAGAAGTGATGGATGAGCGAGCGATTGAGCAGGAGGAGGAGGAGGAGAAGGAGGAGGAGAATGAGGAGAAGGAGGAGAAGGAGGAGGAGGAGAAGGAGGAGAAGCAGGAAGAGCAGTGGGGGGGGGGGGCGACGTACCGTGGTCGATGTTTTCGCGTCCGAGGACCGTGAATGAGAGGAAGAGGAGGTCACGGTAGATGCTGTGGAATCGAGTCTTACTCGTCTGCAATCGCTGCTTACTGCGCTCCTTCAGAATGAGTCGGAGAGGAGAAATGACGTCATTGCGCTTGATCTGATTCAGAATACTCGTCATCGTGCTGTAGGAAAATGAGAACAACACACACACGTGCGTGACATTGCGTGACATTGCATGACATTGCGTGTATACATTGAGTGTATACATTGTAAACTCAAGAGCAGCAGCAGCAGCAGCAACTGTTCAAGCAACAACATGGCATCTTATTTCTCTTATCACATCATCAGACTCACGACTAAATCTCAGCTAAACAAAGTGCATAACAAATTAAGAATGTACGTCTTATATGCGACGACAATATATGAGGCAGTCATGATCTATCTGCACTACTGATAATTCTGCTAGAAACAGTCGAAAAGACAGACAGACAGAAAGAGAAAGAAACGGAGAGAGATAGGAGGAGAAATACCTTAGACAGACAGAAAGAGAGAGAAATAGACACAGAGAGATAGGAGGAGAAATACCTTAGACAGACAGAAAGAGAGAGAGAAATAGACAGAGAGATAGGAGGAGAAATACCTTAAACAGACAGAAATAGAGAGAAATAGACACAGAGAGATAGGAGGAGAAATACCTTAGACAGACATAAAGAGAGAGAAATAGACAGAGAGATGGGAGGAGAAATACCTTAAACAGACAGAAAAAGAGAGAAATAGACAAAGAGAGATAGGAGGAGAAATACCTTTTTGAAAACATTTCTGTGGATGAGTTGGAATGCGATCCATGCACTGAAAGAAAAGCAGACGACAAGAAATGAGAAAAATGGAGAATTCAATTTCAAATGAGAAAAATGGAAAATTCAATTTCAAATGAGAAAAATGGAGAATTCAATTTCAAATGAGAAAAATGGAGAATTCAATTTCAAATGAGAAAAATGGAGAATTCAATTTCAAATGAGAAAAATGGAGAATTCAAATAATATATGAGAGACAGGAAACAAATCGAGTTGCTGTCAAGATAAGTCACCCTCTCCTCCCATTTGTATGTGCCCTTATGTCTGTCTGTCTATGTGTGTGTGTGTGTGTGTCTGTCTTTGTGTGTGTGTGTGTCTGTCTTTGTGTGTGTGTGCCTGCTTGGAGTCTATCCGCCAGGATGTAAGCATAGATCTCTGAATCTGCTTTGTGCATGTGGATGAAGATGAAGTAAATCATGATGATGATGATGATGACGATGATGATGTTGATGATGCCATCGATGATGACGATGATGATGACGATGACGAAGCTGATGCCATCGATGATGATGACTGACCTTGGCTCCACAGGATGTACATTGGCGCTCCGTGGTCCTGATGCAGGCGAACGTTATCCCACTGACACGTGATCGACACATGTCGACTGTCACATGTCGACCAAACGCTCGACAACGGCTGAACAACAACAGACAACGCTTAATAATATGTTTACTAATATAATGCCTAATAATATAATAAATAATATAATGCTTAATAATAAAATGCTTAATAATATGTTTACTAATATAATGCCTAATAATATAATAAATAATATAATGCTTAATAATAAAATGCTTAATAATATGTTTACTAATATAATGCCTAATAATATAATAAATAATATAATGCTTAATAATAAAATGCTTAATAATATGTTTACTAATATAATGCCTAATAATATAATAAATAATATAATGCTTAATAATAAAATGCTTAATAATATGTTTACTAATATAATGCCTAATAATATAATAAATAATATAATGCTTAATAATAAAATGCTTAATAATATGTTTACTAATATAATGCCTAATAATATAATAAATAATATAATGCTTAATAATAAAATGCTTAATAATATGTTTACTAATATAATGCCTAATAATATAATAAATAATATAATGCTTAATAATAAAATGCTTAATAATATGTTTACTAATATAATGCCTAATAATATAATAAATAATATAATGCTTAATAATAAAATGCTTAATAATATGTTTACTAATATAATGCCTAATAATATAATAAATAATATAATGCTTAATAATAAAATGCTTAATAATATGTTTACTAATATAATGCCTAATAATATAATAAATAATATAATGCTTAATAATAAAATGCTTAATAATATGTTTACTAATATAATGCCTAATAATATAATAAATAATATAATGCTTAATAATAAAATGCTTAATAATATGTTTACTAATATAATGCCTAATAATATAATAAATAATATAATGCTTAATAATAAAATGCTTAATAATATGTTTACTAATATAATGCCTAATAATATAATAAATAATATAATGCTTAATAATAAAATGCTTAATAATATGTTTACTAATATAATGCCTAATAATATAATAAATAATATAATGCTTAATAATAAAATGCTTAATAATATGTTTACTAATATAATGCCTAATAATATAATAAATAATATAATGCTTAATAATAAAATGCTTAATAATATGTTTACTAATATAATGCCTAATAATATAATAAATAATATAATGCTTAATAATAAAATGCTTAATAATATGTTTACTAATATAATGCCTAATAATATAATAAATAATATAATGCTTAATAATAAAATGCTTAATAATATGTTTACTAATATAATGCCTAATAATATAATAAATAATATAATGCTTAATAATAAAATGCTTAATAATATGTTTACTAATATAATGCCTAATAATATAATAAATAATATAATGCTTAATAATAAAATGCTTAATAATATGTTTACTAATATAATGCCTAATAATATAATAAATAATATAATGCTTAATAATAAAATGCTTAATAATATGTTTACTAATATAATGCCTAATAATATAATCTATATATATAAAAATGAAACTTTCCAATAGTTTGTGTAAAGTGTTCTCGAAACGTACCGCACAGATTGTTTTGAAAATTTCACAAAACCTTCCATTCCTATAAGAGAGTTTCCAACTTTTTTTTTCTCAGAATAAACGCAATATTTCCCACAAAAAGTGAACTTTGCATTCCGCTCGACCGCCATTTGCAAATTCAAAACCGCACGTTGCCAGATCCACAAACGCCTTGACAGTGACTGCGACCATGTAGACGAAACATGAATGAGGTTGCGTCCCGTGACGTCATAAGCGATTCGCATAATTATTTTGCGGCCTTCTAGGTTGAGGGAGGAAAGGAGCGGAGGGGGAGGGGAGGGGGAGGGGAGAGGGGGCGGGGAGGGGGAGGAGGGGAGAGTCTTTTCTGCCACAGCAACGCGTGGCCGGGTACAGCTAGTAAATAATAAAATGCTTAATAATAAAATGCTTAATAATATGTTTACTAATATAATGCCTAATAATATAATAAATAATATAATGCCTAATAATATAATGCTTAATAATAATATAATGCTTAATAATAATACACCGTGGTTCAAAAAAAAGTAAGCCAAATTGTTTTGCATATATCTCTAACACCTGATGACATATCAAGCTAAAATTTTCCAAATATTTAGAGAAGTGGACCAAGAATATGATTCCAAAATTTCATGAAATAAAGTTGAACGGATAAAAAGATATGAATATTTAAACTTCATATACCGAAATTGCCGTTTACAAGCAATTTTCTGTCAGATTCGATAAAATGTTTCCTTATTATCTCCAATGCCTGATGATTAATCATTCTAAAATTTTACAGGTGTGTAGAGAATTGAACTAACAATATGACCCCAACAGTATGGTTTGATAATTTATTTAAATAAGATGCTCAAAATGTCCTCCTCCTGCTTGCACGCACGCCTGGAGGCGCTGGCGCCATTGCAATGGCAACAGCAACGTCGATTATCCTCTGGTCCAGGCTATCTCACACTTCCAACAAGCGTTGTTCCAGATCGTTTATATCATGGATTGTTGTCTGGTAGGCTCGGTCTTGCATCAAGTTCCACATTTTTATAGTCGACAGGATTCAAATCTGGGCTGTTCGGAGGTCATAATGTGGGAGAAATGAAGCCTGGCGTCTCTCTTGTCAGCATTTCGATGGTTTCCTTGGTTCTGTGGGTTGGCGCTGTTCTGTTCGAAAACAAAACTGCCTTCTGGGACTAAATTTCTGATTACAGATAGAGGCTATTGTGACAGCAGAACATCACGATAATAGGCTCCTTTAATTTTTACTCCAGGATCAATGAAGACTAAAATGGGAACGGCCATGCGTCGAAACCGCAACGGACACCATAACAGACTTGCTGAAAACTGACATTTTGGGTGATGAAGTTGAATATCCATATCTTTCTATCTCTTCAAATTTATGACCTGATATTTTGGAATTCTATTCTTGGTTCAATTCCCTAAATATTGGGAAAATGTTTTTATGATTACTCATCAGACATCAGAGATGTAAGAAAAACAGTTTGGCTTACTTTTTATTGAATCTAACAGAAAATTGCTTGTAAACTGCAATTTCGGTATATGAAGTTTAAATATTCATATCTTTTTATCCGTTCAACTTTATTTCATGAAATTTTGGAATCATATTTTTGGTCCACTTCTCTAAATATTTGGAAAATTTTAGTTTGATATGTCACCAGGTATTAGAGATATATGCAAAACAATTTGGCTTACTTTTTTTGAACCACGGTGTATAATGCTTAACAATATAATGCTTAACAATATAATGCTTAATAATAATATAATGCTTAATAATAATATAATGCCTAACAATATAATGCTTAATAATAATATAATGCTTAATAATATAATGCTTAATAAAAAAATGTTTAATAATATAATGCTTAATAATATAATGCTTAATAATATAATGTTTAATAATAAAATGCTTAATAATATAATGCTTAATAATACAATGTTTAATAATATAATGCTTAATAATATAATGTTTAATAACATAATGCTTAATAACATAATGCTTAATAATATAACGCTTAGTAATATAAGGCTTAATAATATAATGCTTAATAATAAAATGCTTAATAATATAATGCTTAGTAATACAATGTTTAATAATATAATGCTTAATAATATAATGCTTAATAATATAATGCTTAATAATATAATGCCTAACAATATAATGCTTAATAATAATATAATGCTTAATAATATAATGCTTAATAAAAAAATGTTTAATAATATAATGCTTAATAATATAATGCTTAATAATATAATGTTTAATAATAAAATGCTTAATAATAAAATGCTTAATAATTAACAGAATGCATTTATTAAAAATGGTTGCAAATGATTGGTTGAGATGACGATGTCAATGATGACTCACCGTGCTGTTCTTGTTGAGGGTCTTTGCTGTTAGGATGAAGCCCGGCATGTGACTAGGAACGTCAAGGCGCTTGAAATACCAGACCTACGCACATACAGACACATACAGACAGGCAAATGAGAGAAGACACAAATAGACACAGACAGACATTAATATTCACTATCTTCTTCTGATGATTATGATGATAAGCAACCCAAATTAATTAATTAATAATAATAATCATCATCAGCTCAACACAAAAACTATTATTATTATTTGACAGACATTTATCTGAAGTATGCACTGGAGCCCTGTCAACGAGATTGCAATTTGATGAGATTAATCATATTTGTGCATAAAGTGGCAACGGTAATGAGATGACTCCCCCCCCCCATCCATTGCCATCCATTGCAATCCATTGCAATCCATTGCCATCCATTGCCATCCATTGCCATCCATTGCAATCCATTGCCATCCATTGCCATCCATTGCCATCCATTGCCATCCATTGCAATCCATTGCCATCCATTGCAATCCATTGCCATCCATTGCCATCCATTGCCATCCATTGCCATCCATTGCCATCCATTGCAATCCATTGCCATCCATTGCAATCCATTGCAATCCATTGTCATCATGGCATACGATGGCAGGCAGGACATTATAAGACTGCCTCAGATTTTGCTTACTCTCCAACATTTGATTCATTTGCACGACTCCTGCACAACATTAGGAAGGTTAGTGAGTATGCAAAAGAAGTAGAGCTACATAAAGTAACTGGAAGATGATGATGATGATAACGTATAACTAAAGCAATCAATCAATCAAATAATCAATCAATCGATGGACGTTGATTGAGGAGAACTGACGAGATTCCAGTAGAGGATCGGATGTTGATCGACAAACTCCGATCGACTGAGGCAGAGATCGCCGTCTTGATCGAGAACGTTCTCGAGTTCTTTGCGAAGAACGAGCGGACTCAGGTACGGAACGGTGATCGGATCCAACTCGACACACCTACGTACGCTGCTGCGGATCATCGTGATGACAGAAAACGAAACACAATCATCAGTCAATACATGCTCAGTTCTGTCTTTCACAATTGTACATACAATTGTACATCTATGACGTCGCAAGATGTTTAATGGTCCGTAGAAACTCTAGATTTGTAGATGCATGTGAACAGAGAAAATGTTCTAAAGAAATGTCCACCCTTAGTAATAATAGATAAATCTATGATTATTGGATTCATAGCTGATGACATAATATTTAGAACAGACATTTAATTAGAAAAGGTCAGAGGCTAAAGGTCAGAGGCTAAAGGTCAGGCAGGCGAGAATACAATGAGATGAATGATATTTAAGACATAATTATCAGCAGATCTGTTATAATCTGATATTAATAATCTGATATAAAATGTCGTTACGGATGTCGTACTTATTCATTCCGTTCTTATCATCGCTTCCATTCGATCGAACACTTGCTCCATCGCTTAACGCTTTATCCACCGCTGCAGCAGTCGTCTCTTTTCCACGTCTCGAATGATGCGATGATTTCGTCGTTGCACTGACGTCATCATCATCCGCTGCTGACGCGTGACTATTCAGCAGATCCAACGAAATCTCACTCGTGCATCGTCGGTTTTCGAGTCGCACTCCATCCAAACGCTTCAATCTGCAGTTGACGTCGTAAGATGACAGACCGAGCTCGAGGTCCTTCGATCGCCACTGACTCTCTGATCCTCCTCCACCCCCTACCCCTCCTACTCGTGAACCAAAACACAGACCGGACGACAAAGAAGAGGGAGGAGGACGAGAAGATGGAGGAGGAGAAGATGGATGACCAACGCAAGACAAAGACACGTCGTCATCGTCATCATTCCGCTTTACATCTTCTGTTACGACATCATCGTTCGTTTTCAATTCACTTCTAACGTCGTCCACTTCACTTGATTCCACTTCAACTGTTCGCTCAACTTTTTCATCTTCATCAACCGTTCTCTCCAACAAATCACCATTTCCATCATCACCAGCACAGTCCTCCTTCTCCTCCTCAACATCAGTTCTCTCGAGTGCCACCGCCACACACGCTGCTGCTGCATCGCTTTCATCGTCCAACTTTCCATCTTCCACGATTCCTGCCAACTCCGTTGTCATGCCAACCATTGCTATGCCGCCGCCTCCTCCTCTGTCTCCCGCTGCTGCTTCCGTCTGGTCTTCGTTCTCCGTCAATGTTTCGTTCATCGTTTCGAGCGCAGGGGTCAAACGGGGTCGACCACAGTTCGAGTCGTCACCACCAGATGGCGCATGTTGTTGCACGTCGATGTCGCTATTGGTCGACGACAGATCAGCAGCTGCTCTGCGATTGGCTGACGGAACAGAAGTCGACTGAACGCTTAGCATACTCTCCACTGATTGGCTGAGGTTAGACATCGGCGAACGAATCGACTGACGATAATCCTACAACAACACATTAACAACATCACATCACAACATCACATCACAACATCACAACATCACATCACATTAAGAACAACACATCACATTAAGAACATCACATTAAGAACAACACAACAACATTAACAACAAAACATTAACAGCATCCGAGTTGAACTGGTCTTTCTTCAATAAAAGAATTCACAACAGAAAACGAGGCTGTTGCTGCCGCCTCCTCTTCCTCCTCTTCCTCCTACTCTTCCTCCTCATCATCTTCCTCCTCCTCTTCGCATCACTGTGAAGTTCTTAACACACATACAGCATCAAGGCATGCATATATGCATACATTGCATTTTGTATAATAAAACAACAATTCCACTTCTCAGATGTTTCTTCGATGAGGAACTTATCTACGAAAGACAAACACCACACAGAAGATGATGATGGTGATTTAATTCAATTCAATTTAATTCATTGAAGGTAATTTGTTGAAGAACTCACTCGAATGTAGATATGGATGAACGGAACGACACCTTGACCACAGAACTGACAACTGCAATAAACAGAACAACGTTAGACAACGTTAGACAACGTTAGACAACGCTAGACAACGTTAGACAACGTTAGACGCTCTCTCTCTCTCTTCACCCAACTACACTATCACATACCATATCACACACATATCACACACATGCACACACACACGCCATAATTTTATTGATGCTTAAACAAAGTCAACTGATTTTCATTGCAAATACAGAAAACAATGCATGACAACTCTTGACAAACAACTCTTCAGTCTTCACTTTATCCAATTCCGTCATGCCGACAATTGTCTTACAGTCTATTGTCTTCATTACTAACAGTCAACATAGAGCAGCTGAATGCCAGCAAATCCCCCTTCATCAACTACGCATTCATAATGTAGCATCTCTTTGAAAAGCTATTTCTTTGTTTACATATTGAGAAGATGCTGCTGCTGGTGCTGCTGCTGGTGTACCTCGTATTAAGATTGGAATCATCCGACGTCCATCCTGCCATGATCTCCTCATCATACAACAGATTACCGCACGACTGACACTTCGATAGACTCGACATCTCCACCTCCACTGGAGCCGAAGACTGCGGCAGGCTCAGCATGGAACCAGTTGAATAGCGGATGGAAGACTGGTCACCCGTCACTGACCCTCGATCGCTATTCTCCTCAACTGGAACCAACTGATCAAGGTCACCGTGAGGTGAAGGACCTGAATGGAATTAAGAAAATGTCAACCCAACTCATCCATTTACAATTGAATAAATTACGCCGAAAGCAGAAAACAATCAACGATTGTAACAGAACGTAAACATTAAACAATCAACGATTGTAACAGAGCGTAAACATTAAATAATCAACCGTAAAATGGTTGAAAATAAACAAAGTTATCATGCTCTAACAGGAGTTCACAAATGAAATCAGAACTAAAACTGGCAAAAAGTGAAACCGTGAAAGATGCAAAGATATACCTCGTCATTTAACAGAACAAAGACTTGTGATAAGAAGTGAGAAAAAAGAAAGCAGAGGAGGAGGAGGAAGAGGAAGAAGAGGAAGAAGAAAAGGAGGAGGAAGAAGAAGAGGAGTGAATGAATGAACGACAAACCACCTTTCAACTCAGACAGGTCATTCAAGTCATCGTCAAAATCCTCTTGCCCAGATCCTCCTTCCTCTCCCATTCCCCCATCATTCCCCCTTCGACCAGTCCCACTCCCCCCCTCAGCCTCAGCACCATCATCATCATCCCTCGCTTCCTCCATTGACGCTGTCCATCCGTCTATCAGACTGCCACGCATTGACGCTCTCATGTGTTCGAGACTGGAAGCCAGACCCTGAAGAGTTCCTCGCGATGGAAGGGTCTTTAAGCCCCCCCACATCGTCGCTAAACATAAACAGACAAACATAGAAACAAACAGACAGTTAAAGAAACAGACAGACAGACAGACAGACATGCAGACAGACAAACGAAACCAAACTCTTAAAATTCCAGTGAAGATGCAGAGACATTTAGAGACATTATGTTTCCACCCCACCCACCCGCTCGCAATGTCTTCTCATATCAAAGGCCAGTTACACAGCCTCCTCCGCCTCCCATTCTTCTTCCCACAGCCACCACCATTAAAGGCAATTCATCATTTCCACAACAACCTCATTTCCCAAATTCTCAATACCTCTTCCAAGATGAAAGCTTCTCAACCAAAACAATTTATTCTCTGCATCAAATTCAATGGCTGATAAAAGATAACAAAATTATTTTAACAATGAACATCATTAACGAAAAGAGAAGAAGAATCATGCAAATCAACAAAACTTTTTAATTGCTAAGATGATATTTTCTGTGAACTCAACCAAAAAAACCAGATGATGAAATTTCTCCAAATCATGGAAAAGTCGTTTAAGAAAGACTGAAAAACCTCCGATTTTTGTTCCCCTAATATTTAAAAAGTAAGACATTTTGGATTGAATGTCCTGTATTTCTGTGACAATTTGACAATTATAGACAAAAACCAATAAAATATTTGGTCAGAGATGAAATGAAAAGAGACGATAGAGGACGGTAGAAGCAGTCAGTAAAAAAAGATAAGAGAAGAACATGCTGATCTGCGACTGACATTGATCATCTCTTCTCTATCGTCCGATTCAACTGATAATGAAGAAATACAACAAGAAGGAAAACCATTCAAAACAAAACACAACTTCAAACAGAAAACTGAGAACATCTAATGCGCTGATATTAGAGACCAACTCCCCTCACAACAACAACAACAACAACACCCACCACAACAACAACAACAACAACAACAACAGCAACATACCCAACGGGGCGTAGAGACCGGGGACACGGAGTCGACTCTTAGGGGGAGTGAGTACGACACTGGTGTCACATATAGCCCCCACTCCAGTGCTGCTGTCTCTGTCATCGGAACTCGCTCGGTCTCCTTCGCTGCAGCTCTCAGCAGTCGACGAAGAATTCGTGAGCGTTGGATCGACGCTGCCAACGCTGTTCATGCTGCTCACACTTCCCGAATCGATCTTTGATCCTTGGATTGCGATCGACTTCTTCAGATCGTTGTATTTCGAGAAGAGTCGTGTCGCAGCCGTGCGCATGACACTGCCGATCAGTTGACTTGACGTTGACTTAGGTCGACGAACGGCAACCACTGACTCTTCTGACGCGACGACACTGACGCTTTGACTGGAAGTCGACGGTTGACTCACTCCGTCGTCGTCACGAAGAACCGTTCCATTTCGACCGTTCTTGTTCTCGTCCTCTGCTGCTGCAAACAACCGAACGTCTGACAACAGAGAACGTCGTCGTTGTCCAGCGACAACAACGATGTTGTCATCGTCGTGTGACTGGTTGACGTTGGCGTCTGCTGCTGCTGCTGGATTCCCCGCAACAAGTGTTGGAGGATGAGGAGGAGGAGGATGGAGGCTGAAGACTCCGAGAGGATCATTCTCCGTCACTGGAATGAGAAGGTTCTGCAGCAGAGGACCAACGCCACTGCCACCACTGCCACTCCAGTTGCTCTCTCCTCCTTCTTCTCCATCAGCATTGAGGTCATCTGGACTGGAAAGGTCAAGAGGTGAAGAGTCGACTGTCCGACTGCGATGATCATCCAAAGGAAAGACATGTCTACGTGACTCATTGCTCAACGACCAATAGTCACCCTGCTTCCCATCCTCCTCCGCATCCTCTGCCTCCTCCTCTTCCACTTGAGACAGACCTTCAATGTCAGCAGCAGCAGCCATGAGGGTCACACTGCCAGACCAGTCAAGGTCACCTGCTGCGATGGCGGACAGGGAGCCAGCGCAGTCGTCGTCGTCGTGTCGTTGAGAACCCATTCCGTTGGAATTGCCGACCATCATCATGACGTCATGCGGTGATGACGATGATGACGCCACTGTCTCACAGCTCGATGAGTTCGTCACCATGCCAACGAAGTGATCAGATGACGTTCCAGAATCGAGATTTAGGTCAGTGGAGCGCGTCGTGATTGGTCCATCAGCTGAAAAATTAGGTCAACAGGAAGAAGAAATAAAGTCGAGAAAATGAAGAAGACATTAAAAACACACAATTTCTAAACAGTTTCTGCTCTTATTGTCTGAATAGCTGTGCATTTTAACGACTAATTAATTGATCAAAACATTGTTAAAAAACTTTAATTGATTACTTCTGGCTTTTCTTAATAGTTTTCCTACTTATTAATTCCTGATGTTTAGTGACGCACTTCTCATCTCAACGACTGATTGGCTAACAATCAATGCAATCAATGCAATCAATGCAATCAATGCAATCAATACAATCAATACAATCAATGCAATCAATGCAATCAATGCAATCAATACAATCAATACAATCAATACAATCAATACAATCAATGCAATCAATGCAATCAATGCAATCAATGCAATCAATACAATCAATACAATCAATACAATCAATACAATCAATACAATCAATGCTCATGTGATGTGAAATGATGATTGAGTGGATAATAAAGTTACTGAGATTGTGACAAAAAGTCTTTTTGCAATAAACAATCATGATGTAATGCTCTTGATGCACTTTCTCTCCCATTTCACTCTCTCTCTCTCTCTCTCTGAGTGTCTCTCTCTCTCTTTGTTCCATCCAGTCTATCTTCTGTGTACTCCTCTTTCCTTCCATCTTCTCTGCCTCTCTTCCTCCCTCTGTCAGTCCCTCCATCCTTCCTCTCCCCTCCTCCATCTCCTCCTCCTCCTCCATCTCCTTCCTCGCTCCAGTTCTGACCTTGAGACGTCGATGGCGTCGACGACGATGGATCGGATTCCGTTGGCGTTCGGTCGTTGGCCGATGATGATGATGGCGTCATCATCGTCGTCGTTGTCGTTCTGTTGTTGCCGGAGAAGTCGAGAGAATTCTGTGAAGAGCCGAGAAGAAGCGAGATCCGTTTGCCATCTTCAAAGTTCGATGAACCGTAACCTCGGTCACTCAGACCTCCTGGCCAAGAACAAGAACACGCCTAAGTCCACTCGACAAATCAGACGACGTCAGACCACTAACTGGGCCAGGTCAGGTCAGGTGGACACAGACGAACCAATAGAAAAGCTGGAAAGAGTCAGCTAATTAGGTCAGGTCAAATGATGCATGATCAACAATGAAAACTAGATGAAGCAGAATGTTTACTTGACCAGGTCATATACAGGTCAATGGAGGTCATATACAGGTCAATGGCAGCATTGCAATAGATTTGACAGCATAACAATAAACTACTAAGTCTTCTACGCAGCCAAGGTGAAACAAGGTCATCGCATAATTATGTAAGAGTAAAACCAGGTCAGGTCGTAATCATAATCTGAGGAGACGAGTACAAAGCATGTGACGATGACGATGACGTACCATTGCTAATCCGCTCCTCATTGGCTGCTGTTGAACTCTGACTCGGTCCAGTTTCACTGCCTGTCCTTGACCTCTTGCCACCTTGGCCTTGACCTTTGCCCCCCTTCAGATCTTTGATGATTGGCGCTCCAACCATCGTCGGTGGTTCAGCGTCGAGGAAACTATCGATGCTCTGACGATCCAAGTCGCTCTCTGAGTTCGAATAGACGGACTGACGTCGCGTGTGCCACGATTGCTTGAACTGCGCGACGGCCATGATCACGTGACGCAAACGCGTCCACAACTGATAGCCTCGCATGTCAGCAGTCGGCCACTTGCTCTCGAGCACAGCCTACGTTAAACAACCATCACCACCGTTATCATCAACATCATCATCATAGATGTAAAAAACGATGGAAACGGAATAAAAAAGGGGAAAAAATGTCGTTTTATTCGAAAAACGATAAAAAACCACAAAAAAACCATAAAAAACCGAAACGGAAAATAATTTGACTTTGCTACATCTAAAACCGCATTTTAACCTTGAAAATCTTGATTAGGAACCTACTACACGCAGGCTATCTCTTAACTCAATCCCGCCTGAATTGTTCCGATACCTATTGGGTTTATCGGGTCACCCGCGACCCGATCCGGCGGGAAAGAGTTAAATGATGATGTTAAATGATGAAATAATGATTTTAGTTAGCTGAATCCTTGAGAGTGGGCGGAAAACATAAGGAATATCAGAAAAAATTTAAATTAAGGACAATAATATCAGAAAGTAAATGAATAAATAAAGTTACAGTTTGCATTGTTACAGTTTGCATTGTTACAGTTTGCATTGTAATACAGTTTGCATTGTTACAGTTTGCATTGTAATACAGTTTGCATTGTTACAGTTTGCGTTGTTACAGTTTGCGTTGTTACAGTTTGCGTTGTTACAGTTTGCATTGTTACAGTTTGCATTGTTACAGTTTGCATTGTTACAGTTTGCATTGTTACAGTTTGCATTGTAATACAGTTTGCATTGTTACAGTTTGCATTGTTACAGTTTGCATTGTTACAGTTTGCATTGTTACAGTTTGCATTGTTACAGTTTGCATTGTAATACAGTTTGCATTGTTACAGTTTGCATTGTTACAGTTTGCATTGTTACAGTTTGCATTGTAATACAGTTTGCATTGTTACAGTTTGCATTGTAATACAGTTTGCATTGTTACAGTTTGCATTGTAATACAGTATGCATTGTTACAGTTTGCATTGTTACAGTTTGCATTGTTACAGTTTGCATTGTTACAGTTTGCATTACAGTTTGCATTGTTACAGTTTGCATTGTTACAGTTTGCATTGTTACAGTTTGCATTGTTACAGTTTGCATTGTTACAGTTTGCATTGTAATACAGTTTGCATTGTTACAGTTTGCATTGTTACAGTTTGCATTGTTACAGTTTGCATTGTTACAGTTTGCATTGTAATACAGTTTGCATTGTTACAGTTTGCATTGTTACAGTTTGCATTGTTACAGTTTGCATTGTAATACAGTTTGCATTGTTACAGTTTGCATTGTAATACAGTTTGCATTGTTACAGTTTGCATTGTTACAGTTTGCATTGTTACAGTTTGCATTGTTACAGTTTGCATTACAGTTTGCATTGTTACAGTTTGCATTGTTACAGTTTGCATTGTTACAGTTTGCATTGTTACAGTTTGCATTACAGTTTGCATTGTAATACAGTTTGCATTGTTACAGTTTGCATTGTTACAGTTTGCATTGTTACAGTTTGCATTGTTACAGTTTGCATTGTTACAGTTTGCATTGTTACAGTTTGCATTGTTACAGTTTGCATTGTTACAGTTTGCATTGTAATACAGTTTGCATTGTTACAGTTTGCATTGTTACAGTTTGCATTGTTACAGTTTGCATTGTTACAGTTTGCATTGTAATACAGTTTGCATTGTTACAGTTTGCATTGTAATACAGTTTGCATTGTTACAGTTTGCATTGTAATACAGTTTGCATTGTTACAGTTTGCATTGTTACAGTTTGCATTGTTACAGTTTGCATTGTTACAGTTTGCATTACAGTTTGCATTGTTACAGTTTGCATTGTTACAGTTTGCATTGTTACAGTTTGCATTGTTACAGTTTGCATTGTTACAGTTTGCATTGTAATACAGTTTGCATTGTTACAGTTTGCATTGTTACAGTTTGCATTGTTACAGTTTGCATTGTTACAGTTTGCATTGTAATACAGTTTGCATTGTTACAGTTTGCATTGTTACAGTTTGCATTGTTACAGTTTGCATTGTTACAGTTTGCATTGTTACAGTTTGCATTGTAATACAGTTTGCATTGTTACAGTTTGCATTGTTACAGTTTGCATTGTTACAGTTTGCATTGTTACAGTTTGCATTACAGTTTGCATTGTTACAGTTTGCATTGTTACAGTTTGCATTGTTACAGTTTGCATTGTTACAGTTTGCATTACAGTTTGCATTGTAATACAGTTTGCATTGTTACAGTTTGCATTGTTACAGTTTGCATTGTTACAGTTTGCATTGTTAACGCTGACCTTATTGTAGAATCCGTAAGTGACGGCGTTCGGCTGAACTCCATTTCGTTTCATCTCGGAAAGAACTTTGACGGCCATAATCGGTTGATGATATAAGCCGCACAACTGCATCATCACACGATAGCAGACCTACAGTTGTTGCACACCAGCAGCAGACAACAGAAACAACAGATCAACAACAGAACAACTCACATCCTCATGAAGCAACCATAGACACAGCTCTAAATAAACAGCTCTACTCTTAAATATATACTCTACTTTATACATACTTTACATCATACATTACTTCATACATATTATTATTACATACTCAACATCATACATACTCTACATCATTCATACTCAATGCCTTCTACTCCTCATCTCAACTCTACAGACTCATTCAGCTGCATTCCAATGCAACTCTTCATGCATTCCTTTTCCCATAAGGCCTAAAAAAATGTTTTTTTCCGGTAACCCGACCGACCCTCTTTTATTGCCGCGACTCAAATAATTTTGTAAAAAATTATTAAAAAATGTTTTTTAATTTAAAAATTTAATTTAAAAACAAAATATTTTTTAAATATTTGTATTGACATAACAGAAAAGACATCAACAAAGTGAAATTAATAGGACTGTTTTCTAGAGCAGTTTTAGGTGCAGACAGTCAGGAAATAGGCAGTTTATACTTGCTTAGAACACTACTTGGTCGCAGCGTGTACCTTTGTGCAAAAAAGACTAGCGGGGTATACTTTTTCGGATAGTCACTGCATAAAAATATTTTTCGACCTACCTACCCAATTTTTTTTAGCTCTTTTACCGGAAACACACCAATTTTTTTTAAGGCCTAATCATGTACTCGTATTCACTCAATCTATACCCCAACACTGTTTCCCCAATATCTCCTCTACTCTGGACTAGAAGACACTGAAACAGACAGACACAGATGCAGACACAGACAGATGCAGACAAAGAAAGAGAATGGTTGTTTGAGTGAAGACCTCGTCTGGTGGCTGAAGTCGTTCTGACTGAGCTTTGCCGAGCACTTCAAAGGCGCAGCGCAAAGCCTTTGTCTTTGAATGGACTGTCTTCATGTACGCCGGAAGATGAATGAACCACAGACTGTAGCAATGCCACACCAAACAACTACAACGACAAACAAAGACAAGAGCTGCACAGGTCAGGTCAGGTCAAAGGTTGTCAACTCAGTTCACCCGACCAACATCTCTATAGATCTCTGTCGTCGCTGATCATGCAAAGTTATTTAAAAGTTAACAATGAATAATAATAATAATAATAATAATAATAATAATAATAATCATAATCATAATAATAATAACAACTTAATAATGACAAGCACCTCACAATATTCTGCATCGCTTTTTGATTCTACCATTGAACAGCTCAACTCAACAGAATGGCATTAAAACAAACTTTAAAAAATAAAATGACAGAAATGACCGAACAATGGCAAATGATAACAGAAACAGTCTTCTGGCCAAGATGGAGAAGAGAGAGAGAGAGAAGCCAACAGAAGAGAAGACAAATGCAATCATGAGAAGGCCATGAGGAGAAGTCATAAGAAGTGGTGAGAAGAAGTGGTGAGAAGAAGTGGTGAGAAGAAGTGGTGAGAAGAAGTGGTGAGAAGAAGTGGTGAGAAGAATTGGTGAGAAGAAGTGGTGAGAAGAAGTGGTGAGAAGAATTGGTGAGAAGAAGTGGTGAGAAGAAGTGGTGAGAAGAAGTGGTGAGAAGAAGTGGTGAGAAGAATTGGTGAGAAGAAGTGGTGAGAAGAAGTGGTGAGAAGAATTGGTGAGAAGAATTGGTGAGAAGAAGTGGTGAGAAGAATTGGTGAGAATAAGTGGTGAGAAGAACGTACTTGGCCCACATCTTTGGAATGTTGGAATGCTTCATGGCGATCTTCTGCGCTGATTTCAGTTCGTGTTTCGTGCGTCGAGTCATCGGACTGCAGAGGAAGGATGGATTCGATTCGCCAGCGCCAGATGTTGTCTTGAGCGCTGTAACACTCTGCGATGCAACTGGCACAACAACCGGAGGAAACAATGACGTATCCAACAATGGAAATCCAGAATAACTGAAACAGAACCACGCAAGACATCGTTAGAAACGCACAAAAATGGAAATGAAAAGATCTGGCATTATTCAGATCTATTATTCATTGTCTGCAAATGCATTGTTCTGACTCCAGTTGAAGTGTAAGAGTGAGGGGGAGTTGTTTGCAGAGCGTTCTCAATTAAATGAGAGACAATCACCGGAACAATTTACAAAGAGAGTAAAACTAAAAGCTGGACAAGACTGCTGTAGACCAGAGATGTCTCTGTTGAGATAACACATCTACCGTACTCACTTATATTCGACGTTGTCTGGAAGACCAGTCGGCTCTGGAGGCGGAACAAACACTGTTCGCTCACTGCAACACAATAACAACAACAGACGACAACAATGCAACACAATAATAACAACAACAGATGACAACAATGCAACACAATAACAACAACAGATGACAACAAAGCAACACAATAACAACAACAGATGACAACAATGCAACACAATAAAAACAACAGATGACAACAATGCAACAACACAATAACAACAACAGATGACAACAATGCAACACAATAACAACAACAGATGACAACAAAGCAACACAATAACAACAACAGATGACAACAATGCAACACAATAAAAACAACAGATGACAACAATGCAACAACACAATAACAACAACAGATGACAACAATGCAACACAATAACAACAACAGATGACAACAAAGCAACACAATAACAACAACAGATGACAACAATGCAACACAATAAAAACAACAGATGACAACAATGCAACAACACAATAACAACAACAGATGACAACAATGCATCAACACAATAACAACAACAGATGACAACAATGCAACACAATAACAACAACAGATGACAACAAAGCAACACAATAACAACAACAGATGACAACAATGCAACACAATAAAAACAACAGATGACAACAATGCAACAACACAATAACAACAACAGATGACAACAATGCATCAACACAATAACAACAACAGATGACAACAATGCAGCAACACAATAACAACAACAGATGACAACAATGCAACACAATAACAACAACAACAGATGACAACAATGCAACACAATAATAACAACAACAGATGACAACAATGCATCAACACAATAAAAACAACAGATGACAACAATGCAACACAATAATAACAACAACAGATGATAACAATGCATCAACACAATAACAACAACAGATGACAACAATGCATCAACACAATAACAACAACAGATGATAACAATGCAACACAATAACAACAACAGATGACAACAATGCAACACAATAATAACAACAACAGATGATAACAATGCATCAACACAATAACAACAACAGATGATAACAATGCATCAACACAATAAAAACAACAGATGACAACAATGCAACACAATAATAACAACAACAGATGATAACAATGCATCAACACAATAACAACAACAGATGACAACAATGCATCAACACAATAACAACAACAGATGATAACAATGCATCAACACAATAAAAACAACAGATGACAACAATGCAACACAATAATAAAAACAACAGATGACAACAATGCAACACAATAATAACAACAACAGATGATAAATATGCATCAACACAATAAAAACAACAGATGACAACAATGCAACACAATAATAACAACAACAGATGACAACAATGCAACACAATAACAACAACAGATGACAACAAAGCAACACAATAACAACAACAGATGACAACAATGCAACACAATAATAACAACAACAGATGACAACAATGCAACAACACAATAACAACAACAGATGATAACAATGCATCAACACAATAACAACAACAGATGACAACAATGCATCAACACAATAATAACAACAACAGATGACAACAATGCATCAACACAATAACAACAACAGATGATAACAATGCATCAACACAATAAAAACAACAGATGACAACAATGCAACACAATAATAACAACAACAGATGATAACAATGCATCAACACAATAACAACAACAGATGACAACAATGCATCAACACAATAACAACAACAGATGATAACAATGCAACACAATAACAACAACAGATGACAACAATGCAACACAATAATAACAACAACAGATGATAACAATGCATCAACACAATAACAACAACAGATGATAACAATGCATCAACACAATAACAACAACAGATGATAACAATGCAACACAATAACAACAACAGATGACAACAATGCAACACAATAATAACAACAACAGATGATAACAATGCATCAACACAATAACAACAACAGATGATAACAATGCATCAACACAATAAAAACAACAGATGACAACAATGCAACACAATAATAACAACAACAGATGATAACAATGCATCAACACAATAACAACAACAGATGACAACAATGCATCAACACAATAACAACAACAGATGATAACAATGCATCAACACAATAAAAACAACAGATGACAACAATGCAACACAATAATAAAAACAACAGATGACAACAATGCAACACAATAATAACAACAACAGATGATAAATATGCATCAACACAATAAAAACAACAGATGACAACAATGCAACACAATAATAACAACAACAGATGACAACAATGCAACACAATAACAACAACAGATGACAACAAAGCAACACAATAACAACAACAGATGACAACAATGCAACACAATAATAACAACAACAGATGACAACAATGCAACAACACAATAACAACAACAGATGATAACAATGCATCAACACAATAACAACAACAGATGACAACAATGCAACACAATAACAACAACAGATGATAACAATGCATCAACACAATAACAACAACAGATGACAACAATGCATCAACACAATAATAACAACAACAGATGATAACAATGCATCAACACAATAAAAACAACAGATGACAACAATGCAACACAATAATAACAACAACAGATGACAACAATGCAACACAATAACAACAACAGATGACAACAAAGCAACACAATAACAACAACAGATGACAACAATGCAACACAATAATAACAACAACAGATGACAACAATGCAACAACACAATAACAACAACAGATGATAACAATGCAACACAATAATAACAACAACAGATTACAACAATGCAACACAATAACAACAACAGATGACAACAAAGCAACACAATAACAACAACAGATGACAACAATGCAACACAATAATAACAACAACAGATGACAACAATGCAACAACACAATAACAACAACAGATGATAACAATGCATCAACACAATAACAACAACAGATGACAACAATGCAACAACACAATAACAACAACAGATGACAACAATGCAACAACACAATAACAACAACAGATGACAACAATGCATCAACACAATAAAAACAACAGATGACAACAATGCAACAACACAATAACAACAACAGATGACAACAATGCATCAACACAATAAAAACAACAGATGACAACAATGCAACAACACAATAACAACAACAGATGACAACAATGCAACAACACAATAACAACAACAGATGACAACAATGCATCAACACAATAACAACAACAGATGACAACAATGCATCAACACAATAAAAACAACAGATGACAACAATGCAACACAATAATAACAACAACAGATGATAACAATGCATCAACACAATAAAAACAACAGATGACAACAATGCAACACAATAATAACAACAACAGATGATAACAATGCATCAACACAATAAAAACAACAGATGACAACAATGCAACAACACAATAACAACAACAGATGATAACAATGCATCAACACAATAAAAACAACAGATGACAACAATGCAACACAATAATAACAACAACAGATGACAACAAAGCAACACAATAAAAACAACAGATGACAACAATGCAACACAATAATAACAACAACAGATGACAACAATGCAACACAATAACAACAACAGATGACAACAAAGCAACACAATAACAACAACAGATGACAACAATGCAACACAATAAAAACAACAGATGACAACAATGCAACAACACAATAACAACAACAGATGATAACAATGCATCAACACAATAACAACAACAGATGACAACAATGCAACACAATAACAACAACAGATGATAACAATGCATCAACACAATAATAACAACAACAGATGACAACAATGCATCAACACAATAACAACAACAGATGACAACAATGCAACACAATAACAACAACAGATGACAACAATGCAGCAACACAATAACAACAACAGATGACAACAATGCAGTATCTGTTTATTGTCAGACTAGACTCTAATATCGGTTAATGACTCAAGCATATGAACAGAAGAATGGAAGAAATGATCAACTAATTAATCAAAATAAAAAAATCAATAATCTGTTGATTTGCAAGAGAGAGAGAGAGAGAGATGGATGCATCATCATATATTCACCTCTGCAGCGTGTCATCAAGGTCAATCAATCGAACGTCATGACTGTTCTCATCAACTTTCTCGACGCATTCGTCAAAGAACGCAAGACACGTGTCTTTATCCGACACGAAAGAACGTTCTTCGACGAAACGAGAGAACGCTTGCGTCTTCATCATTATCACAAAGAACTTGTGATACGCTCGGTCGCGACTCTTCAGAAAACCTAAACAAACGACAGACATTATCCACATATATACAATACATATATATATATATATATATAAAATATATATAATATACACAGTACTGTGTTACACACACACACATATACATATATACACATGCATATATGTCATTATACATATATCAGCATGTCCATTCTGCTGTTTGATAGCATAAAGAAATGATGCATTGAATCACCTAAGCACAGGTATTGCAAGAGTGAATTTTTTCATTGTTAGATGAAAATGACAAACTATCTTAAATTTCGAAGACGACTTTCTTCAGTCCAATGGAAATCGGCTTTGATGGAATCATGGATAGGAAACGTAATCAAAATATTTACCAGTTTGATGCACAATTAATTGACCTGTCTGCCTATCTAACTGTCTGTCTGTCTGTATATCTCTCTCTCTGTCTGTCTGCCTATCTTCCGGCTTCTTCCCAGTCTGTCCGTATCTCTGTCTGTGTACGTGTGTGTGTAAGTGTGTGTGCACTAAATAATTATGGAGACCTTGAATGTCGAAGAGACTGGAGACATCGGTTGTGACAAGAGTCGGAGCTTTGACGATCGGAAGAAGAAAGTTGTTGTATCCTTTGAGAATAATCGCCATGAAACGCAGAAACGCCTCCTGTATCGACGTCTCCATCTGCACCTGACAACGACAATGTCAGCAACAACAACATGACAACAACATGTAAACAATAACATGTTAACATCTTCATCTGCTGCTAAAAGAAACAACATACACATTGCTGCTGCTAACAAACATCTTTTCAGCCATTCCATAAATAATTCCAGATCTATTTGTCTGGCGCTAACTTCCCATCAACCTCCTCCTCCTCCTACTCGTGCTTACCTCCTTCTTCCATCCATTGAAGTCTGTCTCCGACTGACCATCCTCCGTATCCAACCACTCCTGGCTGCTCGCTCCAGAGAACGTCGGATTCTGACAGAGCTGATCGTACAGCTTCTCCAACGTCGACTTCAACACCTTCACCGCTTTCTACATTTCAAACAACCAACAACGACAAAATCACATCGAGTCGAAAACCAAGGAATGAGAAAGCGTCAGAAATACCAAAGAAACGAAAATGAGTTGAAAAGCAGACAAATGAGATGAAACCAAAGCAAGGGAGTGAAAAGAAGATGAGAGACGTTTCGGTTGATCAATGCTCAATCAACGAAAGTCATGTGATGCACAGAATTGTTTATAGCCAAGAAGAATTTAAATTAAGCGAAAGTCTAAGTGAAACACAGAACTGATTATAATTATCGTGAAACTTGTCGTTATACTGCCACAAAATCACAATCATTCTTTTGTAGATGACATTCCTGTCAATAGATTTATTCAATTGTTTTGTCATAGATAAGAAGAAAAGAAGTCAAAGAACTTAAGAAGCAGATGAATTGAAACCTTTGGCATCATTTTCAGTGTCTGTCCTTTCCTATCGTCTGATCTGCAAGCAGAAACATTTTAGAATTAAACTCTAGTCAATGAAAACAACAAAAGTAACTGCACTGACTCACTGAGAGCAATAACAATAGGACATACTGAGAGCAATAACAATAGGACATAATCAGAGCAATAACAATAGGACACTAACAACAATAGTCACTGATGCAATCATCTGAATCCAATGCTTCATCAATCCTTAGTATGATAAGTAATTATGATTTTAGCATGAACAGAAAATATGTCAAAATAATAAATCTACGAATCATCATTGAAATTCCTATTGCTACATAAGGTAATAAAACGACATTTATAAAAAACAACAAGAATAATCTAAAGAGTAGAATTGAGACGACTGACATCGTAAGCGTATTCGTGTCGAGGTCGATGCAGGTCACGTCAGACGGAGGATCGTACAGATCGAAGTAACGCGAATCGATTCCTACGTGGAAGAATAAAAGACAAGAAGAACATTGATGTAAATATCACACAGGATTATAATCACACGCACACGCGCATACACACACACACAGACATGACACAAAAATAGAATGAAAAGCAGCTGACCTCCAATTTCTAAACTAACCTAAAACAACAATTTGAGCAGTTCTTGCTCTTGCACTTCCAACATCTTGATAGATGCACAGACAGACAGACGGACAGACAGAGACACAAAGAAACAGAGAGAGATATAGAAAGGCAGACAGTGGGAGCTTAACACGTTGGCCGCTGATTTGCTGTGTTAAATGACTCAATGAGGGACGTGTTAACATGTCCCTTGCGGCCAACGTGTTAAACAATCGGCTGCTTGTCAACTGAAGAGTTGAATAGACGGCTGCTCGTGAATTGAAGAGGAGTTGAATTGAAAAGACGACGACAACGACGACGATGACGACACTGACCGACGATGAAAGGTGTTGGTGAGTTGAGAACGTAGGAGAGCGCAAGTGGACAGAGTGGAATGTACGGACATTGCCAGTGGAACGGAAATATGATCTAGAAAACAGAATTGAAAAACAAATTATGTGTACACAAAATATACATGTACATGTATTCAACTGCACTGCATTTCCACTTCAACTTTCGTCATTTTAAATCAAGTCATTCAATATCAGCTGTGAATATAATTCATCAAATATTAATGACATCCATTCATTGAGCTCATCTGCTGTTCACGTTAATTAAGCATATTCTTTATTATTCCACTTGCAAATGCACAACATCGTTATAATACCTATCAAAGTAATAATTGGTAACAAAAGATGCAAATTAAATCACAACTTGAGTGAAACGTCAGAAATATATGTATCAGCATCCTGGTGATAATTTTATTTACAAGTAACAAATCACAGTCTGGTATCTCTACATAATATCTTGATTACACTGGAGACTGGAGAGCAATGTTGACAATTGATGGATGGACGGAATAGATGGATAGATGGACGAATATATTGGATAGATGGTGGCTTACGTTGGCGACTGCCTCTACAACGCTCGTGAGAACGGCTGGACGCAGCGAGTGGATGAGCAACTTCTGCTCCATCAATGTAAACAAAAGAATCGTTATGCAGTGAGTCGGTCCAAGGTTCTTCAAGAACTCAATGAATGACGCTCCACTACAACACATCAATCAAACAACACACGTCGACTCACACACGCACACACACACAAAGACACATACACACTCACAAAGACACATACACACTCACAAAAAGATACAAAGACACATACAGAGAGATACATAGACACATACACACTCACAAAGACACATACAAAGACACATGCAAAGAGATACATAGACACACAAAGACAATGTATACATCTTGTCTTCTCATGAAATGCTCAGTGTACTGATTGTTGGCTAGGAGAGCATGTATCTGAATATTTACTCTGTCTTCAATAATTTCTTTCTGGACAGTCACGCATTTGAACGCATTGAAGGACATTGCAGTTCTTCAGCCATGCACAAATGCACATACCCTATATCATCCCAGCACACCAGAGAATATACGCCAAATTATGGAGCAAAATACGAAGCAAGTAAGCAAATATTGACGACAAAAAACACCATGAAAGATCTACAGAAGAAAAATGATTCCAAGATATGCCTGGCATTTTCTACATTGAAATGAATATTATTGAAATGAATATTTCACAGATGACGTGGGAACCTCATCTGAGTCAGAAAAGAACATTCAGTCCACGTTTAGAAGCAACAATGCATTTAGACAACAACATCATCATTACTGTGCGAGATGAGTGATGATGAGATTGCTACAAAGACGCGCAGACTCCTCTAATGTTCAGCAAGCAAAAACGTTTAAAGTGACAATGTCAACTTCTATCCATCAGGATATAATTCTCTATCCATTCAAATAAACAGGATATAATTATCTATCCATTCAAATAAACAGGATATAATTATCTATCCATTCAAATAAACAGGATATAATTCTCTATCCATTCAAATAAACAGGATATAATTCTCTATCCATTCAAATAAACAGGATATAATTCTCTATCCATTCAAATAAACAGGATATAATTCTCTATCCATTCAAATAAACAGGATATAATTATCTATCCATTCAAATAAACAGGATATAATTCTCTATCCATTCAAATAAACAGGATATAATTCTCTATCCATTCAAATAAACAGGATATAATTCTCTATCCATTCAAATAAACAGGATATAATTCTCTATCCATTCAAATAAACAGGATATAATTCTCTATCCATTCAAATAAACATTCATAGAACTGGTTCTACAATTCACAAAACATATTCAGCTGAAATCTGTATATAGAAACAAAAAGAGAGACAGGAAGATGAAGCAACGAATAATAATGACGTCTGCTAAGTCCTCCCTCCCTCCGTCCCTCCGTCCGTTCTTACCTCTTTGGCAAAGGTGTTTCATCCGGCTGGGTAAGTGTTATAGCGGTAGTTGGCAACTAGACAACAACAACCAGACACACATTCGCCATAGATCAACAAATCACACGAATACACGTTAAGAGTTCTTCGTTCGGACAGACAACTCATAATCATAATCAATCATTTAAAGTTATTGTCGTCATCGTCGTCATCATCGTCATCATCATCATCATCATTCACAGGAAGAAAGAGTATTTGACCATGTGATCGGACAAATACTCATCAGTTTAACTACATGTGATGATGTTGCTCTGCTCCAGAAAGAACATCGTGCCAAAACGTAGAAGGTTTCTAACCAGACTACGAATAGTTTTAATCCATAAAATCCTTTGTCCTCACTTCGTTGTCTGACTCACAATGAATACAACAATGCATTTAGACAACACTTTTTCCCAACATCACCACTAAGCCTTCTTTCCTTGTCTTCTCCATACAAAACCCTAAGGTTCTGCACGTTGGAAAACACTGACAAAGACAGCTGGAGACATAAACGTGTGTGTGTGCGTGTGTGTTCATGTTCGAGTGAGGACGTACCTGGATTAGGATTCGAGGTCTTTGTGGCGAAGGAAATGGAACTTCGTTGATAAAATGCGCAACGTATCTGTCGGAAAAAATGACATGAAAATGCTAAGAATGAATCAGTCAGATAACAATTTAAAGAAAAAATTTTCACCCACAACAAACGTAAGAAAGAACATTTTCACCTACACAAACAATGTCAAAAATCTTTATGACCTTAGGTCACCTCATTCATCCTTCAATTCCACAAAAATTGCACACAAGAGAAGCTAATATTTAAATCATAGTTATCAGCTAAAGATGACAATATGATGGTTATCTAATGATAGATGCCAATGACAAAGATCGTAAGACAAGAGTCCATCTAATGATATATAGATATGGATGGGAGAATGTAGTGAACAGAGGATGACGACGTAAGAGAGGAAGATGTCACGTCTGATGTCACGTCTGTTCTTCCGTCACCTTTCCAGTGGAATCGGATGCGGACCGGAGCGAGACATCTTGTAGAGAAATCCGAGAAACTTCTTGAAAGTCTCGAAGAACGGCAAACACGACAGCACACAGATGCACTTGTTCTGATGGATCGTCATGGCAACCGTGCCAGCCTCCCCATCACCACCAGCAGCAGCAGCAGCAGCAGTGCCACCTGTGCTGCCGCTGCCATCTGGTGTGTGTCCCAGCTGCCTCAACTGCGTCTCGTCAAGTTGAGCGCTGTCCTGCGCCTCGTAGAAGGTGACAGCCGCGCCGTAGACCTTGTCACCAGAAGCGGCTGTGAGGATGAAGGTGGAGAAGACGGGCAGAGGATGGAGCGTGTCTGCTGGCCACGACTCAAGCGTCGCTCCAAGCGGAAGGCAGAACATCGCCACACGCTCGGGAAGAGGAAGACAGCCGACAGCAGCAGAGTCTTCCACTGGATAACGACTCAGTACGACTAGACAAACAAAAGCATATTGAACCGAATTAGACATATTTAATAACATATATAATATATATTTAATAACATATATAATATATATTTAATAACATATATAATATATATTTAATAACATATACATATATCATACAAATGATTGCTTGTGAATAAAACAAAACCACCGATCATAAAGACAACATCCTCCTGTAAATCTCCTCATGAGAAACCAATGCCAAATACTTCTTCACTATAGTTTATCATGTCATCAAATACATCCTCAACTGTAAGGTCTCTTGAAGAGGTGCTAGCAGAATTAAATCGACAGTTGAACAGGAAACACGAAGAGTTGCACTCAACTGAAATGAAGCATTGAAGTGAAATACATCAAAGAAAGAATCGAGTATTAATATACAAGTATGTATATACAAGTATGTGTATGTATATCTGTGTAAGAGACAGTGCAAGTACTTGTACCTGGTCGATATGCCAAGACGTTTGTTTTGGTCATGGACTTTTTGTAACACAGATAAACGTCAGATCCCATCTGAAAAGAAAAGACCAAAGACAACGATTGAGAATGATAGATGCACAGATGATACAAAACGAAAAATCTGTGGAAAGAATAATTGTATGGAAGAAGATGAACTGGAGATAATTATGATCATCAATCACCATCACCATCACCACCACCACCACCACCATTACCACCACCATCATCATCATCATCCTTTGCATTGAGACTCAAATCCAGGGACAGATGAAAAAATCCTCTGCTAGGATAAAGAGTTAGAGAAATCAGTTATCAATTATAGTTTCACAGTCACTTATCATTCTTAGTACCAGATAGAACCAGTCACAATTTGTGGTAGAAGATGGAACCAGTCACTTACCATTCCCTTGTTTAGCGTTTTGTCAATCGTGTGGTAAGCATGAGGCGCTGTCTCACCCTAGAAGAAACAAGAAGAAACAGATTGACCATCAAACAAGAAACTTAGCTGAAACTTCTCCCAATGTCAGACTTTACTTCCTTCGAAAATTGATTGAAATAATCAGTTGAAAAGGAATAATTTCCTATAATTACTGCAAAAGTAACTCAGAAAAATTTGAGAAACCCAATTCTGGTGGAAAAACTTGAATTTAAGCAATCAAAAATAATATTTGTGATATATAACCAAAGCTGTCGATACTGAGATATTTGCACAAGTTCAAGCAATCTGCTGTCGAGTTAAATGTAGATTGTTGACGATGAGACAGGAAAAGAATTAGATTCCATTTCTCTCCATTCAATCATCATCACAACAACGATATCTCACTCAAATCAGCTTCTGTCTTCAACTGGCTGACCAACTTTTACCAGTTACATTACAGAACATCAATTGTAGCAATTGCATCATGAGAAGAAGATGGCAATGATGCTGGTCAATGACAATAGAGCAGAAAGAAGAATGAGATAATGACCTTGTTAAGTAAAATGACGCAGATGTCAGTGACAGCGAGCGTGTCACAGGCGGCTGTCGGACTAGCTCTCCGGAACGTTATGAAGATACGTGTACTTCCGCTGTTGTTGACGTTCGCTGACCGACCTTGAACCGTGTTGTAGAGGACTTCACAACCAGACAACACCCGCTCCTTCGTATCCTTACCATCATACAGAACCCTAAACGCAACACACACAATCCATAGATTATAAATACGACTCAACCGTTAAAATCGCAAAATCTACATGGAAACAATTAATTCCACAATAAACAGAGCTCTACCACATTAAAACAATGTCACTGAATAATCCCCACAGAACCATGTTTCCATAGCAACTACGGTTATTTTGAGACAGACACACATGTTGCCATAGCAACGTCAGTGACTCGATCGAAGTGCACTGACCCGATGTCAACGAGCGGTGCTTTGTCTCTTCCCCGTCGGAAGCAGAGGTACATCTCCGGCGCACGAATGCTTCCGTGGTTGAGGTCGGCGGGAAAACCGGACGGAGTGAACTCGATGCATTTGAACTTCGCCGGAGCGACTTCTCCGAAACTGCGATTGATGACGGCGATGTCAACGATCGGATCCAACTTGTGCGTTGCCTTGACAACCGACTCATTCGTCAGTTCGTCAAGGGCAACGGGATTCTCCTCCGGTCGACCAACGACCAGGAAATAATCGGCCACTCTCCTCTCATCCATCCCAACAACACCACCAGCAGCAGCAGCAGCCGAACAACAACAACAACAACAACAACAACTGTGTTGTTCAGATGACGTCACTCATCCAGAATCTAGAAAGAACAGAAAAGATAAATGCATTGTGCAGTGAAAGAGAGAGATATATGCAGCAGACCAATCACCCTATTGTTCACAGACTTTTTCATTGTCTAATACGTCTATGCATTGATTCACCTATAATAAACAGGTGCAGGAGAAGATCTCTCTGTCTCTGTCTCTCTGTCTCTGTCTCTCTCTCTATGTCTCTGTAGTTTGGATGATGAGAGATGCAATGATTGGCTGTCAGTGAATAAGTATGTTACACTTAGTGACAGGTTGTGTAATGGCAAAAGCAATGAGGCTCAGTCTGCTCATCACTCTGTCAGTGCTGGTAATGTCAGCCATACAATTTCATGAGGTCATGTCAGGGTCATGCGAGTTATTCAGGAGGTAGAAGAAATTAATGAAAATATTAAGAATTAAACATACTTTAAAGAATTTTTGTCATGTCAAGCGTAAAATAGTCGATGACCTACGATAATGCTGCCACTGCTTTCGGTGGAGTTTTTACTGGCAATGAATAGAGACATAGAATCGTTGAATCGTATACATGTGATATGAATTGAAAGAAATTCGGATGACATGACTGCTGCTGCTGCTGCATCTGATGATCACATGCCTCTACAATATGAGCAGCAGCAGCAGCAGCAGCAGCTCAGCAGCAGCAGCAGAAGGGGGAAAACCAGAGTAGCTACATCTGCTGTCACCAAATCAACAGAAGGACTGCATGACTCAGACAACCATCTGATCAGAATACAAACATCATGCACAGATGTACAACACTGCACAACCCCCCCCCCCCCAACCACACACACACACACACACACACACACACACACAAGCTTGAACTGGAAAGAGAACATATGTAGCTGTGCAGGAAACTATGAGAAAACATAGTCTGAACCCTTGTTGTTGCTGTCGTTGCAAATAAAGAGCAAAGTCACGTGAGAACAATTCAACAAAAAACTGAAATTGCAAATAAATACCACGTTAAGAGGTCTAACTACAACTGTCATTGTACAATGATGACAACGTAAAAGGAGGAGAAGGAGGAAGAGGAAGTGCATCATTAAAAGGATGAGAGCTTACAACCTGCTTCTCATAATAACTGGCTCACATTGCATATGGACCTCACACTTACAAGTTGGTTTTCAACCTGGCTCAAGTGCTATCATATATTGATCTGGCTCACATTGAGTATCAAACTGGCTTTTATGAGATTCTTACTGGCTTCTCTTTTGGATTTCAGTCGAGATAATATTATTATATAATTTGGCTTTCAATGGATTTCAACCTAGATCTTATTATATAATTTGGCTTTCAATGGATTTCAACCTAGATCTTATTATATAATTTGGCTTTCAATGGATTTCAACCTAGATCTTATTATATAATTTGGCTTTCAATGGATTTCAACCTAGATCTTATTATATAATTTGGCTTTCAATGGATTTCAACCTAGATCTTATTATATAATTTGGCTTTCAATGGATTTCAACCTAGATCTTATTATATAATTTGGCTTTCAATGGATTTCAACCTAGATCTTATTATATAATTTGGCTTTCAATGGATTTCAACCTAGATCTTATTATATAATTTGGCTTTCAATGGATTTCAACCTAGATCTTATTATATAATTTGGCTTTCAATGGATTTCAACCTAGATCTTATTATATAATTTGGCTTTCAATGGATTTCAACCTAGATCTTATTATATAATTTGGCTTTCAATGGATTTCAACCTAGATCTTATTATATAATTTGGCTTTCAATGGATTTCAACCTAGATCTTATTATATAATTTGGCTTTCAATGGATTTCAACCTAGATCTTATTATATAATTTGGCTTTCAATGGATTTCAACCTAGATCTTATTATATAATTTGGCTTTCAATGGATTTCAACCTAGATCTTATTATATAATTTGGCTTTCAATGGATTTCAACCTAGATCTTATTATATAATTTGGCTTTCAATGGATTTCAACCTAGATCTTATTATATAATTTGGCTTTCAATGGATTTCAACCTAGATCTTATTATATAATTTGGCTTTCAATGGATTTCAACCTAGATCTTATTATATAATTTGGCTTTCAATGGATTTCAACCTAGATCTTATTATATAATTTGGCTTTCAATGGATTTCAACCTAGATCTTATTATATAATTTGGCTTTCAATGGATTTCAACCTAGATCTTATTATATAATTTGGCTTTCAATGGATTTCAACCTAGATCTTATTATATAATTTGGCTTTCAATGGATTTCAACCTAGATCTTATTATATAATTTGGCTTTCAATGGATTTCAACCTAGATCTTATTATATAATTTGGCTTTCAATGGATTTCAACCTAGATCTTATTATATAATTTGGCTTTCAATGGATTTCAACCTAGATCTTATTATATAATTTGGCTTTCAATGGATTTCAACCTAGATCTTATTATATAATTTGGCTTTCAATGGATTTCAACCTAGATCTTATTATATAATTTGGCTTTCAATGGATTTCAACCTAGATCTTATTATATAATTTGGCTTTCAATGGATTTCAACCTAGATCTTATTATATAATTTGGCTTTCAATGGATTTCAACCTAGATCTTATTATATAATTTGGCTTTCAATGGATTTCAACCTAGATCTTATTATATAATTTGGCTTTCAATGGATTTCAACCTAGATCTTATTATATAATTTGGCTTTCAATGGATTTCAACCTAGATCTTATTATATAATTTGGCTTTCAATGGATTTCAACCTAGATCTTATTATATAATTTGGCTTTCAATGGATTTCAACCTAGATCTTATTATATAATTTGGCTTTCAATGGATTTCAACCTAGATCTTATTATATAATTTGGCTTTCAATGGATTTCAACCTAGATCTTATTATATAATTTGGCTTTCAATGGATTTCAACCTAGATCTTATTATATAATTTGGCTTTCAATGGATTTCAACCTAGATCTTATTATATAATTTGGCTTTCAATGGATTTCAACCTAGATCTTATTATATAATTTGGCTTTCAATGGATTTCAACCTAGATCTTATTATAT
Source organism: Lumbricus rubellus (assembly GCA_945859605.1). Classification (NCBI taxonomy): domain Eukaryota; kingdom Metazoa; phylum Annelida; class Clitellata; order Crassiclitellata; family Lumbricidae; genus Lumbricus; species Lumbricus rubellus. Next base: position 40,965,185 of record OX243819.1, read on the forward strand.
AATTTGGCTTTCAATGGATTTCAACCTAGATCTTATTATATAATTTGGCTTTCAATGGATTTCAACCTAGATCTTATTATATAATTTGGCTTTCAATGGATTTCAACCTAGATCTTATTATATAATTTGGCTTTCAATGGATTTCAACCTAGATCTTATTATATAATTTGGCTTTCAATGGATTTCAACCTAGATCTTATTATATAATTTGGCTTTCAATGGATTTCAACCTAGATCTTATTATATAATTTGGCTTTCAATGGATTTCAACCTAGATCTTATTATATAATTTGGCTTTCAATGGATTTCAACCTAGATCTTATTATATAATTTGGCTTTCAATGGATTTCAACCTAGATCTTATTATATAATTTGGCTTTCAATGGATTTCAACCTAGATCTTATTATATAATTTGGCTTTCAATGGATTTCAACCTAGATCTTATTATATAATTTGGCTTTCAATGGATTTCAACCTAGATCTTATTATATAATTTGGCTTTCAATGGATTTCAACCTAGATCTTATTATATAATTTGGCTTTCAATGGATTTCAACCTAGATCTTATTATATAATTTGGCTTTCAATGGATTTCAACCTAGATCTTATTATATAATTTGGCTTTCAATGGATTTCAACCTAGATCTTATTATATAATTTGGCTTTCAATGGATTTCAACCTAGATCTTATTATATAATTTGGCTTTCAATGGATTTCAACCTAGATCTTATTATATAATTTGGCTTTCAATGGATTTCAACCTAGATCTTATTATATAATTTGGCTTTCAATGGATTTCAACCTAGATCTTATTATATAATTTGGCTTTCAATGGATTTCAACCTAGATCTTATTATATAATTTGGCTTTCAATGGATTTCAACCTAGATCTTATTATATAATTTGGCTTTCAATGGATTTCAACCTAGATCTTATTATATAATTTGGCTTTCAATGGATTTCAACCTAGATCTTATTATATAATTTGGCTTTCAATGGATTTCAACCTGGCTCGTGGCTAATTATAAGATATTTTCAACAAGACTCTTGTCAGATTTTGCGCTGACTCTAAGTGGCTTTAACCCTGGCTCTTAAAAGATTTTGACTTGTTTTCATTGGATTTAAATCTGGTTCTTATAAACTAAGCTGCCGCAACCATGACGACATTTAATATAATCAAGAAATTTATTGAAATCCTCAGACTCCATTATCTTTGTCAAATCAAAGCATTCACCAAAGACTGATCAATACAACACACACACACACACACACGCACGCACACACACACACACACTTAGGTGCACACACACACACACGCACGTGCACAGGTGTGAACAGATTAACACTGCACATGTGCAGCAATCAACTTCAAAAAATCAATCAAACTGTGCAAATAAGAAAATTCAGCTAAGTATGAAAATTTGACTAAGAATAAACACAAAGGGGGATGGTGGCTGGGGAAAATCAGACTAAGTGCAGTAGCCAGTCAGTACAAAGGGGATGAACAAGCCAACTGCAATATAGCCAGTCAATTGCAACACTAACCTGCCAGAAGAAATGAACAAACAATAAGCAGCCAATTGAATATTTAACTAGTCAGTCAATACAGAAAGAACAGCAAGTCACGCTAAAAAAACGTCAGCCAACTGAAATATTGCCCAAGTCAGTTGAAAAGGATATCCGTCATGCAGACTACTTTGAATTAATGACTGCTTTAAAAGAGTAATTATTGTAAATGCTAGTTAGCAGACTGTAGGTTAAAAAACAACCTGATGCCGTACTAAGCCGGATCACTGTAGATAAAAATGTCATTTATCATGAAGCCAAGCGTTGTCAGTGGAGCAGACGGAGGGAGTCTATACGAAATCGCTCAGTATCCCATAATCAGTCCAGGAAATAGATCGGAATAGCAACAAGTTCTGATTCTTGAAATGAGACGCAATCATACACTTTACTCTTGAATTCAATTTAAGAGAGTGAAGGTGAATTTCAATCGAGCAATATTCAACATTTATAAGGACAACATGCATGCGACTACTTCTAACAGAAACTGCAATTGAAAATAAGTCATAATAACTAAAGTGACCATGAAGAGATCACCCGATATATATATATAAATATATATACATAATTTATATATATATATATACTCACACTATATATATATATATATATCTATATAAATAAAAATCTAACGGCGTTCGCACGAATCTTCCTCATAAAGGATCTTGGTAAGTCCTGGACCGATTCTTTTCAAAATTGCAGCAAAACGTTCCATTAATATAGGCGCAGGTTTGTATAATGCTTTTTTTCCAAAATCTTCTACAACAAAAAAACAACTTTCACTTCCATTCGACCGATTCCGAGTTGAATATGCGCTATATGAACCTTGCGCAACCACCATTTTTAAACGCGAACTATTTTTTGCCAATGCATTTGGACGGTTTCAATTTGAACTCACAATCGCTCGAATCGAAGTGAAAGTTATTTCTTTTTGTCATGGACGGTTTGAATTTTAACTCTTAATCGGTCGAATCGAAGTGAAAGTTATTTCTTTTGTAAAAGATCTTCAAATTCGACCGTTTTACGCCCGCCGATAGGCTTTGCTTCGGGCGCGTGTTCCGTTTATGTAGCGCATTTCAACACATTCGATTCCGGCCTTTTTGATGTTCCGCGTCGCTCTGTTCCGCGTCGCTGTCGGCCCGTGTCGGAAAGGGACTGTGTGAGGGAGGAAAGGAAGGGAAGGAGCGGGACGAAGAGGGAGGGGAGAGATGGAGGATGTAGGGGGAGGGGGATTGGAGGAGGAGGGGAGGAGGAAGGGGGTGGGAAGGGGAAGGGAGGAGGAGGGGTGGGGGAGAGAGGGGAGGGGAGGGGAAGAGGGGGAGGGGAGGGGGAGGGGAAGAGGAGAGGGGGAGAGGGCGGGGAGAGAGGGGAGGGGGAGGGGAACAGAGGGGGAGGATTGGAGGCAGAGGACGGTCTTTTCTGCCACAGCAACGCGTGGCCGGGTTCAGCTAGTATAATTATATATATACATTGTTATACAAGTATATGTTACTGACGGCTCGGTAGACCATAAACAGCATGGCGGCCACAGATAGAGGCGGAATAGAGCTGTCTGACCTCTGGCGATTGATAGTCCAATTACTCCGATTATTAGTCAGTGGTTAAAAGACCATGAAAAGGTATATATTTTTTTTAATTTTATAAATATTAATAAGCTTAAATAAGCTAACGAACACAACAAAATCGATTGACCTCAACACATTGGCTGCCAGCTACGAGATAACCGGGAGATCTCACGGTTAAAACGCGAGATATCTCGTAGCTGGCAGCCAGCGTGGGTAATGTTTGCTTTTAGCGTCCCAAATTATCTCAATGGTTTCAATGGTAGCATCCGATATTATATACTCGCGGGGCGCGGTGGTCTAGTGGTGGCGTCGTTGCCTTGGAGCCGGAAGGTCCGAGGTTCGAATCCACCTGGCCGCGTAAGGACCTTGGGCAAGTCCTTCACTCACAATTGCTCAGCGCTTCGGCGTGAAACTCCGATGCAGTGTCCGCTCTGCATCGGGAGCGCCTCTGAGTAGAGAGAGCTTGAAGGGGCGCTATAACAAGTGCACATACAAACAAACTCCGGTATAACTGATCGTTTCACTTTAGCGTCCGAAAATATTAATGTCAATCGCTCTGATTTAATTAAGCAAGAATATTTTCATCAACCCAGCTCCAATTTAATGAAGAACATTTTCATCAACCCAGCTCTGATTTAAGCAAGAACATTTTCATCAATCCAGTTCCAACTAGGCATGAATATTTTCATCAATCCAGCTTCTATTTAAGTAAGTTTCTGCAAACATCCGTCAGTGAACTCGATATTTTGAAACGGCGAGATGCTTAAGACCCGGAGTATATAACAATGGATGCTACCTTGAAACAATTTCGGACGCTAAAAGCAGACATTACCAATGTGTTAAGGTCAATTGATTCTTTGGTGTTCTTTAGCTTATTTAAGCGTATTAATGTGCCCGTACTCCAAACAATATGGCTGCCAAGGAATGCGATAAAATTAGAGCGCGACCTATAGACGACATTGTTCATCAATTCAGCTTCAATTTCAGCAGAATGACTGCACTAACCCTAAAACTAACCCTAACCGACCCTCACGGCGCCTAACCTGAGCCCTAACGGACCCTCACGCTTTGCATGTTGAGATGCATGTTGCGATGTCGTCGATCGGTCGCGTTCTAATTTTACGGCATTTGCTGGCAGCCATATTGTTTGGAGTACGGGCACTCAGTGTGCGTGTTTACCTAATATTTCTGAAAATACACCTTTTCATGGCATTTTTACTTACTTACTTTCGCGAAAACATTGGGCTATCGATCGCCGTATGTCAGGCCGCTCTATTCTGCACCTATCTGCGGTGGCCATAATGTTTACTTACTACCGAGCCGTCATTTACCTCTAACAATAATAATTGTTATAGGAACATCTACTTGGGTTCACAAAATGGACGATCTTCATAGATGACTAATTACATTCTAAGCCATTGTACATCAGAAGCCATATCATAGTAGGTGTTTGTGTCGTAATCAGCCACTGCGTCGGCGGACTGACCGAGGGCAACATTAAAAACAATTAGAATGCACCTCCTACATGTCTGGCGCTATAAAAATGTATAACGAAAATATAACGGCCGTTTAACAAGGTGTCCTCCCACGTTGCTTGGTCTCAACCACACCACTTGCTTTCCGTTGTCCCTACGAATCAGAAGTTCGATTTTAAAACCTTAATTCGCAAAGCCAAAATAAACATTTTACCTGGCGTCATTCCTAAAACAAATGCGATAAATTAACTCAAAAATTCAATGAATCCAACAGTAAAAGCGTCCACTACGCAAAGTTTTCCTAATTTCCACCTATACAGGCAAATCTGACATAATCCATACAACGGAATTGTATATCCACCGATTTAGAAAGTAAAAGCGAATGTAATAAATAGCAGCCACTTTGATCGACCACCCTCTATCGTCCATCGCATCTTTTGTTGATTGACGGCCATCTTGGAAGTAGTCCCGTACTTCAGCAGCGCAGCGATATCATCATTTCTAGAAATACATTAATATAATTTAAGTAAGTAAGTAAGCATTACTTTATTGCAAAAGTGAATTTACGTTTTACGGCAGTAGGCCTAGGCCTATATCAATAAGAAAGAAAATTGTATAAGACATAATTATATAATCACAGTGCTGATGTATGGCTCCGAGTGCTGCACCAGCACTCGTCCTGAAAGAAGAATCCTGGTGGTGGAGGGGATGAGTTGACTGAGAAGAATAGCAGAGAGAACCAAATGGGATAGGATCCGCAACGAGGTGATATCACAGTATAAATAATTACCAGTAGGTCTACCCAGATGGCTGCCTGTTGCCCTTTCTTTGGTCATGTGGTTAGCCGCCATTTTGGCAGCAATAAACTAGCATAGACATCATATACTGCTATTAATAGTGAATGTAAGATGTCTATGCACCATCGTTGCTATGCACAGCAGCCGAGTTGCTATGCACAGCAGCCGAGTTCGACAAAATAATAATAAAATGTAAATTGTTAATTTGGTAAATCTTCTAATTGGTGTCGTAGCATTTTCAAATTATTATTATTCCGAAGATAGTTTGATGCGATGGAGTTAAGCGTATCGGAGCGTGTTCAGCGAACAAGGGGTAGTTATGGTAGTTATTGTGCGGCTGCAGCCTACTGCAGCAATTCAAAAGCGAAACGACGTGATCTGAGTTTCTTCAGGTTTCCTAAGGACTTTGATCGGTGAGTGACATTCTGAAATGAACCTAACTGAAGAGAACAATTACAACGGTTATAACGTGGGATCCCGGGTTCGAGTTCCAGCTTGTTTCTTGCATTTGATATAGCGCCCCTTAAAGCTCTCGAGCTGCAGATCTAACCTATGGAATGGTTACTTCGCTTACTTTACTTCAACCACTTCTCTGTTTGATATTGGTATAAATATTATGGTCACTTCAGGGCTGAAAGTGGTTTGGAAAAGTTGCCAGGTCTGACTTTGGCGTACGTGCCGACGCCTTTTGACCCGAAATATTTTCTGACGACCTTTTTTAGTCATCTGCCCAAAATTTCCCCAAATCTTACAATTTTTACCTACTTTCGCCACCATACGACCTCTTTTCTTGTTTTTTCAGTGCCAAAAGATGGGCAATTAACGTACGTCGTGCTGATCTTGTTCATCGAACACCTGAATATTTGCACAGGAATTATACAGTTTGTTCAGAGCACTTTGAAACAATCATGTTTTTGAATGATCTAAAGAATCGGCTACACAGTCATGCAATTCCAACAATAGCGAATGTCAGCAATCGATCCAAAACTGTGGCTGGAGCAGTCGAATGTCAACCTTCTAGGAAGCGAAAGAAGATTATAGGTGAGCTATATAAATCTATTGATACAATACGAGTTATGCAATGCAATACATTTCGTGTAATCATAACTTATGTTCAAAAATAGTAGTTAACATATTAAGTAAGCTTACATAATATGTTGTACATTTTTCTGCATGCTGCCCTTACTCGTGAATAAAGTTTAATGTGTTCTGTATTGCAGTATATCTTTTTGCAACTTTGAATTGAAATTAGATGGACAAATTTTATGTTTTGAATAGTGGTTAGTTGCATTCGGTAGTTTTCAATCTGTTCATGGGACATGTGATGCTGACCATATAATTTGCTTTGAACTTAATGCCATGTTCGCGCATGTATTTTAGTGTATGTGAATGGAAAATAACGAGCTCATTTAAGACTAAAAGGTCAATTTTTAGGTAGTGAGCAGTTATGAGTAAGAGATAAATTGCAAACTAATAGATCATCTGCCAAAGCCATCCCATGATCTTGGAATGAGGTCAAATTGGTAGCTCTTCAAAATGCTGCATCTCTAGACTGTTACTAGGCCACTGAATCTTAACGATCTGAGTTTAAAGTAGGTGTATTGTTTTCATTTCTACAGAGAACGACGAACTGGAAGAAGCACTGCTTGACAGTTCATCGACTTCCATTTCTACTGTTGCACACAAGTTTGTTAAGATTTTACCACATTGTCCAATGTCAGAACACAATTACTGCACTTCTCGAGAGAACGACGAACTGGAAGAAGCGCTGCTAGACACATCTGAACCGTTTGTGACGTCTATGGATATTACAATTCCGCACAAACGCAATTCATCGAGACCCGTTTCGCACAAGTTGGCCCACAGTTTCCCATGTACAGCATCTCGACCCAATCACTGTACTTCTCGAGAGAACGACGAACTGGAAGAAGCGCTGCTAGACACATCTGAACCGTTTGTGACGTCTATGGATATTACAATTCCGCACAAACGCAATTCATCGAGACCCGTTTCGCACAAGTTGGCCCACAGTTTCCCATGTACAGCATCCCGACCCAATCACTGCACTTCTCGAGAGAACGACGAACTGGAAGAAGCGCTGCTAGACACATCTGAACCGTTTGTGACGTCTATGGATATTACAATTCCGCACAAGCGCAATTCATCGAGACCCGTTTCTACTGTTTCGCACAAGTTGGTGCAGACACCTAAAGTACTTTCATCGAAATCGCCTCGAAAAACAGTGTTGAGAAAGAAGATACATAGTCTGCGAGTTCTTGTCAGTCGTCGAAAGAAAAGACTAGAAGTTGCTAAAAAACACATGTTTCTATTGAGAAAGCAAAATTGTTCAAGAAATGGTGCTGATTCGATTGAATCTATTATTAAGGCATCCAGTGGTTTTTTGAATGATGATTGTCTCAGCTGGCTAGAAATGCAGCTGAGATTGGCTAAACGATGCCCTAAAGGAAGGAGGTATTCTCTTTATGCTAAACATTTTGCACTCAATTTATATAGTCATGGGCCAAAAGCTTACCGATTTCTGTCCAACATATTTACCCTGCCTAGCAAATCCACCCTGTCACTATGGTTGCAATCAATGCAAGTCCTTCCTGGTGTAAGTGAGGATATTATGACTGCCACATCCATTTTTGTTGATGGTTTACATTCCAGGGATCGCGTTTGTGCTCTCATGATTGATGAGATGGCGATTAAATCATCTTTAAGTTATGATAAGCAGCATGATGTGGTATATGGCTTTGAAGATTGTGGTGACAAATTCTGTCGTAAGAATTTAGTTGTCAAAAATGCTGTCGTGTTTATGGTTAGAGGATTATCATTAAATTGGAAACAGCCTGTTGGATATGTGTTGACAAATTCTGCATGCAAAGGCAATGTGTTATTAAATCGAACTTTAGGATCCTATTAGCATCGATTGTTGCAATTATGCGCACAACAGGACGACACAAATAGCGTATAAATTATAAAACAGTTACTTTACACGAAAGTTTTCTGTAAAAATGCATCAGCTGCCGGAAACCGAAATTTGTCAAGATCGTAACATAGAATCGAAAGTAAATGTAATATGCCTATGGAGTTTATTGCTGCGAAAATGGCGGATGACAGTGGGCGGGGCATAAAATCTCGTCACTTATTCTCACGACAGCGAGATCCGAAATCGACGTACTGTTAATTATTTATACTGTGGTGATATGGAGCTGGGACAGATCGAATTAAGGAAACATTGATACGTAAGATCAGAAAAATAAGACTAACGTGGTTTGGACATGTGACGAAAATCGGAGACTGAAAGAAAAAAGAGATTACCAGCACAAGCACTGTATTGCCATGTGGAGGGGAACGGAGCCGGGGACGACAAGTGAAGACATGGATGGACAACGTAGGCTAGGCCTACCGGAATATGGACATGAGAACAGCCGTGTATACAATAAGAGAAATAAAGAATTGGAGGAGTCGAATAGGCTACAGGCCTCGATCATCGTCAGCATACGCCTGATGGAGGAATGAATAAGACAAGCAAGCGCAATAATAGCCAAAATATGCAATGAAATAATCATAATAGAGAGCTGTGTGTGAGAGAAGGATAAAGACAGAAAAATAGCAGTTATAAAGTCACTTGAATAGCATGATGGACGCAGTAACTGTTGTGTAGTGGTGGATTCGGTGCCTTGGAGCCGGAGGGTTCCAGGTTCGAATCCCTTCAAGTAGGGACCCTGAGCATTGAGCAAGTCCTTCAATTGCAATTGCTTGTGCGCTTCGGCATGAAAATCCGGTGCCGTGTCCGCCGCTGTTAGTGGGAGCGCCTCTGAGTAGCGAGCTTGAAGTGGCGCTATAGTAAACGAAAGAAATGAAAAAGTGTGATAAAATCTCACCGGGTTAATGCGTCATGTGGAATCTCACGGTTTGTGTGAATGAGGTCAGAGTGACTTGACTTATGGCCTTGGCGATGCTCCAGCACGCAGAAGCCGCTCATCTATGGAAGCTCTCCATCTCCCTCTGTTCTCCGCCTGATGCACAGCCTCCTGCATCGACAGCCCCATCTCCTGACAGTCCTCCATGATCACGTCCGTGCATCGCTTCCTCGGAGGTCGGAGTGAGCTGAATTTTATTCCCATTCTCAATAGGAATTAATGAGCTGATGCCATGCACTTTTTGACTTTCGAGTGGTGCTTGAGAATTTCGAGATTCTGATTAATGGGAGGTAATATATAGGAACAAGGACATGGCTGGGGTTGTAGAAAAGGCTAGAGCTAATTAGGAGGGGTTTATGCCTTATGGTAGACACATTATAAAAAATTTATACTGCGACAATTCATGGTCAACACGCTAGCACGAAGAGCTTATGGAAGCGGGATTGTCAGCTTTCGCTTATCGCATTTAATAAATATAGCATTCTTGGTGTGTCGATGCTCATCAGTCTGGGTGGGAAAATGTGGTTATTTTGTCCGGAATGTCCCTTCATGTTGTTAATAGACCCCACTACTAGTGCAGCACTCTCGCTATTGCAGACTTGATTTGATATATAGCACCGATACTTGAGCTGCAGTCACTCTGAAAAGTCACAGTCAATTAATCTATCCTTGAGCACGTCGAATTTTTTTTGAAGATTTACATTCAATGCAGGTTTTGCCTTGAGAAACTTCAATCAATCGGACAGCAAAACAGGTCGTTACCTCACTCTAGTTTAGATCAGAGTCCGTTTGATGGATGTCACTCATATTGCACTACCACAACCCTACTCCACGATAAGTCTCGCTGTGGGTGCGGTGATGTAACGGTGTATTTGATGCCTTGGAGCAGGAAGGTGGCGGGTTCAAATCCAATTCAAGCTGCCACATAGGAACCCTGAGCAAGTCCTTCACTTGCATTTGTTCATGCACTTCGACATGAAATTCAAATTCAATGTCTGCGCTGTAGTCGGGAGCACCTCCAAGTAGAAATCTTAAGGGGCGCAATAACGAATGCCATATATACATACATACATATGCGATTGTACATACATAAATCACATCTACACTGTTCTCACTTTGCAAAATTTTCTTTTAATACTTCAGCGCTGAACTGCATTATACCAGTCATTTTTAAGTTCATACTGCAATGTTAAATAGTTGCTAAATGAAAGTAAAAGTTTGGCAACAAAACGTGGCTTCAGTATAATAAAAGAAAGAGATGGACCCGTAAAACTGACGGCTATGTAACATCAAAATGTCATTGCAAATGAACTTTTGTCCAAAATCAACAATTCATTAGCAGAGCAAATCAACTGACATGCACAAGCGTAAAAATGCGTTTTAATCAACTTATATCATTCACTCATTCACACACACACACACACACACACACACACACACACACACACACACACACACACACACACACACACATCCATAAACATCATGTGATCAACAGATAAACTGTTTTAAAACAGTCCTGGAAAGCATCTGGAAATGTCATTTTAAGTTCATAAGAAACGCTGAAACCATCGATGTTTAAACTAGAAAAGCTAAACTAAATTAAAGCACATTAATTCAGTTGACAGAATCACTTCAAACGACACAACATTCATCTGATATAATTGTTTGACCGCATCATCATCATGTAACGTCACAAATTAATCGAACTAGAGTGCACAGATTGAAGAAAACATCGTGGCAGAAATGACGCAGACCCCGTGTCCCACTCCTCCTCCTCCTCCTCCTCCTCTTCTTCGCTCAGCCACACTTATCTACGCCTGCTCCAGTTCCACAAGCGTTCCGTTGCAATCCTTTGGATGGAGGAAGATGACAGGTTTTCCGTGAGCGCCAATCCTCGGCTCCTTTGCAAGAGTTCGGATGTTGTGAGCCCTCACATCTTTTATTGCGTCTTTAATGTTACTCACCTGTTCAAATGATATGACAAACATTACAATACTTCACTCTATTGCTCAGCTCCACGTACATTTTCAGCCTACTTACTCACGTGTTAGGGTTACATTTGTTTAGAACCAATTTGTCATCTCAGGTGCCTAGATGAACTTGTGAATTAAAAAAAGCTTTAAAATTGCATACAATGCATGGATCAGATGTAAATTTTAGCTGAAGACTTTAACAACAAACTGCAATGGTTTGCCGGTCACCTTAAGCACAGTCTAATCATTAATATTGTCAGTGAATAATAATGCACTGTCTCTAAAATGTTGCACTGTAACGTGTGAAATGTGATATTCACTTACTTCAATGCAGATGTGATGCATTCCACCAGATTTATTCTTATCCAGAAAACTCTGAATCGGACTCTTGTCACCCAGTGGATGTAACAGCTGAAAATATATGACATTCATAGCATGAGCAGGTTCATGTGTTTAACTGATTTCTGCATAAGTGTGTGCGGCGCATAGGTATGAGCGATGTATATCTTACTGAAGTTCCATTGCTAGACAGGAACTGTAATTGAAGATGATCAGACGTGACAAACAAACCCACTTAAGCGTTGTTGTGTTAAACTGTCAAAAAACGATGACACGATCAAGTCTTTGATGGTCTAATCACCAGATGACTCAGAACTTCAGAAGTGGCGTTCAATATTTATTTATATTTATTTCAGAAATTTTATATAGTGTCTCTTCAAGGTAGGCTACTCAGAAGCGCACATCTCTGCGATGTCTTCGTCCACAATGTAATAAACTTCAATTGTCAGGAACTGCCACAGTGAAAGTCGACTCTGACAGCAACCATCAAAATAACTTATCGTCTATGAACCAACCATTCTGTTCAACCCATTCCTCTTCCACCTTTCACCTTTACCACTTAAACTTGAAAATTCATCCATAGCCATAGCTCTTCTGTCTCTCTGGAACAATCCCCCCCAAGCATTAAGACAAATATTGGATTCATTCTACAAACTGAACAGAACCTTACCTTTTACAATCTCTCCACAGGTCTTTCACTCAAAACTGGGGAAACATTTTTTCCACAAATCCTATCCTGATTCCACCTCTTCTCCTCACCTCTCGCCATTTCAACCCCAAACATAATCGCCTCAGTTGTCTAACTCTCTGCCTGCAGGACTCCCCAAATCTTGACCCCTCTGCACTGATTATTTTCCGAGCGCAGTCTTCTGAATAAGCTGGTTCCTTCTACTTCGCGTTGTGGGTGAAGAATAAATCTTGAGTTAACGATTACGAAGAACAGTTCTGCATCTGAATTAAATCTAGTTTAACGTATACCTATTTACAGATTCAAATTTGATTTATCATGCTGAAGAAATGTTAAAAAATAGCAGAATCAAATCTTGATTTGTTACGAAGATTGAACAACGATTGAATCTGTTGCATAGATCTCCTGCACAGATGTTCCATACGTGCAACAAACACAGACAACATGAAGACAACCAGCAACAGCAGGGAAAGAAAAATTAAATTAGCTCAAAAACGAAGCAAAACTTGTCGATGAATGCTGTACAGATAAATCATATTCACCTCAATCTTTGCATCTCCAAGTTCAACAAAAACAGTGTACACGCCATGATCTGGCAGTGCCTAAAACATACAAGTTCAACAAAAACAGTGTAGACGCCATGATCTGGCAGTGCCTAAAACATACAAGTAACAATCAATTAGGAAGAGAAAGTGCAATAAATTATTTAAGTGAATATACTAAGGAAGGATTCAGGTATTCATGTCATGAGTCAAATCTTATAAACAAATAGCTTTTCAACGATGCTACTTTTGGACAATGACCATCAGAACAGTGGACAATAGCCATAACAAGCGATCTTCAATCAATTATTGCTTAAAGAAAAATTCAATCACTAAAATTAATTATCAATTAATCGATTAATTAATTAATTGCTAAAAGATTCTGCAGCCCCACGCAATGAACGTCGTCCCACTTCTAATAGACGAATAATTCTTCAATGGAAATTGACAACCAATCAGCAGACAGTAAATCAAATGCTTTTAAATCTGCGCATCTCAAAGTCTACTAACATGCTTCTCGCTGACTTTTGCTCCCAGAACATCACGATACATGGCAGCTGCCTTTTCGATGTCAGGAACAGCAATTGCAACGTGGTTTAGTTTACCCAACTGCCAGACTTTCTTTGGAGTCGACTAACAACAAAAGTAATCGAGAAGCATTAGAACTTTGAGCAGACTTTTATTAAATACTCACCATAACAAATCACCATCATCAACAGATCCAACAAACAAACACACAGACACTGACATACACATTTCACACATGCACACACAGTACACGCATGCACACATGCATAGGACAGAAGCAGCAGTTGCACAATCCATGCAGAACATTCATTCAGAGACTTTCTAGTCTAGTGCAAGACTTTCAAACCATCTACTTTGAGGCAATCAGTCATACAAGCTCAGAAAATTACAACAGGCCCAGGCTGAGATATGGTTTCAGCGCAGTTAAATGATGCATGCTGTGGAAATAGATGTGTCCTGTTTCATAGAGTACTTCCAGTCGTGACGACAACAGCCAAGGAAAAAAAATAGATGGTCAAAAAGCTTTGCCCTGTGGTCACAAGGCTGCCAGAATTTTGCCTTCCCAGGAATTTATTTATTTACTTGGAACATATTCTACAATTTGTTGTTATACCAAGAAAACTATGTAAATGAATAATTTGTTATAACAACAATAATTCTCTATTTTTATGAGTGAATTAAATGCAAAAAGTAAATGCTTGCCATCATGCATTGATGAAGTCTTCAATGAACTAAACTAAACACGCATTAATAATTAATTGCATGTACCAATGCAATTGCATGCACCTGGAATGCAATTGCATGCACCTGGAATGCAATTGCATGCACCAATGCAATTGCATGCACCAATGCAATTGCATGCACCAATGCAACTGCATGCACCAAAGCAATTGCATCTGCTTAGTCAGAGTGTTTATTTAGACACTTCAAGCGAATAAATACAGACAAGTTGAGAAAGTCTAGAGTGGTGAATGATACACTGTAACAGTTTTGTTGATGCATAGATCTGCTAAAAACATAGATATCTTTCATTGGATAATATCGACAAAGTTGCAGACAAAATTATATTTAAAGTCTGTGTAGTATCTGCATTGCAGCAAAAGCTGACAATGTGGACTAAGACCCAACTACATATTGCCACTAAATTGACTGATTGCATTTCAAATGACACAATCATGATACTTGAGCCTTTGAGTAAACAATACCTCCCTCCATGGTTGCTCCATATAATGAACCTGTTGTGCATACTACCCATCTGACCCTCTGACCAGGGGCTTGGTCATCATGGAGACAAACCAAAAGCTGCCAGACAACCATGATAGTAAACTAAGGGGTTGTCAATTCATATTAAATGAGAGTCTACATATGGTCAGCATATTAGTTTGAGTTACAGTGTTTGTCATATATCGAACCATCCTCTGTGCTGACTGCCATGGCCATTTCCTGGTAAAAAAAATATCTGCAACTGACTCTGAGTATTTTATAAACAAAAGCTTGAAGGGGCGCTATAGAAATGAAGAAATAAATAAAATAAAATCAACAATTGCTAATATTCCAAAACTAATGGGTTTAGCACTGGAAAAATAAAAACCACCACATTCCGCAATGATTTGAATTGAAATCAATTTATAATTATGTTCTTTTCATGGACCGTACCGTTGCTGCGATGGTTCCCGTTGCATGGACCGCCTCAACTCTCAGCAACATCTACACAACAGAAACAAACAAAACATGTCATGTTACTTTACGGTTACATCTCTGTATATAACATTGTCATCATGATTATTATTACTGATGAAGATCAATGTCATGACTGAGGCTGATGACTGGTGATGACTTTAGATTTAATGTCTAGTAGAGCTGACAACTGATGATGCAGATGAAGACCGTCCACACAATTCACATCTTTTTAACATGCAAAAGTGGACTCTCTAAATAACCCCAACGACAAAACCAAACACTTGACACTTAAAAACCATTCACTGGTTAAATTTAACATGTAACTAGCCATTTACTGGAAATATCTCCTAAGAAATGATTAGAACTTTGCTTTGAGTTCCAGGACTTTAACAAATATAAAAAACTGCCCAAAATTAAAGTAACGAGTATGATGTATGTGCCTAGGCATCCCTGACCATGAGCAAAACACGGCAGTTTGTACCTTCTGGAATTCTTTTTGTTATAATTTTACCCTTCAGTTTAAGATGAAATTTTTTTGGAAACAGAACAAAACCGAAGACTTGGAGAAGAGACTCCTTGACAACATCCCGGCCCAGAAAACTATGACGCACGATCGATTAAAGTGGTTTCTTAGAGCTCAAGGAAAAGAAGCAAGCAAGGTCAAGGAGTTCATGTCACTGGGAAACGTACTCAAGATAGAGATGAGTCAACCACAGCAATGCTTTGGTGTTGTATTGAGGAAGTTTGGACTCAGATCTGCAGAGCAACTCGGTCAGCGGAGCAACCAGGTGAGTGAGTGAGTCAACCAGGTCAGCAGACAAACTGGGATATTAGATCAACCACGCGGTAATGGTGGTGGCCTCAAAAGAAAAGTTACAAAAATAATCTTGAACCACATACTTCAACTTCCAATTCAAAAGTTCTCTATTTCTGTAATCATGTTGAGAGCTAAATGAAGCTGCACTAAATCATCGCATAATTAATCATTATTCCAGCGCCCACCATTATATTGGGTCAAGGCAATTTCAAGGACGAAGCAATGTCACCATTGTTATTGCCGTTTGTGACCTAAACGCATTTTGTCCAAAACGCGTTCATTAGACAAAACAATCATACGCAGGAATGGCAGTCTCAACTTTGGAAAACATGACCTACCGGGCCTAATTTTCTTGCATTCGAAAACAAGAAACCCCGAAAAAACGAAACAGCCGCCATTTGCAAATGAAAATAAAGTTGCAGAATCCAAGTCAACGACCTCATATATATTACTAGACAGAGCTTCCTATGTTGAGCTGCCCAGTGACGTTCAAACCGAATAAAGAACAAGAGCGTTTTATTTTATGAGCTGTGATTGGTTGAGCTAAAAATAGAATAACCGTCATGAGCTTGTGATTGGTTAAGCTAAAATTAGATTAAACGTGCTGAGCTTGTGATTGGTTGAGCTAAAAATAGTAACCATGATTAGCGATTACGAGAAAGTTCCCAAGGTGCTTCAGCAGAAACCACGTGATCCCACCGGCCTGATCCAAGTGGACCAACGATCTATCACGATCCGCAGGATTGGAAACTCAAACTCCATAATTTTAGTGAATTCGAAATTCATTCATTTAATTCATTTGAATCATTCGTTGAGTGCATTATTAATATAGCGCCTCTCTTTGGGTCTACTCGGAGGCGTTCCCAACCTCAGCGCGGCCAAATAAAACTGTCTTAAGATGAGAGAGGAAAGCCTGAAAAGGATTTTTAGAAAGAGAGCGAAGTACCGTATAGTAGGAGACCATTCCAGGTTCAGGACTACAATAATTAGGCTATTTCATTTATTTGCCGTTAGGCTAGCTGGTCATCGAGAAGCCCAACCACACTCGTTTCACGACTTTGTGTTTCAGTAAACCTATCGATTGCCTCTCAAACATAGTCGAAGCACATTTTCTTCACTTAGGTCCTATAGTTTCTTAATTCTCCTTGGTCTGACCAATTGACGTTGTTAGGGCTACTACCACAGTGCTAGCCTACTACATAGCAAGATTAGTCTGGGCCTACTTTATGCTACCTCTATTTGGTGGGGATTTGCCAACGCAATGGAGCGTAAGCGTCTTATGCCTACGGTCTTTTAAGAAAATTGTCCCGTTCTAGCTTCCTTCCTGCCGATTTTCCTAGTTTTGACGAACTCTGTTCTAGAGCTGACTCGAGATCTGCTCTTTTCCGCTCTATCCTCTTATATCCTTATAATTATAGGCCTATAACTGGTAGGTCCTGTAGAAAAAAATAAAAAAAATAAAATAATAATAATAATAAATAATAATAATGATTAATCATCATCGTCGTATTCATCCTACAACATATTCAAAAGTATTCATGCGCTACATAAGTAGATAAAAAATGGAGTAGATTTCTAACGAGCAAAAAGCAACGTTTTTGTTCAAAAGTCAGCTATTGCCTTGAATAAACTTTTGAAATACAAAATTTTAAAAAGAGGTTATTTTGCAGCAGAGAGTGACTTTGGTAAATAAGTTATATAATTTCACCGATGCTCTAATCAGTGGACTTGTTTAACAAAGCGTGTTAACAAATTGGTAAATCTAAAACGCGAGTCAAGTGTTTGACTGCTGCTACAATCGGAATTTTTGCGAAGAATCTCTTATGAAAAGGCACTTTGTAAGGGCTCAGTAGATCGTTTTGCATGGCTGTTTTTCTCGAAGAAGTGCGGAAAACTCGTAAGCGTAATCATAGTTTATAAGTTTATAAAGCGCCAAAATAACCAAGCGCAGGGCACCAGAGATTTTACAAGCTCTGCGTCAATCCAGATGAGCTGTCATTCGTTCATTCATTCATTACGATAATTCTTATAGCGCATCTTGGAGGGGACTAGTACTACTCAGCGGCGCTCTCAACCCCAGCACGGCGAAATAAAACTGGGTTATTGTGACTGACGGCTCGGTAGCAAGTAAACATTATGGCCGCCGCAGATAGGTGCAGAATAGAGCGGCCTGGCATACGGCAATCGATAGCCCAATGTTTCCGCGACCTACGACGATCAATAGGCCAATGTTTTCGCGAAAGTAAGTAAGTAAAAAATACCATGAAAAGGTGTATTTTTAGAAATATTAATACGCTTAAATGACCTAAAGAACACAACAAAATCGATTGACCTTAACACATTGGCCACCAGTTACGAGATATCTCGCGGTTTAACTATGAGAGATCTCGTGGTTAAACCGGTGATGCATTGGATAACACGCTGGCATGAAAATAATAATAATAATTTCCTTTATTGAATGATCCAGTTGACAGACCGGAACCGGTTACAGTGTTCAGTTATGCAGTTGAAACAATTCACAAATCACAAATCTTAATTGCTAACAGAACAGATGGCCTGCAATACAAGGATGCTAATAGCAGCATATAAAGCACGTCTATTCTACAGGGGCTTCGAAAATTGAACTCGAGTCCTCTGATCTCCATGCCAGCGTGTTATCCGATGCACCACCCGGCCCCCCTCCCTATGACGTTCCATTTCAGCTTCAGATGATTCGGAATTATTTCTGAAAAACGGTTTTTATAAATGTGGCGGAGTTGACTAAGATTAGCTGTTATTAGACACACCACGATCAATCAATCATAATTTATACATTGCCCCTTCAAGGTACCTGCTCAGAGGTGCTCCCTGTCGAGATCAAGTGGAAAAAACAGTCTTTAACAGTTCCAGGTCGTTGGACCAACCACAGAGAACGAACGCCTCTGCATTGTTGCAGAGCGAGTGAAAGACACCATTAAGTCACCATGGACAGCAGAGCGAAGTGTGCTACTGCAGCCTATGCAAGTGGGATGGTGAGACTGATTTCTATTGATTGACTGTATGACGACGTGTGTATAAATTGTTGTTTTCAGGTTTGAGTGCTGGTCGTCTGGTCGCGTGATCATCACTTGCAGCAGATCGCTTTCGATTCTTCGTTTAACAAGAATGAATCCAGAACAAGAGAAAGTGCGCTGCTTACTCGTAGATACCATTACTCTGCTGTGTCGTAATGGTCTGACGTTTGCCAGCGACGTTAAGGTTCAGGGTCTGCTGGCGATAACAATAGATTCCAAGGAGTTCTTTGTTATACAGATTGACGAAACTCTGGCAGAGAATTTGGACGACGACGATGAGAATGCGATTGACTGTGCTGATCAACCGGTGGAGTTGGATGAGTTGGATGAGTTGAGCAGCCAGCCTACGACAATGCCGCCTACGACCATGATGAGAAAAGCTGAAAATGACGTAGAGAACAGCGGCGGGGGCCAGAGTCGTCCGTCAGGTCGTAAGAGAGTACGGCGAATGGTCTCCGATGAAATGAACGACAACAAGAGTTTCTGCACACAGTCGTCGCAGCAGCAGCATGACTTCTTAGCTGGCAACTATTCCGACAGATTTGTCAATAGTCTTTCGTCGGTTTCTGCGCCGCAGGTAAAGGTTGAAGATGACGACTTACTGTTAGTGGATTCATCGGAACATTCAGTTATCGGTCAGAACTATGACTACGGAAACTCTGGTGGGGATTTTCGGCCGAACAGAAAGGACTTTTGCGACGGTCTGACTGGGGCGACTGGAGCCGGGCTGAGCAGCAGAAGAGGCGGCGGTCGTCATCAAGTGAAGTCAAGACAGAACAGAAAGCGAATTAGTGGACAGCAGCTGTGGAGTTCGTACGATGA
The DNA here is from genome assembly GCA_945859605.1 of Lumbricus rubellus. NCBI lineage: Eukaryota > Metazoa > Annelida > Clitellata > Crassiclitellata > Lumbricidae > Lumbricus > Lumbricus rubellus. The sequence continues at coordinate 40,984,961 of OX243819.1, forward strand.
AGGGGTTGAATGGACTGGACAGGGTGACATAGTATCATCTCTTGTGACCAATTATGACTTGGATGAAACGGAAGAGAAACCAAATCTACGCGAATCTCAACAAGACATGACGGTAACCATCATCATCGTAATTAAATAGCGACCTATGAGAGCAAATGTAATGTAATGTAATGTAAGAATGCGCTTTGGTTTGTCTTTTTCTAGACGTCTTGAGTGAGGAAACGTTTGGGATTGGATTGCTTACTTATTGTGACGTCATCCATTGCTTTAATACTTGGATCTAATGTAAACATTTACTACAGGTCAATGAAACTGAATGTCAGACAAATGAATGATTGATGTGGACCACGCAGGTTGTTTGATATCAGCTTGTGTGATCTGAATATTATTTATATTATGGATTGGATGAAACGTATTGAATGTGTTGTTTACTTACTTACACTAGACATGGCTCTGCATTTAATTGGATTTTATTGGATGAGAGGAAAGTTCACAGCAGATTTAAAGTTTTGCTGTACATATGGTACGTGCCGTAGAAAGCAGACTTCTTCTGTGAATTTAAGTCTAAGTTGTGTTTGATGTTGCTGCTGGTAATCGTGGACATAAGAGGTTTCTACAGCAGCAAACATGTGCAGAATTTCTGTCAGCATATTTGTACAGCTCTGCTTTTTTAGGCACCGCAGTTTTGCTTTTGATGATCAGTCAAGTCTAGACACTTGTGTTTTCTCTTGTTTATACTTGGAGCCTAAGTCGACTGAACTTCTTCAAGACTTCAACAGTATCAGATTATTGTTGTCGGCTGCACTGCACTGCAGCTCCAGATGTATTGATCTGATAATAATAATATTATACGAGCTTGAAACGACTGATTCAAGTATCAGAGTAGTCCAGAATAGTGATACCTTTGCCGACATTATTAGGTTTGAATGGAGTTTGGGTTTAGCCATTTCTTATGCAGTTTGTTGTCAGAGTGCACAGCATGATCTCGTTAGAGACTTTGGTGGTCACACTGATTTCTTGATAAATTGCGGTTCTTAACAATTTAAGTGCGACAACTGCAGACCAAATTTTAAAAGAGAAGAAAAATATCAAATGTTTTGAAAACCAATTTTTTTCAGGAAATTGAAGTCTTGCTTACTTAAGGTAAGACTTACATTTTCTGCATTCTTAAAATTTGCATTTCACTCATCTTCTGACATTTTAAGCTCCTAAAGCAGTTTTTCTTTGAGCATTTTGTTATAATTTACCATGAGCTCAGTATGACTGAGGTGGCCCAACTCCATTCAGACCTAAGCTGTATTCATTGTCAAAATGATTGAAATTTAAGTAAATTGAAGAGTTAGAACTTCTAACCTATGGGAACAACCTCTTTGGTAAGCATTTTGCTTGCTGTGAATAATTCTGTGAAGTTTAGGAACTCACGTGCTTCCTTTAACTCGTGTTCTGTTGTCTTTTGATTTAGGATTTCCCGTATGGCAAAGTGTACAGTTTGGAGACTGGAGACGAGTATTCGAGCGAAGCGTCAGGCAGTGCGATGATGCAGCACATGTGTCAGTACAAGGACTGCGACAAGACGTTCAATTATAAGCAGAATCTTGTGAGACATCAGCGGCAAGTGCACGGCTGCATCTTCGGAGCGGCAAGTGAGGTCACCTACTTCTGTCGCATTGACGGCTGCACTTCCACTTTCAGATCGGAAGCGGCTCTATGTCGACATCGTAACAAAGTCCACGGCCAAGTGTAGCTGAGATGAACGACGATTGCCAACGCAATACCACTCCACATCACCAATGACATTGACAATGACATTGCAACAACTCTGCTGGAAAATTGTCTTTCTGCATTCATATACAATGTACAAAAACATGCGATGGAGATTTATGCCCACAGTGCAAGAAGCTCAAGAAAGAATTCTATAGATAGAGCTTTCTACAGTGTCTATGCAGAGCCAATTATTTCTGAACATGTTTGATTATATGAACAGGAGTATTCTGCTTCTGTTCTATTATTCTCTTGCTAGATTAAACCAATTTGTCTTTTTGATTTATCCAGCAGTTTTATGATTGTCAAGTTTTGCATATTCAAAATTCTGAAAGAAATTTTCTGATATTCTGCTATTCAGTTTTGAGTTGTTATTTCCTAAGTAGTACTTTACCAAGAAAGATTTCAGTGTAAAAGTCTAGAAAGAAATGGTTTGATATTGTCTCTGTTTTCAGCTGCAAAATTATATAATTATTGATATACATGTATCTTTGTTGTGGAAATGGTTAGCATTTGACATAAATACTATTTTGAGGTTAATTTGTGGTCTTTGTGAATATCCTTACGATCTGTTAAAGGAACACCGAGAGTCATTTCATCCTACAAACACTGGACTTTTGTAGATCCACTGAAATGTTTGTTTTCAGTTATTGAATGTTTTCGGCTCAGATTGTGCAAAAAGCATTACGAAACATTTACCTTTAAATGGTCAATCTGTATTGATAAGATGTTCTGGAGCAATATTTGTTGTGTATTGTGGCTAAAACTTAACCTACATGTACATGTATGTCATGATAGAATTAATCAGATGCATATAGACATGTGTCACTGTTGTTGATGTCAGGTTTTTATTCGTTGAGTGCATGTTTATGTTTTTCCAGTTGATTGTTTGAGGCGTTAGTTGTTAGGAGCTTAGAATCTGTCAGATCTTTTTAAAATCATTCCCTGTGTGATTTCTTGTTTAGTTTTTGCAAGAGCTAATTATTATTGCTGCTTCACAACTGAGTTCTATTCAATGCCATCAGATTGGATTTAGTTGTTTCAGTTTTTCGTCTCTTTTTGACTCTGAGCAATTCTGTGTTAGCATTATAAATTCTATTATTAAAGAATTTTGAAAAAAATCTAACGCTTTATGTGTGTACCAGCTGATGTGGTGAATGTTTTTAGTTTCCAGGATGTCCTTGACTTATTGAACTTTCTGAACATGCCTAATTTTCAGTTTAAACTTGGAGCTCTTCTTCTGATATTGCGATATTTCGTCGGAATTTACTAACATTTGCGTTGCAGTGTGGAAAACTGAGCTTTTGTACAGTTCCTTTAGTTTTGTCTTTAATTGTTTTGTATATAATTGTTTTAATATTTAGGGATTTCCTTTGATTTTGTGTTTCACTGTAGGTGAATAAATTTTGTCAGTTCTTAAGAATTTCGGTCTCTTCTCATCTTCTCAAGTGTCATCCGATTCCTTCAATCAGTTCGTTCAATGCGGCCAGTTTCACCGGTACACTGAGCAGATGTTTTGATGCATGGGGAGGGTCAGGATGGGGAAGATGTTTTGAAGCATGGGGTGGGAGGGGATGGGGCAGATGTTTTGGTGCATGGGGAGGGGCAGGATGGGAGGATGTTGCATATTCTACAGTAGCTGTGGAGTGCAAGGCGTATCCAAAAATTTGACCGAATCTTGATCCAAAACTCGGTTTGAACCGGATTTTTCACGAGAATCGATTTAATTTATTGGAGTTGTTGCATTTCAGTCCTACCGATCAACCAGTGTTTGACCTAGGCATCTCCAGGTGGGAAGGAAGTTCCCCAGAAATTAAATTTCCCCCCCCCAAAAAAAAATTTGCGAGCTGCTTTTTACATTTATATTGGGTTACATGAGTGATATTATTGATTATTATAAGATTAGGATGATTGTACCGTGTTATTCACTAGGATATGATATACTAGAAAAGTAATCAGATCAGAATATTAGAATTTACTTGCAGGATTTTTATTTTTACACAAAACTAAAACATGTCATCAGAAAGACCGTCAGTGAAGAAACATTTGGTGAAAAAATGGTTTTGAGAAAGAGAAAACCCTCCGTCTGTTGCAGAATGCCCGTTTCTCCCCCCACCTTCCAAACCTGGATACTCAAATTGGGAAAGTAGATTAAACAATGCTGATCAACAATTCAAATGATAAGAAAAGTGGGGTTTTTTATCAGAAACTATTTCTTTTTCATCAATGCTAAACTGGCTACATGCTATAAATCTTTAATCTAAGCACGTGAAAAATAATAAAATTGAGCTGATGCAACAATAGAATGGCACGGTTTCAAATGCTAATTTTATTTTTAAAAATAAGAAATAATTATAGCTTGTCTGAATTGCATCTATACTTTACAAGATATTCTTATTTCTACGATCGCATTGTCTGGAATGAAAAAAATATTACGATCACTCTGAGCGAATTCGGATTTCTCAAAAAGGCAGACGCACTGTTTCGCAGCTGTGTGTTCTGAGATCAACAGAAATGTCAAAGTGAGGGACACCCACCGCATGAGATCAAGTGAGGGACACCCACCGCATGAGATCAAGTGAGGGACACCCACCGCATGAGACCAAGTGAGGGACACCCACCGCATGAGACCAAGTGAGGGACACCCACCACATGGGACCAAGTGAGGGACACCCACCGCATGAGACCAAGTGAGGGACACCCACCACATGAGACCAAGTGAGGGACACCCACCGCATGAGACCAAGTGAGGGACACCCACCGCATGAGACCAATGAGGGACACCCACCGCATGAGACCAAGTGAGGGACACCCACCGCATGAGACCAAGTGAGGGACACCCACCGCATGAGACCAAGTGAGGGACACCCACCGCATGAGACCAAGTGAGGGACACCCACCGCATGAGACCAATGAGGGACACCCTCCACATGAGACCAAGTGAGGGACACCCACCGCATGAGACCAAGTGAGGGACACCCACCGCATGAGACCAAGTGAGGGACACCCACCGCATGAGACCAAGTGAGGGACACCCACCGCATGAGACCAAGTGAGGGACACCCATCACATGGGACCAAGTGAGGGACACCCACCGCATGAGACCAAGTGAGGGACACCCACCGCATGAGACCAAGTGAGGGACACCCACCGCATGAGACCAAGTGAGGGACACCCACCGCATGAGACCAAGTGAGGGACACCCACCGCATGAGACCAAGTGAGGGACACCCACCGCATGAGACCAAGTGAGGGACACCCACCACATGGGACCAAGTGAGGGACACCCACCGCATGAGACCAAGTGAGGGACACCCACCGCATGGGACCAAGTGAGGGACACCCACCGCATGAGACCAAGTGAGGGACACCCACCGCATGAGACCAAGTGAGGGACACCCACCGCATGAGACCAAGTGAGGGACACCCACCGCATGAGACCAAGTGAGGGACACCCACCGCATGAGACCAAGTGAGGGACACCCACCGCATGAGACCAAGTGAGGGACACCCACCACATGGGACCAAGTGAGGGACACCCACCGCATGAGACCAAGTGAGGGACACCCACCGCATGAGACCAAGTGAGGGACACCCACCGCATGAGACCAAGTGAGGGACACCCACCGCATGGGACCAAGTGAGGGACACCCACCGCATGAGACCAAGTGAGGGACACCCACCGCATGGGACCAAGTGAGGGACACCCACCACATGGGACCAAGTGAGGGAGGGACACCACATTAAACCAAGACTCATGAGTCTATTACATATTGTCTTTAATAATAAGCGACTTCTTCAGTTCTTCTTCTTCTCTCTTCGTTTCAGACTTTACATCCGACGCAGTTGACGGACGACGACGACGTTGATTGGTCGCTGATAAACAACGTTGCTCAGCAGCACTGGAAGCAGGCGGAGGAGGAGGAGGACGACCTCGTGACCCCTGGCCATGGAGGTCGTGGAGGTCGTATAGGTCATGGAGGTCATGTAGGTCGTGGAGTTCATATAGGTCGTGGAGGTCATGGAGGTCATGGAGGTCGTGGAGGTCGTGGGGGTTATGGAGGTCATGGAGGTCATGGAAGTAGTAGAGCAGGGAGTCGTCCATTCGTCTTCAATCCTCGTCGGTTGTTGATCTCATCATCGTCGTCATCGTCTGTCTTTGACAAACCATTCGCCTGCCGATTCCCCGGATGTGAGAAGCGATTCTATCACGAGACACACACGAGACGACACGAAAGAGAGATGCACAACTACTACAGACAGAGACAGAAACGACCTCTCCACCAACAACAACAACAACAACAACAACAACAACAACAACAACAACAACCGTCATCATCGTCTGTCCTCCTCAATTCATCCTCATCCGTCTCTTCAAATGTCTTTGCTGCCTCATCATCCTCATCCTCATCCGCCCAACTGAACGGCTTCACCAAGCACCGCATCCACCACCAACATCACCAACGCCATCACCAACAGCAGCAGCAGCAGCAGCAGCAGCAACATCACCATCAGCAGTCAAGGGAATGTCCTGTGGCACCCGGTGTAGCATCGAAATCTTCGGCATCAACAACAACAACAACATCATCCAGTCTGCTTCATGTCTTCAATAACTCCTCTGATCAACAGACGCTCTGATCTTCATCTGCAAACGTTACGACCACTAACACCATCACTAACACCACCACACCACTAACACCGCCACCAACACCACCACTAACACTAACACCATCACTAACACCACCACACCACTAACACCA
>OX243819.1:40993981-41013297 GCA_945859605.1 Lumbricus rubellus
GTATGAATTTTTTTATATTATTCTTCCTTTAATGGTAATGAGTTTTAAGCTGTCGTCTCAACAAATTACTCACTTAATTGCTGAAAAATAGTTTAAGAGTTCAATAAATGTCCCTTCTTCTTTAAATTTTCATGAGTTTATCATTCATAAATCATAAACAGCTAGCAAACAAGAGCCTGAAACTTGCTCTAACCTGCTAAAATTAATAATGCGTTGGTTTCTGGGGTTACGCCCATTTTTAGCTGGTGACATCGACTAGACTCTCTAGAGCGCGTTTCAGGCTCTTAATTTATGAACGATAGATCTAAAGTCATGAAAATTTAAAGAAGTCATTTTGCAGAGTCTCAGACTAACAAGATAGCAGACAAATGTGACCATATCTGGGAAAAGGGACCTAAAGTGGGATATGGACTTATCAGTATCCTCAAATCCAGCTTAAAACAAGCTTTCAGACAAAAGAAACTGCACAAAGTTTGGTCCATAAATGATGAAGTTATTAAAAATGTAACAATGTAATAGACGAAATCATCATTTCGAGAAAATCAACTTTAAAGATTTAGCAAGATGGCACTTAGCAAATTCAGTACTGACCCTAACTAACCCTACCTTCAATAGCGCAATCAAAAATGCGATTATAATTATAATTATTACAGCTGTTTGATAGCGAAAGAATGCGAGCATGTAAAGGGTCACTTTTTAGCGAAATTAAGTGAACAAACGACCTAAAATAACAGATTATGTAACAACTTACCACAAGGCCCACTTTAGGTTCCTTTCCATGCTCCGGTTTAAATGCAATTTTTAGTAACTAAAGGTTCAATCTCCACAATTTTACGAATTATACTGAGCAGACATTATATTTATCTGAAACATGAAGAGGAAATCCAAAATTCGACAACCAGCAACTGACTATCTAAAACGGGCTATAACTCCGAAACTAGAACCCCACTTTAGGTCCCTTTTCCCAGATATGGTCACAAATGTGTTTTTTAAAAGAAACCGGTTTCTTCTTTACCATAGAGTCTAACCATAGGCCTAAAAGTTAAAATGTTTAGGCCTCTAACGTCACATGGGTATAGGAAGCCCTAGGTCATGTCGTATTTAAGGGTTTGCGAGCTCAACCCACCCAAAATGTAGGCTATAATTTACTAATTTAACATAACATAACATTTTTTGAAGCTTATACTGTGTAGGCCTCTACTTTGTGCATTTTGCGTCCATTGCATATTGTTAATATTGTTGTTAAGCCACTGAGAAGAGCTTCGAAGGAATTGGGAAGAGAATAATAAAAAAATAGGCTACATCTCCCATTATCAAATTTGTTCTAATTTCCACCCTGTTATAATGGTAGCATATTTAGAATGTAATTTCAGCGAAATTTCGCGTAATTTCAGTCCTGAAAGAAATGGTTTAACAGAAAAGTCTCCTCCTCGTTGATAAAAAAAGTTCAATTTCCACACTGCAAGGGCAGCATTTTACGATGTCGTCTTAAAAAGTGTTCATTATATTGATAAACAGGTGATAACACTCCAGAAATTTATAATGATACCGATTTCTGAAAATAATGTTTCTAAAATATTGGGTCGTTATTTAAGCATTTTCGTCCTTAGCCACAAGTTTCGGTGTCTCATAGGCTAGACCGCCCCTTTGGCCCAGAAGTCTTCACCCATATCAGAGGGCTGCTGCTAATTGAACACTAAATTTCCCAATGTGATAATAGGTCTAGTTGTAGGCCTATAGGACTATATCCCGTCAGCAGGCTGGTCTCCCCATAAAAGTCTGCCCTCCCCGAAGACCTTATTTTGAATCAGACTCTTCCCCGGCGGACCTATTCCTGAATAAATTCATCTCATGAAATAAAGTCGAGATAAGGGGAGGGGGTGAGAGAATATTTCCTCCGTCGACGAAACTGTTCCCATCGTTGTTTGGCAAGTGTTCAGGTGATTATTATTTTCTCAAGCGCCGCCAGAAATCCGCGAGTAGTGGGGTTGTGGATGGACGTGTAAATAGACGGATAAATAAATAAATAGACGATAGACAGATAGGTAAGTAGGTAGATATATATAGGCTATATATATAGGTAGATAGATAGATAGGTAAGTAGGTAAGTAGGTAGATAGATAAGTAGATAGATAGATAGATAGACAGATAGATAGGTAGATAGATAGATAGGTAAGTAGGTAAGTAAGTAGATAGATAAGTAGATAGATAGATAAGTAGATAGATAGATAGATAAATAGATAGATAGACAGATAAGTAGATAGATAAGTAGATAGATAGGTGGGTGGGTAGGTAGGTAGGTAGCTAGGTAGGTAGATAGATAGACGGATAGATAGATCGATAGGTAGATAGGTAAGTAGGTAAGTAGGTAGATAAGTAGATAGATAGATAGATAAATAGATAGATAGATAGATAGATAGATAGATAGATAGATAAATAGATAGGTAGGTGGGTAGGTAGGTAGGTAGCTAGGTAGGTAGATAGATGGATAGATAGATATGTAGATAGATAGGTAGATAGATAGATAGGTAAGTAGGTAAGTAGGTAGATAGATAAGTAGATAGATATATAGATATATATATATATATAGATAGATAGATAGATAGATAGATAGATAGATAGATAGATAGATAGATAAGTAGATAGATAGATAGATAGATAGATAGATAGATAGATAGATAGATAGATAGATAGATAGATAGATAGATAGATAGATGGATAAATGGATGGATGGATGGATGGATGGATAGATAGATAGATAGATAGATAGATAGATAGATAGATAGATAGATGGATGGATAGATGGATAGATAGATAGATAGATAGATAGATAGATAGATAAGTAGATAGATAGATAGATAGATAGATAGATAGATAGATAGATAGATAGATAGATAGATAGATAGATAGATAGATAGATAGATAGATAGATAGATAGATAGATAGATAGATAGATGGATAAATGGATGGATGGATGGATGGATGGATGGATGGATGGATAGATAGATAGATAGATAGATAGATAGATAGATAGATAGATAGATAGATGGATGGATAGATAGATGGATAGATAGATAGATAGATAGATAGATAGATAGATAGATAGATAGATAGATAGATAGATAGATAGATAGATAGATAGATAGATAGATAGATAGATAGATAGATAGATAGATAGATAGATAGATAGATAGATAGATAGATAGATAGACTTTATTCTAATCGTCATCTCAACATTTCCATCATCGCTTCGATGTAGATCTTCTTTGCTAATAACAACAACAATAATTATCTGTAAAGCAACATTCAATCTTCGTCAGCTGCAGCAGCAGCAGCCGCCATTGTTTGCACTGAACTGGAATTATTGCATTCTATTCATGTTTGCCGCCATCAACTCCTCCTCCTCCTCCTCCTCCTCCTCTGCCTCCTCTGCTGTTGCTGCTGTTGTTGTTGCTGCTGCTGATGCTTGTAGTCATCGAAGGAAGATGGACGGCTGATGGGGCAATAATAATAATAATATAACGAGTGGTTGGATATGGAAGTCGATATGATGATCATCATGTGTTGTTGTTGTTGTTGGAATGCCATGTTTTCCGTTCTGCCTGTCATATTGTTGTGCAGATAAATGACGAGAAGAAAGAGGAAAAGAAGGAGAAGGAGGAGGAGGAGGAGGAGGAGGAGGAGAGGGAGGAAGAGGAATGGAAGAAAGATGAAAAAAGATCCCTGTATTATCCTCTAAGCCTTCCTCCTCCTCCTTCTGCCCCTCCTCTTTCTGCTCCTCCTGCTCTACCTCCACCTGCTATTCTATTCTATTTTGGATTTATAAGGCGCCTCTCACAGTACAACCTAATCAGAGGCACTCCCAGTGCGAAGAACTCCAGGAAAAATAAAAGTCTGAAGACACCTAGCAGAAAAAGTAAAGCCTCCACACAAAATCTGAGCACCAATAACAGCAGGAAGACCATTCCACAGCAAAGGACAGACGGAGACAAAGGCGCGGTGTTGGGCTATGGCAGTCCGAGGTCGTGGTACAAAAGTATTACGATGGTCTAAAGAACAGAGAGGAGGACCAACGATAGCTGAGAAAGGCTTCCTAATTATAAGATCACGAAGGACCCAAAAGCATCTTACATGTAAGAAAAAGAATTTTATAATGAATCCGGGCAGTCAAGGGAAGCCAGAGAAGGTGTTCAGTCATGAAAGCCGAAATGTGAGAGAAACGAGGGAGGCGAGCAATCAAACGAGCAGATGCATTAAGTACCGATTGGAGAGGAGCAAGGCGGTGTTTAGGTAGTCCAATGAGTAATGAGTTACAGTAGTCAATGCGAGAACAAAATAATGAAGGCATGGACCATAGATGAAAAAATCGACGAAGAGAGAGATCGCCGAATGGCACGTAAACGACGTAGATGATAGAAGCTGGACCGAGAAATATTGGCAATATGTGTAGAGAAGGAAAGAGTATTGTCAATAGTAACACCAAGGTCACGGACATTTGCCACGAAAGTAAATTGAGGAAAGTGCTTGGCAAGTAAAACGTAATCAAGCTTATTAAGCTGTTGACGAGTACCCAACCAGATCAACTGAGTAAACTGCTCCTCTTGCTACTCCTCCTCCTGCTTTTCCTTGTGCTCCTGCTTCTCTTCTTGCTCCTCCTTCTCCTGCTCCACCTTCTCCTGCTCCTTTTCCTCCTCCTGCTCCTCTTCTTCCTCCTGCTCTTGCTCCTCCTCCTGCTCCTCCTCTTCTTCCTTTTCCTTCTCTTCCTCGTTCTCTTCCTCCTCCTGCTCTTTCTCCTCCTGCTCTTGCTCCTGCTCCTGCTCCTGCTCTTCCTCCTGCTCCTCCTGCTCCTCCTGCTCCTCCTGCTCCTCCTCCTGCTCCTCCTCCTGCTCCTCCTGCTCTTCCTCCGTGCGTTTTCTTCTGCTCCATTGTCCGTTCCATCGTCTATTATACGCCATACCTCACCGACTCATAACTATCTCGGCTGCCTATAATTGCATCTCTTTTTTTAGGCCTCGACTACCGGCGAAGGTCTAAACGGCACTAGGTCCAATGCAGGGCGGGGAAATGCGAGGCAAGAGACGAGATGAGAGGATGCGGCAGCGGACCCGGCGGCATGAGAGAGAGAGAGCGAGGAGGAGGAGGTGGAAGAGGAGGATGAGGAAGAGGAGGAAGAAGAAGAGGAGGAGGAAGAGGAGGAGGAGGAGGAGGAGAAGGAAGAGGAGGAAGAGGTGGAAGAGGAGGAGGAGGAGGAAGAAGAGGAGGAGGTGGAAGAGGTGGAAGAGGAGAAAGAAGAAGAGGAGGAGGAGGAAGATGAGGAGGAGGAGGAAGAGGTGGAAGAGGAGGAAGAGGTGGAAGAAGAAGAGGAGGAAGAAGAAGAAGAGGAGGAGGTGGAAGAGGAGGAGGAGGAAGAGGAGGGAAAAGAGGAGGAGGAGGAAGAGGAAGAGTAGGAAGAGGAGGAGCAGGAAGAGGAAGAGTAGGAAGAGGAAGAGTAGGAAGAGGAAGAGGAGGAGGAAGAGGAAGAGGAAGATGAGGAGGAGGAGGAGGAGGAGGAGGAAGAGGAAGAGGAAGATGAGGAGGAGGAGGCGGAGGAGGAGGGGGAGGAGGGGGATGCGGCATCGACACCTGTCTATGTCAATCAACAGCTGGTGTAGTTGAGCAACTCAACAGTTGTTTCACGGCGAATAACCGTCACAAGACGACCTCGAAGGACGATTAGCCCATCATCCAGCCGCACCACCACCACCACCACCACCACTGATACCACCATCCGACTGCACCACCATCTACCGTGTACATCTACCACCACCATCACCACCACCACCATCACCACCAACATACCACTTTCGATACCATAACGTACCCGGCTCCAGAATTTCATCGAAATAGGTGGAATACCGGAAGGGAGGGAGAAAAAGACAGACAGACTGAAAGACAGACAGACAGACAGACAGACAGACAGACAGACAGACAGACAGAAAGACAGAAAGACAGAAAGACATACCAACATACAGACAGACAGAAATACATAGAGAAAGACAGACAGACAGACATACAGACAGACAGACAGAGACACAGAGACAGACAGAACGAGAGAGGGACAGACAGGCAAAGAAATAGAAAAAGGAAGAAGTTCGAGAAGTGAGAAAGACAGTCAGAAAGAGATATTCTGGTAATGATGTGTCCCATTTATTATCAGATTCTAGCGACAACGTTCAAGGCGCCAAGCACACACGCGCACGCGCACACGCACACACACGCACACACATAACATGTGCAAACATGTGTCACATCTCAAAAGTCTGTTAAGAACAATGATCAGAAGTGGCATCATCAAAATTAATCAAAACAATCACTGGAACGACTGCAAATCGAGTTCTATAGCACTTACTTATTAAACAACTGTAGACTCACATCATCCTTGCAAAGTCTATCATGTAATCTAATTACAGCCAATCAGATCATCATCTTCTGCTCTAAAACTTCTACATCATACAATCAATGCATATCTACGATTTACAGATAACATCCACTGTCTAAAAGCTGGTCCGGCTATTGGTAGCCCTATTTCTTACTTGTGGGCAGAACAACTTTTGGACTTCTCTCAGAATTAGAATTAGGCCTATTGTAATCACCCGCATTCGATCTGTTGCTGTCTCCGCGCAAATTTTCCAACCTTTTTTGACTGTAGGGCCACTTTTTCTAAATTGGAGGACACGAGGGCCACTTTTTCATAGTTAAAGGACATTAGGGCATTTAGGGGGCCACAATGCTAAAATTTAATTAACTAAAAGCATATAAAAATTGTTATAATTAATTCAAAGTAGAATGTTTGATGTTCAGTGTTTAATCTAGTCCCCGTCCTCTGGGGGGGGAATTCAGGTTTCTAAGGGGAGACAATTGAGCGTCCGAAGGACGCTCGTGAGGCGCGTAGCGCCGAGACCGGGAGGGGGAGGGGTATGGGGAGGGGGATTCCCTCCCCATCAGAAATTTTTGGAATTTCCACATTGCAATGGCAGCATTTTATGGTGTCTTCTTAACAAAAACCTGTACTTTTTGAGAGCCTCACCAGAAATTTTTGGAATTTCCACATTGCAATGGCAGCATTTTATGGTGTCTTTTTAACAAAAACCTGTACTTTTTGAGAGCCTCACCAGAAATTTTTGGAATTTCCACATTGCAATGGCAGCATTTTATGGTGTCTTCTTAACAAAAACCTGTACTTTTTGAGAGCCTCACCAGAAACTTTTGGAATTTCCACATTGCAATGAAAGCATTTTAAGGTCTCATATTAACAAAAACCTGTACTTGTTCAGAGCCTCATGAGAAATTTTTGGAATTTCCACATTGCAATGGCAGCATTTTATGGTGTCTTCTTAACAAAAACCTGTGCTTTTTGAGAGCCTCACCAGAAACTTTTGAAATTTCCACATTGCAATGGAAGCATTTTAAGGTGTCATCTTAACAAAAACCTTCACTTGTTCCGAGCCTCATGAGAAATTTTTGGAATTTCCACATTGCAATGGCAGCATTTTATGGTGTCTTCTTAACAAAAACCTGTGCTTTTTGAGAGCCTCACCAGAAACTTTTGGAATTTCCACATTGCAATGGAAGCATTTCAAGGTGTCATGTTAACAAAAACCTTCACTTGTTCAGAGCCTAATGAGAAATTTTTGGAATTTCCACATTGCAATGGCAGCATTTTATGGTGTCTTCTTAACAAAAACCTGTGCTTTTTGAGAGCCTCACCAGAAACTTTTTGAATTTCCACATTGCAATGGCAGCATTTCAAGGTGTCATGTTAACAAAAACCTGTACTTGTTCAGAGCCTCATGAGAAATTTTTGGAATTTCCACATTGCAATGGTAGCATTTTATGGTGTCATCTTAACAAAAACCTGTACTTGTTCAAAGCCTCATCAGAAACTTTTTGAATTTCCACATTGCAATGGCAGCATTTTAAGGTGTCATCTTAACACTAATTTTAGCAGGATTGTGTCACATATTATAATAATAAATATTTACTATAGCCATATAATTTATAATATTACGGTATATTATATTATAGCAGTTAATATAATGCGATGATGTAAGCAGCAGCTAAAACTATTAGCATTTTGCAAAAATTTTCTGGAGGGATGTCATCTCTGTTTTTAGTTAGACAAAAATAGTGTTTATACAAACATATACAGTAAGTTATACTCATTGCAACATGATAGTATCATATATTATGTTAGTAAAATTAATATTGTCATTATTTATAATCATAATTGTAATAGTAAATAATATCACCGTATATTATAACACTCCATGTAAAACAATGATGAAAACAGTAAAAAAAACAATATCATTTTGTCAAATTTTTCTGGGGGGGGGAAATGTCAATCCTGGTGGGGGGAACTTTCCCCCAGAGACGTCTAGATTAAACACTGTTTGATGTTTATAGACTTCAAAATAAATTGATTTGTAATAGAAAATGATTATATTATCTTCTTTCATGTCCAAATTGTCCATTTTTTCATATTTTTGCTAATTCTTTGAGAGATGAGTGCCATTGTTGAGGCCTGGCAGGCTGGCGGGCCATTTTGTGAGACCTGGCGGGCCACTTTTGGCCCGCGGGCCACGGGTTGGGAACCGCTGTAATCTATCTGAACTGGAAAAGTCCTCCATCTTCACCAATCCTATCCTCATTCATTTTCGTACATTTATTATATGGCTACTCGTGTGCCTCGATCGCTCTCTCTCTCCGCTCCAGCTCTCTCTCTCTCTCTCTCTCTCTCTCTCTCTCTCTCTCTCTCTCTCTCTCTCCGCTCCAGCTCGGCATCGTCTGACCCTTCGACCGAAGCTGACCTTATCTGCCCCCCGTCGATTTTCTTTTGATTCTCATTTGCCTCGTTCTCTTGAGTCTTCATTGACATCATTTGCATTTTGTTGCCGAACTAATAATAAACTATGAAGATTGCGACAGTGATCTGTTTCTTCACGTTTTGAGGAGACAAATCCACAAAGTATGCGACTGGTCCAGTTCTTTTGTCTCCCCTCTCTCTGTTCCCCATTCCCCATGCACCCCCAATCCCCCATTCCTTGTTTGTCACCTGATCTCTTCCATCTGTTTTTTTACAAGTCGTATCCATCCATGGTCAAAATTTTCAACCGATTCTCAACGCCGGCCTTCCCAATAATTATGCTTGTTAATTTTGTGTTTTGTTCTTGAAGTAGACCTACTACTACACTCCGACTGAGACGTTTCATCATGTTGGAACTTATAGTTCAGATTAATTATTCAACGTTTGACAGAAGAGATCTTCTCCTCCTCCTTCTCTCGCATGATGCAGAAAATGATTCTCAGCTTCTTGATGATTAGTTTCTTCAGATTATCTCATCACGGTATGTAACACTCCTTGCATTGATACTTTCAATATAATTTAGTAGATCAGATGAACTTCTTGAGTTCTTCTTTTACATACATCGGTGATTGGATTGGCTTTCCTTTCTTACCTCTTCATCCTTAATTACATGCATTGCTTCGCTCGCGCAGTCTCCGTGCGTTGACCTTCCTATATTTAAACCGTATTCTTCCGACCGTTGGTTTCTTGCAGTCCAACACTTTACCAACAGTTTACCATAGCCTGGTCTTCAACAAACTTGATTTGGATTCAACAGAATGTTTCATATAACTTCTATTCTCCAACGCATCTATGAGACTATGAGCAACTCCTGTAAACGTATACTTAAAGTCAACCAGTTTGAAGATGATTTTGACGACAGCTACAACCCTGCATGAATTCTTTTCTATCTTCTCCGAACTTTGAATTCGCCCAGTGTACTTTGTCAAGAAGTCTGAAGTTTATTTGAAACTCTTAACTTCACTTCCAATCAGGGGCGGATCCAGGGGGGGCTTATCCGGCCATGGCCCCCATTTAGGAATGCCATGTATTGTGCCCCCCCCATTTGGATTGAACATGCTGTGGAACAATGTATACATGTATATTGCACATTTTGGCCCCGTACTAAGAAATGCCCATGCATTGCGCCCCCTCCCAAAAAAGGTCATCAACTTTTTTGGCGGATGAAATGGTAGGTTTTTCAAGTGTTTTTCAAGAAATTTTGACTTGGAGACTAAAAAAAGTCATCAACTTTTTTGGCGGATGAAATGGTATGTTTTTCAAAAAATTTTGACTTGGGGACTAAACAAAAAGGTCATCAACTTTTTTTTGGCGGATGAAATGGTATGTTTCCCGAAAATTTTGGCATATGACACGAAAAATTTTCTCCCGAGAACCAAGGCCTGGAATTTTTTGGCCCCCCGTTCAAAGTTTCTGTATCCGCCCTTGCTTCCATTTCACTTCACTTCCAATTCACTGAACAGCCAATTCACTGAACAACCAATATTCAACATGCCGTACTGTACCATGCGAAGAGTTTCTTTCTTTTATTTTCAGGTTCGATGTCTGTTCTATGGATGCATGAGATTATATTCTGTATAATGGGGCACAAGGTGTCAATTGTAGAAAAATAACTGGAGGGGGTTGGACTATGATCCACTTGTTGGGTTCAATTCTATAAACATTTGAAATTTTTTAGTTTGATTAATCATCGGGCATCAGAGATAATTATATGAAAAACAGTTTGGCTTAATTTTGCAAATGGCAGAATAATCTGTCATATATTTCTGGTATCATTTCTTTTTAATAAAGATCATTGCGATGATGATGATGATGATGACGATGACGATGACAACGATGATGATGATGATGATGACAACGACGACGACGAAGATGATGAAGATGATGACGACGACGACGATGACGATGATGGTGGCGATGACGATGACGACGATGATGACGATGATGATGACGATGATGATGATGATGATGATAATGATGATGATGATAATGATGAAGACAACGACGACGACGACGAAGATGATGATGATGATGATGACGACGACGACGACGACGTTGATTATGATAATGATGACGACGACGACAACGACGATGATGATGATGATGACGACGACGACGATGATGATGATGATGATGATTATGACGACGATGACGACGATGATGATGATGATGACGATGAAGACGACGACGACGACGAAGAAGATGATGATGATGATTATGACGACGACGACGATGATGATGATGAAGACGACGACTGTTCTTTGCTTGTAGGAATCGCTGTACCAATAATTAATTCCTATTGTCTGCTGAGTGCTTCTTTTCCTGAAACCGGATAGTTACAGATACACAGAGAAGCAGAGACAGATGTTGTGAAAGACAGAGAAAGACAGAGACAGGCAGACAGACAGACAGACAGAGACAGAGAGAGAGAGAGAGACAGAGAGAGACAGAGAGAGAGACAGACAGAGACAGAGAGAGAGAGACAGAGAGAGAGGTAGGATGGGTGCGAAGGAGATTCATCGTCTTGAAATCGTCTTCAAAGATCCTGTAGCGACATATAAAGCTGGTGATGTCGTCTCTGGTTACGTACAAATGGATTTAGCACAAGAACTGAAGATCAAAGGTCAGTCAATCAATCGATCAATCAATCAATCAATCAATCAGTCAATCAATCGATCAATCAGTCAATAAATCATCCTACTGAAACTCATCATTAGGTCTATTCAGAATTTAAACTGGCAAACTGAAATCAGTTGCATTTTCTCGTTCATCACTCGTCGCTTCCTAATCCTCCTAATCTTCCTGGTCCTCGTCCTACTTCTACTCTTCCTCCTCCTCCTTCTACTCCTCCTCCTACTCCTCGTCCTCCTCCTACTCCTAATCTTCCTCCTCCTACACCTTCTCCTTCTAATCCTCCTCCTCCTACTCCTACTCTTCCTTTTCCTACTCCTCGTCCTCCTTCTACTCCTCCTACTCCTCCTACTCCTCCTTTTCCTCCTCGTCCTCCTACTCCTCCCACTCCTCCTACTCCTCCTAATCCTCCTCCTCCTCGTTCTCCTTCTACTTTTCCTCGTCCTCCTCCTACTCCTCCTCATCCTCTTACTCCTCCTCTTCTTCCTTATCCATCTTTGCATACCTTATAGATCCTTTTCGTCCTAGTCCTCGCTATCATCTTCTTGCTCTCTTCTTCTTTTTCTTCTTCTCCTCCACCTTCTTCTCCTCCTCTTCTTCCTTCTCCTCCTCTTACTCCTTCTTCTCCTCCTTTTCATTCTCCTTCTCCTCCAACTTCTTCTCCTCCTCCACCTTCTTCTCCTCCTCTTCTTCCTTCTCCTCCTCTTCCTCCTTCTTCTCCTCCTTTTCATTCTCCTTCTCCTCCAACTTCTTCTCCTCTTCCACCTTCTCCTCCTCCTCTTCTTCGTTCTCCTCCTCTTCCTCCCTATTTTCCTCCTTTTCATTCTTCTTCTTCTTCTCCAACTTCTTTTTCTCCTTCATCTTTTCCTCCTCCTCCTCCGCTTCTTCCTCCTCCTCTTCTTAGTCGTTGTCATTGACTTCTTCTTTCGTTTGCTCAGTGACGTATTTGTCTTATCGGTCTTTCTTTACTGTTCGCTAAATTCGGTACAATGCTCCAAACAACAACAACAGCTTCAGCAGCAGCAGCAGCATCAGCAGCAGCTTCAGCAGCAGCAACAGCAGCAGCAGCAGCAGCAGCGGCAATGGTATGAGCAGAAGCAGAGTCAGTGGTTTCTTTCGGTTAATCGTTGGCCAGAAGACGACGGAGAGTGCGGTGGGGGGAGATTAAAAGAGAGGATGGAAGGAAGGAAAGCCCTGGGAGGGGATGAGACCTTGGAACGGTGGGGATGAAGTCTTGGGAGCTGGGGTGAAGTCTTGGGAAGGGATGAAGTCTTGGGAGTTGGGGTGATGTCTTGGGAGTTTGGGTGAAGTCTTGGAAGTTGGAGTGAAGTCTTGGGAGTTGGGGTGAAGTTTTGGGAGTTGTTGGAGTGAAGTTTTGGGAGTTGTTGGAGTGAAGTTTTGGGAGTTGTTGGAGTGAAGTTTTGGGAGTTGGGATGAAGTCTTGGGAGTTGGGATGAAGCCTTGAGAGTTGGGGTGAAGTCTTGGGAGTTGGGGTGAAGTCTTGGGAGTTGGGATGAAGTCTTGGGAGTTGGGGTGAAGTCTTGGGAGTTGGGGTGAAGTCTTGGGAGTTGGGGTGATGTCTTGAGAGTTGGGGTGAAGTCTTGGGAGTTGGGATGAAGTCTTGGGAGTTGGGGTGAAGTCTTGGGAGTTGGGGTGATGTCTTGGGAGTTGGGGTGAAGTCTTGGGAGTTGGGGTGAAGTCTTGGGAGTTGTTGGAGTGAAGTTTTGGGAGTTGTTGGAGTGAAGTTTTGGGAGTTGGGGTGAAGTCTTGGGAGTTGGGGTGACGTCTTGGGAGTTGGGGTGAAGTCTTGGAAGTTGGGGTGAAGTCTTGGGAGTTGGGGTGAAGTCTTGGGAGTTGAGGTGATGTCTTGGGAGTTGGGATGAAGTCTTGGGAGTTGGGATGACGTCTTGGGAGTTGGGGTGAAGTCTTGGGAGTTGGGATGAAGTTTTGGGAGTTGGGGTGAAGTCTTGGGAGTTGGGGTGAAGTCTTGGGAGTTGGGATGAAGTCTTGGGAGTTGGGGTGAAGTCTTGGGAGTTGGGGTGAAGTCTTGGGAGTTGGGGTGATGTCTTGAGAGTTGGGATGAAGTCTTGGGAGTTGGGGTGAAGTCTTGGAGGTTGGGGTGAAGTCTTGGGAGTTGGGGTGAAGTCTTGGGAGCTGTTGGAGTGAAGTTTTGGGAGTTGGGGTGAAGTCTTGGGAGTTGGGATGAGGTCTTGGGAGTTTGGATGACGTCTTGGGAGTTGGGGTGAAGTCTTGGGAGTTGGGGTGAAGTTTTGGAAGTTGGGAAGAAGTCTTGGGAGTTGTTGGAGTGAAGTTTTGGAAGTTGGGATGAAGTTCTGAGCGATTCTCAGATAAGAATTACTCGAAGGTCCATGCAGAAAATCGATCGACAGTTTAAATAAATTATTGTTTGTGAGCAAAGAAAGGAAAGCAACAGCATCTGCAGCAGAAGACAACAATGAACTACATCGATTCAAGTCCTAGAGGAGCATACACACACACACACACACACACACACACTCACATGCACGCGCACACGCACACACACACACACACACACACACACACACTCACATGCACGCGCACACGCGCGCACACACACGCACACATATACACACCCACTCATCTTCTTCTTCTTCTTCACGATTTGTTATAGAAGAATATTACAGAAAAACTGGACACAGAAAATAACTAACTTAGATGGTAGAAACCATAATATGGAAAGGAAGCTGAAACTATCTGGACACATCCATGGAGGGATCGGCGAGAAGAGGAAGACCCTGCTGAGAATGGTTGCAGGATATAGAAGAGTGGTGCGGGATGAATGACACACTGGGCACAAGACAGGGAATCATGGAAGAAAGTATTCAAATGCGCAGTGGACACCTACGTGCTTTCAGCCCACGGATCGTTTTGAATGAAAGAATGTAATTAACTGATAAGTATAATACTGCTGACTCAGTGTTGAGTCTGCTGTAGATACAACTGGTCTACAGCTACCTTTCAACTAATTCAAAAATTACGCAGATGTCTAAGCTACAGTTGTTATGTTAGTGCTACTTATAGTTGTTAAAAAATTTATGAAATCATAATCTGCGCTATAGTGCCCCAGTATGCGGATGCATGGTGTAATAATTATTTGTTATGTAGGACGTTTTATAGAACCCACGCATCCATTCATTATTCATTCAGTATTTATATAATACAAGTATCATCAGATCTTATATTAGCTGCATGCAATGACTGTGCAATGCATATAATAATATAACAGTTGTTGTTATTATGTGATAATGTTTTTTCTCTTTCCATTTCGCAGGCATAAAGATTCAGTTCCTCGGCGCCGCGAGAGTTCACTGGGACGAGAAGCGAGCGTACACGAAAGGCAGCTCTGCCAAACTATCGCATCGCAACGTCGACTCTTATCTCGACGAAACATTCGTTATCACGAATAAAGGTCAGCAACACCAACACCAACATAAGCACCAACAACACCAGCATAAGCACCACCAGCATAAGCATAAACACCAGCAGAAGCACCGCCAACACAAACATAACCACTACCAACACCAAGCAGGGCTTTTTTTAACGTGAAGTTGTACACAAAATGTGCAGTTGTAAATGGATTTGTGCAGTTGTAGAAGCACTTCTGTACAGTTAAAACTATCAAAAAAGGTCATTGTCCTCCGATTGGAAGTTGTTTACCATGGAGGATGGGAAGGAATAGAAGTTGTGCCGTTCTAAAAAATCCTTTAAAACAGCCCTGACACCAGGCATGAGCGCCACCAGCATAAACACCACCAACACCAAGCATAAGCACCACCAGCATAAGTACATGTACAATCAACATCAGCATGAGCGCCACCACCAGCCTAAGCACCACCAGCATAAGCACCACCAGCATAAGCACCACCAGCATAAGCACCACCAGCAAAAGCACCACCAGCAAAAGCACCACCAGCAAAAGCAAATGAAACAGATTGGATAACAACTCATTTCTTCTTCTTCTCCTTTCTTCTTTGTCGTTGTGGATCTTCGGATATCTCTCATCGTTACTTTCGTGTTTACCTATTCATCTCTCTTCTCTTCTGTCTCGGTCTGTCTGTCTGTCTGTCTGTCCATCTGTCTGTCTGTCCATCTGTCTGTCTGTCTGTCTGTCTGTATATCCCCTCTCTGTCTCTCTATGTGTTATTTCTGCGCCCTGCATAAGCCTTTATCCCACTTTTTTGTTCTCTGATTTTTGTTTTAGCAAAAACGTTTTCTGTTTCAACTTCTTTCGTTCTTTCCCCGTTCTCAGTCTCTCTGCCTATCTGTCGCTCTGTCTCTGTCTATCTGTATGTCTGTCTCTCTGCATTTGCGTCTTCCTTTTACTTCTTCCATCCTTCATTGGCTCCTCTTTCCATCTTTCTCTCCCCACTCCTCCTGTTTCTGCACCAAAGTATCTCGAGATACTCGGTATCATTCGGCGCTGTATCTCTGCCTCTTTCTCATCAATGTATAATTCTCTTGGCTTTCTTCTTTCTCTTCTCTTGGCTAATGCAAAGTTCATTTCAGTCTAACTTCATTGAATCAAGACATCCAAAGACGAACGAACGAGTCGCTGTTGCTGCTGTTGCTGCTGCTGCTGTTGCTGTTGCTGCTGTTGTCGCTGTTGCTGTTGCTGTTGCTGTTGCTGCTGCTGTTGTTGCTGTTGCTGCTGCTGCGGTTGCTGTTGTTGCTGTTGCTGCTGCTGCTGTTGCTGCTGCTGCTGCTGCTCTAGGTTGCGCCGAGATCTTCATCGAACAATTTTCGGAATTAGCCGAATAGATATTAATTTCGTTCACTGGATATTAATTTCGTTCACTGGATATTAATTTCGTTCACTGGATATTAATTTCGTTCACTGGATATTACATAAACAAATATCACACTAGAACGTAGTACTGGATAAACCGCATCCCTCTCTCCTCTGTCTCTCCCTCCGTTTATCTGCCCCTGTCTCTCCCTCTCTCCATCGTTTTTCCTGTCTATGAGTCGATCGATCGTCACTTGAAATTGAGGTGGAAGAAGTGAAAGTGGAAGAATTATTTTCCAGTGACGCGACTCAACCAATAAGACAGCGAAGAGGTGAAAGAGGTGGAAGAAGTGAAAGAGGTGGAAGAAGTGAAAGAGGTGGAAGAAATGAGTGGTGGAAGAAGTGAGTGGTGGAAGAAGTGAAAGTGGTGGAAGAAGTGAAAGAGGTGGAAGAAGTGAAAGTGGTGGAAGAAGTGAAAGAGGTGGAAGAAGTGAAAGAGGTGGAAGAAGTGAAAGAGGTGAAAGAAGTGAAAGAGGTAGAAGAAGTGAAAGAGGTGAAAGAAGTGAAAGTGGTGAAAGAAGTGAAAGAGGTAGAAGAAGTGAGTGATGGAAGAAATGAGTGGTGGAAGAAGTGAGTGGTGGAAGAAGTGAAAGTGGTGGAAGAAGTGAAAGTGGTAGAAGAAGTGAAAGAGGTGGAAGAAGTGAAAGTGGTGGAAGAAGTGAAAGTGGTGGAAGAAGTGAAAGTGGTGGAAGAAGTGAATGGTGGAAGAAGTGAAAGTGGTGGAAGAAGTGAGTGGTGGAAGAAGTGAAAGTGGTGGAAGAAGTGAGTGGTGGAAGAAGTGAAAGTGGTGGAAGAAGTGAAAGTGGTGGAAGAAGTGAAAGTGGTGGAAGAAGTGAAAGTGGTAGAAGAAGTGAAAGTGGTAGAAGAAGTGAAAGTGGTGGAAGAAGTGAAAGTGGTGGAAGAAGTGAAAGTGGTGAAAGAAGTGAAAGAGGTGGAAGAAGTGAAAGAGGTGGAAGAAGTGAAAGAGGTGAAAGAAGTGAAAGTGGTGGAAGAAGTGAAAGAGGTGGAAGAAGTGAAAGTGGTGGAAGAAGTGAAAGTGGTGGAAGAAGTGAAAGTGGTGGAAGAAGTGAAAGTGGTGGAAGAAGTGAAAGTGGTGGAAGAAGTGAAAGTGGTAGAAGAAGTGAAAGTGGTAGAAGAAGTGAAAGAGGTGGAAGAAGTGAAAGTGGTGGAAGAAGTGAAAGTGGTGGAAGAAGTGAAAGTGGTGGAAGAAGTGAAAGTGGTGGAAGAAGTGAGTGGTGGAAGAAGTGAAAGTGGTGGAAGAAGTGAGTGGTGGAAGAAGTGAAAGTGGTGGAAGAAGTGAAAGTGGTGGAAGAAGTGAAAGTGGTGGAAGAAGTGAAAGTGGTGGAAGAAGTGAGTGGTGGAAGAAGTGAAAGTGGTGGAAGAAGTGAAAGTGGTGGAAGAAGTGAAAGTGGTGGAAGAAGTGAAAGTGGTGGAAGAAGTGAAAGTGGTGGAAGAAGTGAAAGAAGTGAAAGAAGTGAAAGTGGTGGAAGAAGTGAAAGTGGTGGAAGAAGTGAAAGTGGTGGAAGAAGTGAAAGAGGTGGAAGAAGTGAAAGTGGTGGAAGAAGTGAAAGAGGTGAAAGAAGTGAAAGTGGTGGAAGAAGTGAAAGAGGTGGAAGAAGTGAAAGTGGTGGAAGAAGTGAAAGTGGTGGAAGAAGTGAAAGTGGTGGAAGAAGTGAAAGTGGTGGAAGAAGTGAGTGGTGGAAGAAGTGAAAGTGGTGGAAGAAGTGAGTGGTGGAAGAAGTGAAAGTGGTGGAAGAAGTGAGTGGTGGAAGAAGTGAAAGTGGTGGAAGAAGTGAAAGAGGTGGAAGAAGTGAGTGGTGGAAGAAGTGAAAGTGGTGGAAGAAGTGAAAGTGGTAGAAGAAGTGAAAGGGGTAGAAGAAGTGAAAGTGGTAGAAGAAGTGAAAGTGGTGGAAGAAGTGAAAGTGGTGGAAGAAGTGAAAGTGGTGGAAGAAGTGAAAGTGGTGGAAGAAGTGAAAGTGGTAGAAGAAGTGAAAGTGGTGGAAGAAGTGAAAGTGGTGGAAGAAGTGAGTGGTGGAAGAAGTGAAAGTGGTGGAAGAAGTGAAAGTGGTGGAAGAAGTGAAAGAGGTGGAAGAAGTGAAAGTGGTGAAAGAAGTGAAAGAGGTGGAAGAAGTGAAAGAGGTGGAAGAAGTGAAAGAGGTGAAAGAAGTGAAAGTGGTGGAAGAAGTGAAAGAGGTGGAAGAAGTGAAAGAGGTGGAAGAAGTGAAAGTGGTGGAAGAAGTGAAAGTGGTGGAAGAAGTGAAAGTGGTGGAAGAAGTGAAAGTGGTGGAAGAAGTGAAAGTGGTGGAAGAAGTGAAAGAGGTGGAAGAAGTGAAAGAGGTGAAAGAAGTGAAAGTGGTGGAAGAAGTGAAAGAGGTGGAAGAAGTGAAAGTGGTGGAAGAAGTGAAAGTGGTGGAAGAAGTGAAAGTGGTGGAAGAAGTGAAAGTGGTGGAAGAAGTGAAAGTGGTGGAAGAAGTGAGTGGTGGAAGAAGTGAAAGTGGTGGAAGAAGTGAAAGTGGTGGAAGAAGTGAAGTGGTGGAAGAAGTGAAAGTGGTGGAAGAAGTGAAAGTGGTGGAAGAAGTGAAAGTGGTGGAAGAAGTGAAAGTGGTGGAAGAAGTGAAAGTGGTGAGAAGAAGTGAAAGTGGTGGAAGAAGTGAAAGTGGTGGAAGAAGTGAAAGTGGTGGAAGAAGTGAAAGTGGTGGAAGAAGTGAAAGTGGTGGAAGAAGTGAAAGTGGTGGAAGAAGTGAAAGAAGTGAAAGTGGTGGAAGAAGTGAAAGTGGTGGAAGAAGTGAAAGTGGTGGAAGAAGTGAGTGGTGGAAGAAGTGAAAATGGTGGAAGAAGTGAAAGTGGTGGAAGAAGTGAAAGTGGTGGAAGAAGTGAAAGTGGTAGAAGAAGTGAAAGTGGTGGAAGAAGTGAAAGTGGTGGAAGAAGTGAAAGTGGTGGAAGAAGTGAAAGTGG
>OX243819.1:41013497-41018497 GCA_945859605.1 Lumbricus rubellus
TGGTGGAAGAAGTGAAAGTGGTGGAAGAAGTGAGTGGTGGAAGAAGTGAAAGTGGTGGAAGAAGTGAGTGGTGGAAGAAGTGAAAGTGGTGGAAGAAGTGAAAGTGGTGGAAGAAGTGAAAGTGGTGGAAGAAGTGAAAGTGGTAGAAGAAGTGAAAGTGGTAGAAGAAGTGAAAGTGGTGGAAGAAGTGAAAGTGGTGGAAGAAGTGAAAGTGGTGAAAGAAGTGAAAGAGGTGGAAGAAGTGAAAGAGGTGGAAGAAGTGAAAGAGGTGAAAGAAGTGAAAGTGGTGGAAGAAGTGAAAGAGGTGGAAGAAGTGAAAGTGGTGGAAGAAGTGAAAGTGGTGGAAGAAGTGAAAGTGGTGGAAGAAGTGAAAGTGGTGGAAGAAGTGAAAGTGGTGGAAGAAGTGAAAGTGGTAGAAGAAGTGAAAGTGGTAGAAGAAGTGAAAGTGGTGGAAGAAGTGAAAGTGGTGGAAGAAGTGAAAGTGGTGAAAGAAGTGAAAGAGGTGGAAGAAGTGAAAGAGGTGGAAGAAGTGAAAGAGGTGAAAGAAGTGAAAGTGGTGGAAGAAGTGAAAGAGGTGGAAGAAGTGAAAGTGGTGGAAGAAGTGAAAGTGGTAGAAGAAGTGAAAGTGGTGGAAGAAGTGAAAGTGGTGGAAGAAGTGAAAGTGGTGGAAGAAGTGAAAGTGGTGAAAGAAGTGAAAGAGGTGGAAGAAGTGAAAGAGGTGGAAGAAGTGAAAGAGGTGAAAGAAGTGAAAGTGGTGGAAGAAGTGAAAGAGGTGGAAGAAGTGAAAGTGTTGGAAGAAGTGAAAGTGGTGGAAGAAGTGAAAGTGGTGGAAGAAGTGAAAGAGGTGGAAGAAGTGAAAGTGGTGGAAGAAGTGAAAGTGGTGGAAGAAGTGAAAGTGGTGGAAAAAGTGAAAGTGGTGGAAGAAGTGAGTGGTGGAAGAAGTGAAAGTGGTGGAAGAAGTGAGTGGTGGAAGAAGTGAAAGTGGTGGAAGAAGTGAGTGGTGGAAGAAGTGAAAGTGGTGGAAGAAGTGAAAGTGGTGGAAGAAGTGAAAGTGGTGGAAGAAGTGAAAGTGGTAGAAGAAGTGAAAGTGGTAGAAGAAGTGAAAGTGGTGAAAGAAGTGAAAGAGGTGGAAGAAGTGAAAGAGGTGGAAGAAGTGAAAGAGGTGAAAGAAGTGAAAGTGGTGGAAGAAGTAAAAGAGGTGGAAGAAGTGAAA
This sequence comes from Lumbricus rubellus, assembly GCA_945859605.1. NCBI lineage: Eukaryota > Metazoa > Annelida > Clitellata > Crassiclitellata > Lumbricidae > Lumbricus > Lumbricus rubellus. Next base: position 41,014,711 of record OX243819.1, read on the forward strand.
GTGGTGGAAGAAGTGAAAGTGGTGGAAGAAGTGAAAGTGGTAGAAGAAGTGAAAGTGGTGGAAGAAGTGAAAGTGGTGGAAGAAGTGAAAGTGGTGAAAGAAGTGAAAGAGGTGGAAGAAGTGAAAGAGGTGGAAGAAGTGAAAGAGGTGGAAGAAGTGAGTGGTGGAAGAAGTGAAAGTGGTGGAAGAAGTGAAAGTGGTGGAAGAAGTGAAAGGGGTAGAAGAAGTGAAAGTGGTAGAAGAAGTGAAAGTGGTGGAAGAAGTGAAAGTGGTGGAAGAAGTGAAAGTGGTGGAAGAAGTGAAAGTGGTGGAAGAAGTGAAAGTGGTAGAAGAAGTGAAAGTGGTGGAAGAAGTGAAAGTGGTGGAAGAAGTGAGTGGTGGAAGAAGTGAAAGTGGTGGAAGAAGTGAAAGTGGTGGAAGAAGTGAAAGAGGTGGAAGAAGTGAAAGTGGTGAAAGAAGTGAAAGAGGTGGAAGAAGTGAAAGAGGTGGAAGAAGTGAAAGAGGTGAAAGAAGTGAAAGTGGTGGAAGAAGTGAAAGAGGTGGAAGAAGTGAAAGAGGTGGAAGAAGTGAAAGTGGTGGAAGAAGTGAAAGTGGTGGAAGAAGTGAAAGTGGTGGAAGAAGTGAAAGTGGTGGAAGAAGTGAAAGTGGTGGAAGAAGTGAAAGAGGTGGAAGAAGTGAAAGAGGTGAAAGAAGTGAAAGTGGTGGAAGAAGTGAAAGAGGTGGAAGAAGTGAAAGTGGTGGAAGAAGTGAAAGTGGTGGAAGAAGTGAAAGTGGGGTAAGAAGTGAAAGTGGTGGAAGAAGTGAGTGGTGGAAGAAGTGAAAGTGGTGGAAGAAGTGAGTGGTGGAAGAAGTGAAAGTGGTGGAAGAAGTGAAAGTGGTGGAAGAAGTGAGTGGTGGAAGAAGTGAAAGTGGTGGAAGAAGTGAAAGTGGTGGAAGAAGTGAAAGTGGTGGAAGAAGTGAAAGTGGTGGAAGAAGTGAAAGTGGTAGAAGAAGTGAAAGTGGTGGAAGAAGTGAAAGTGGTGGAAGAAGTGAAAGTGGTGGAAGAAGTGAAAGTGGTGGAAGAAGTGAGTGGTGGAAGAAGTGAAAGTGGTGGAAGAAGTGAAAGTGGTGGAAGAAGTGAAAGTGGTGGAAGAAGTGAAAGTGGTAGAAGAAGTGAAAGTGGTAGAAGAAGTGAAAGTGGTGGAAGAAGTGAAAGTGGTGGAAGAAGTGAAAGTGGTGAAAGAAGTGAAAGAGGTCGAAGAAGTGAAAGAGGTGGAAGAAGTGAAAGTGGTGGAAGAAGTGAAAGTGGTGAAAGAAGTGAAAGAGGTGGAAGAAGTGAAAGAGGTGGAAGAAGTGAAAGAGGTGAAAGAAGTGAAAGTGTTGGAAGAAGTGAAAGAGGTGAAAGAAGTGAAAGTGGTGGAAGAAGTGAAAGAGGTGGAAGAAGTGAAAGTGGTGGAAGAAGTGAAAGTGCTGGAAGAAGTGAAAGTGGTGGAAGAAGTGAAAGTGGTGGAAGAAGTGAGTGGTGGAAGAAGTGAAAGTGGTGGAAGAAGTGAGTGGTGGAAGAAGTGAAAGTGGTGGAAGAAGTGAGTGGTGGAAGAAGTGAAAGTGGTGGAAGAAGTGAAAGTGGTGGAAGAAGTGAAAGTGGTGGAAGAAGTGAAAGTGGTAGAAGAAGTGAAAGTGGTAGAAGAAGTGAAAGTGGTGGAAGAAGTGAAAGTGGTGGAAGAAGTGAAAGTGGTGAAAGAAGTGAAAGAGGTGGAAGAAGTGAAAGAGGTGGAAGAAGTGAAAGAGGTGAAAGAAGTGAAAGTGGTGGAAGAAGTGAAAGAGGTGGAAGAAGTGAAAGTGGTGGAAGAAGTGAAAGTGGTGGAAGAAGTGAAAGTGGTGGAAGAAGTGAAAGTGGTGGAAGAAGTGAAAGTGGTGGAAGAAGTGAAAGTGGTAGAAGAAGTGAAAGTGGTAGAAGAAGTGAAAGTGGTGGAAGAAGTGAAAGTGGTGGAAGAAGTGAAAGTGGTGAAAGAAGTGAAAGAGGTGGAAGAAGTGAAAGAGGTGGAAGAAGTGAAAGAGGTGAAAGAAGTGAAAGTGGTGGAAGAAGTGAAAGAGGTGGAAGAAGTGAAAGTGGTGGAAGAAGTGAAAGTGGTAGAAGAAGTGAAAGTGGTGGAAGAAGTGAAAGTGGTGGAAGAAGTGAAAGTGGTGGAAGAAGTGAAAGTGGTGGAAGAAGTGAAAGTGGTGGAAGAAGTGAAAGTGGTGGAAGAAGTGAAAGTGGTGGAAGAAGTGAAAGTGGTGGAAGAAGTGAAATTGGTGGAAGAAGTGAAAGTGGTGGAAGAAGTGAAAGTGGTGGAAGAAGTGAAAGTGGTGGAAGAAGTTAAAGTGGTGGAAGAAGTGAAAGTGGTAGAAGAAGTGAAAGTGGTGGAAGAAGTGAAAGTGGTGGAAGAAGTGAAAGTGGTAGAAGAAGTGAAAGTGGTGGAAGAAGTGAAAGTGGTGGAAGAAGTGAAAGTGGTGGAAGAAGTGAAAGTGGTGGAAGAAGTGAAAGTGGTGGAAGAAGTGAAAGTGGTGGAAGAAGTGAAAGTGGTGGAAGAAGTGAAAGTGGTGGAAGAAGTGAAAGTGGTAGAAGAAGTGAAAGTGGTGGAAGAAGTGAAAGTGGTGGAGGAAGTGAAAGAGGTGGAAGAAGTGAAAGTGGTGGAAGAAGTGAAAGTGGTAGAAGAAGTGAAAGTGGTGGAAGAAGTGAAAGTGGTGGAAGAAGTGAGTGGTGAAAGAAGTGGAAGTGGTGGAAGAAGTGAAAGTGGTGGAAGAAGTGAAAGTGGTGGAAGAAGTGAAAGTGGTAGAAGAAGTGAAAGAATTGGAAGAAGTGAAAGTGGTGGAAAAAGTGGACGAGATGGAAGAAGTGAAAGTGGTGGAAGAAGTGAAAGAGGTGGAATAAGTGAAAGTGGTGGAAGAAGTGAAAGTGGTGGAAGAAGTGAAAGTGGTGGAAGAAGTGAAAGTGGTGGAAGAAGTGACAGTGGTAGAAGAAGTGAAAGTGGTGGAAGAAGTGAAAGAGGTGGAAGAAGTGAAAGTGGTAGAAGAAGTGAAAGTGGTGGAAGAAGTGAAAGTGGTGGAAGAAGTGAAAGTGGTGGAAGAAGTGAAAGTGGTGGAAGAAGTGAAAGTGGTAGAAGAAGTGAAAGTGGTGGAAGAAGTGAAAGTGGTGGAAGAAGTGACAGTGGTAGAAGAAGTGAAAGTGGTGGAAGAAGTGAAAGTGGTGGAAGAAGTGAAAGTGGTGGAAGAAGTGAAAGTGGTAGAAGAAGTGAAAGTGGTGGAAGAAGTGAAAGTGGTAGAAGAAGTGAAAGTGGTGGAAGAAGTGAAAGTGGTGGAAGAAGTGAAAGTGGTAGAAGAAGTGAAAGTGGTGGAAGAAGTGAAAGTGGTGGAAGAAGTGAAAGTGGTGGAAGAAGTGAAAGTGGTAGAAGAATTGAAAGTGGTGGAAGAAGTGAAAGTGGTGGAAGAAGTGAAAGTGGTGGAAGAAGTGAAAGTGGTAGAAGAAGTGAAAGTGGTGGAAGAAGTGAAAGTGGTAGAAGAAGTGAAAGTGGTGGAAGAAGTGAAAGTGGTGGAAGAAGTGAAAGTGGTGGAAGAAGTGAAAGTGGTGGAAGAAGTGAAAGTGGTGGAAGAAGTGAAAGTGGTGGAAGAAGTGAAAGAGGTGGAAGAAGCGAAAGTGGTGGAAGAAGTGAAAGAGGTGGAAGAAGTGAAAGTGGTGGAAGAAGTGAAAGTGGTAGAAGAAGTGAAAGTGGTGGAAGAAGTGAAAGTGGTAGAAGAAGTGAAAGTGGTGGAAGAAGTGAAAGTGGTGGAA
>OX243819.1:41023497-41045997 GCA_945859605.1 Lumbricus rubellus
CTACTTACCAAACCACACCTACCAAGTACCTACTTACCAAACCACACCTACCAAGTACCTACTTACCAAACCACACCTACCAAGTACCTACTTACCAAACCACACCTACCAAGTACCTACTTACCAAACCACACCTACCAAGTACCTACTTACCAAACCACACCTACCAAATACATACTTAACAAACCATACCTACGAGATACATATTCTCTAAACCCTACCTAACAAATACCTACTTACCAAACTCTACCTACGAAATACCTACTTACCAAACTCTACATAACAAACCCTACCTACGAAATACCTACTTACCAAACTCTACATGCCAAACCCTACCTACGAAATACCTACTTACAAACTCTACATACGAAATACCTGCTCACCAAACTCTGTCTACAAAATACCTACTTATCCAAACCTACCTTCAAAATACCTACTTACCAAACCTCACCTACCAAATACCTACTTACGTTCGGTCATTGAGACATTTAATCCGTTTTTCGATTATTGTAAATTGTAGTCGCATATTGAGATCCGTCTGTGTCTGTCTGTCTCTGTCTGTCTGTCTGTGTCTGTCTGTCTGTGTCTGTCTGTGTCTGTCTGTGTCTGTGTGTCTGTCTGTGTCTGTCTGTATGTGTCTGTCTGTGTCTGTCTGTCTGTTTGTGTCTGTCTTTCTCGCTGTCTTTCGAGTCCTTTCGATGTGTCATTTTCTGTGATGTTCTTCGTTCTTCCACAGTTGGTTCTTGTTCCATCTGGAGCCGGAAGTGACCTCGATGTTCCAGTTGAGTTGATCGTTGGAACGACACCGTTACGCAAGACTGAAGCGTCCGGTCAGCCTTCGTTGACCGTTCGAGCAGCGGCGACTCGTCGCTGGAGCGGAACGCATTCGACAGCGGATGAAGGAGACAAAGAGACGGATGGGAGTTGAGAGGAATCGTCGTCATGGTCGGATGATCAGAGTCAATGAAGCGTGTCGTTTTATCTGTCATTGAATCTGTCGAAGGAATTATTCGACATCTAACTGAAACGGATGAACGGATAAAATTGTTACGGATGGATGACTTCCATCATTTTAACGACGGATTCTGTCGACTGTCAAGATGACTTTTTTGTTTTTACCACTCGTTGAATTTTTTTAGACTTTTGTTGATGACTGAAGCGAAACTTCACCAGAGAAAGATTTGAATGTCGTCATTCAACCGGAACACAACGTTGAGATAACTTAAACTGATTTAGATGAACGGCGTCGCGGAATGGAAATGAGATGATGATGATGATGACATTTTAGTCAATGATACTGATTCAATGAATTACTTGAGAGAGAGAGAGAGACAGACAGACAGAGAGAGACAGACAGACGGAGAGACAGAGAGACAGAGACAGAGACAGAGAGGGGAAGAGAGAGAGACAGAGAGAGAGAGGGAGGGAGAGGGAGAGCGAGAGAGACGGAGAGGGAGAGAGAGATGGAGAGAGAGAGAGAGAGAGAGAGAGAGAGAGAGAGAGAAAGAGAGAGAGAGACGGAGAGGGAGGGAGAGGGAGAGGTAGAGGAAAAGAGAGATAGGCAGATAAAGACAGAGACAGAGACAGCAGCGGCGGCCAGTGTGAGGAGGAAAATCTTGCATTAGTGAGTTTGAGGAATTGTCTCTTAATAATAATTGTAATAATTATGACAGAAGAATGTCTACTTTGTTATTGTCGTCTTCACAACTTTTCTTTCTAATAGACAAATTGTCTTTCTCTGGTTCATCGTTCGTTCTTTCATTTAGTGTTTCAGGTTTCATTCATTCGTTCATTCATTCATTCATTCATTCATTCATTCATTCATTCATTCGTTAATTCAGAGGAATTACAAATCATCGCCTCTCAAAGATAGCCTATCTACTTAGAGACGCTCCCAGTTCAACGAGATAGAAAGAGTTTCTTTGTTCACAAGCATTGTCTTGCCCCCACCCACACACCCATCTGCGCAACTTCTCCCCCACCCATCCCCGTAACTTCTCCCCCACCCATCCGCGCAACTTCTCTCCCACCCATCCCCGTAACTTCTCCCCCACCCATCCCCGTAACTTCTTCCCCACCCATCCCCGTAACTTCTCCCCCACCCATCCCCGTGACTTCTTCCCCACCCATCCCCGTAACTTCTCCCCCATCCATCCCCGTAACTTCTCCCCCATCCATCCGCGCAACTTCTCCCCCACCCATCCCCGTAACTTCTCCCCCACCCATCCCCGTAACTTCTCCCCCATCCATCCCCGTAGCATGGCGGATCCTCTGTTTACATTGCATATGATCTGACTAAGAAGAAGAAGAAGAAGACTAAGAAGACTAAGAAGATGAAGAGGTCTAAAATCCACTGCAGTGAATTATTATTGCTCTCATTGAGATCTCGTTTTTATCGATTCAATTCAAGTCATCCAAAGTCCACTTCAACAGTTTTCGACCAACAATCAGCAGATGAGCAAATACATGTCCGACCAAAAACCAAAACGACCACTTGGGTTGGGGTGGGGCATTGCGGTGGAAGGGGGATGGGTGGGGGGTTCGGTGGGTTGGGTCTGTGACACTAAGACTTGGGATGAACGGCTCTTTTTCTCAGCGTATACATGCTTTTCCCGCTGACTCGTGATGAGAAAATTATAATATAGACGACGCCGTAACAGCAGTTTTGTCATTTTAGATCAACCTGTCTATGTCGGAGTGTGCATGCTACAAAGAGGTGAATAGGTCTACTTGAAGGCAATGCAACTGCGTTGTGTCGTAGGCCTATAATTATAATTAGCAAGTATTGGCCTACGTATTTACATAATTATAATTGAACGCCATAATTGTGCAGAGTTAACTCTTCTTCTAAACGGTTTTCTGATTCCTAATGACCTCTCGCCTTCTTCATAGCATTTAAATGACGTCACAACTCGCACTGTAGTGGCGCCATACAACGACGACGACGACCATGGCCAACAGCCGCAGTGATGATGGTTTGAATGTCGATGCTGTTCATCCCATGCGAAAATCTCCCCGACCGACGTCACCTGCAGCTGACTGTTTTCGTCGTCGTCGTCGATGGCTAGGGGTCGAGAGGGTCGGAGGTCAACGAGCGAAGAGAGAGAGAGAAAGAGAGAGAAAGAGAGAGACAGAGAGAGACAGAGACATAGACAGATACAGAGACTGAGACAGAGACAAAGACAGATACAGATATACAGAGAGAGGCAGAGGGAGAGAGATACACCGAGAGAGAGAGACGAAGACAGAAAAAGAGATAAAGACAGGGACAGACAGAGAGAGAGAGAGAGAGAGAGAGAGAGAGAGAGAGAGAGAGAGAGAGAGAGAGAGAGAGAGAGTGGCGCAGGTGCGTGTGTTGTGTGTGTTTGCATTGACCATCGACAAAGAAGTAGAAGAATAAGAAACAGAAACATCAGACGACGATAATATTATTATTATTATCTGCTCCATTTAACAACATCGCTTCTTCTTCGTTTTTCTGCTGACCATCGATACGCTTCACTGGACGACGACGACGTGAGCTTCTTCGTATTTTGTGATAAAAGAAACACTACGAAACCTGTGCAGAAAGCTCGTCTGAATTGCGAAGATACCATCTGCATCAGATGGAGTAAGAATGCCGAGATGTCTTTAATTACGGTGAATCAATGTAGCAGAGCGTCGGATGAGGTTCAGACTCAACAGTTGAGATGAGATGGTGAAGAAAGGTTTCTCTTACCCTGCTACCTCCTCAGTTGAGCTTTTCTTCCCCACCAAGAAGAGATTTCGTTGTGATGAATAATAATCGAAAAACAATCGAATATAATTTATAGTTTCTTGCTTCAAAAAAATTAATCAATCATTGAAATCTGTCGATCAAGAAGTCAGTCGATGATAAAAGAGGAGGACAAGTAGGAACAGGAGGAGATTGGAGAAGTACGAACTGGAGAAGAAGGAGAAGAGGAAGAGATCCATAGAAAAGTTGGATCAGAGTTTTCTTTGTGCTAAAGAGAAATATTATTGTTCGTCAGATGAGAAGAAGAAGAAGAAGATGTCATTGCCGAGATTGTTTGGTTTGAAGTCTTTCATCGTCTTCTCGTTTATCGGTTTAATCACCGCCATCTTCATCATCATTCAGAAGAATAACGAATGTCAGACGAATGTTGCACTGCACGACATCAATGTCGCTGCTGCTGCTGCTGCTGCTGACGATGACAAAGTTGGTGAGTGCAACGACGAATTCAGAACTTAATCTCATTCTATGTAATCGTATCAACGACATTTCCTGTAGAAAGAATCTCAAGCTAATCATAGGGCACCAAATTATTCACGAGCGCTGGGCGTTGCATCGTATCAAGAATTTTCCAGGCATGTCAAGGGGAAAAGAGAGGGTGAGAGAGAGTGTGTGTGTGCGTGTCAAAGAGAGAGAGAGACAGAGACATAGGCCTACAGTGAGAGGAAGAGAAAGAGAGACAGATAGACAGAGACAGAGATAGAGAGAGAGTGAGACAGAGAGAGAGAGAGAGAGAGAGAGAGAGAGGGACAGAGAGAGAAACAAAGAAAGGAAGAGAGTGAGAGAGACAGAGACATAGAGATATATATTATGTATAAATTGAGAGACAGGAAATTGATGATTTATATCCATCAAAGGCCTTGGTAGAAATTCTTCTTTGCTTTACATTAGTCGTCCACCTGTATCGATGGATGGATAGATAGATAGATGGATGGATGTATGGAGTATGGATGATGGATGGATGGATTGATGGATGGATGGATAGATAGATAGGATGGATGGATAGATTGATGGATAGATAGACAGATAGATAGATAGATAGATAGATAGGTAGATAGATGGATAGATGGATGAATGAATGGATGGATGTATGGATGATGGATGGATAGATAGGATGGATGGATAGATGTATGGATAGACAGATGGATGGATAGATAGATGAAAAGACGGGTGGATAGATAGATTGATAGATGGATGGATGGATGAATGGATGGATGTATGGATGATGGATGGATGCATGGATGGATAGATATGACGGATGGATAGATAGATGGATGGATAGATAGATAGGATGGATGGATAGATGGATGGATGGAGAAAAGGGTAGATAGAATGTGTGGATGGATGGATGGATGGATAGATGGATGTGTAGATGGATAGATGGATGTATAGATGCATGGATAGATGGATAGATGGATGAATTGTTGTTGTGTGTCTTTTTCAGGTGATGTTCCTCCTCTTCTTCCACCACGATCCAACCACGTGTCATTCTGTACTTCCGGTGTTCCTTGCGAGTATCTCGATAAGGTTGACCTTCGCATCATCGTTCTGACCTTCAACCGATGGCAATCCCTCGAGCGTCTCCTCTCCTCTCTCAATGACCTTGAGCTAGACGGTGACCTTGCGTCCGTTGAAATCTGGATCGACCGATCGAAGGACACGAACGAAGTGGACAAAGCGACGCTGGGTGGCGCCACGAACTTCCGGTGGCGACACGATCGAGGTCAGGTCAGAGTTCACGTCCAGCAGACACACGTCGGCATCTGCGGTCAGTGGATCGACACGTGGAAGCCAAGCCATGAAGACGATGATGACCCATCAACGACTGTTCTCATCCTCGAGGATGACATCAGTCTGTCTCCATTCGCATATCGATGGTTGAAGGCGGCTCATCAGTTCTACGCAAGTGATGAACGTATCGTCGGCATCACTCTACAGAGCGAAGGACTGATCGTAGCTCGCAGTGGAGGTCCTTTCACCCCTCTTGCGTCGAATGGACCCGCCTTCAGTTATGCGCTCGTTGGGTCCTGGGGATTCTCTCCAAGACCGAGACAATGGAGTCAGTTCCAGCAGTGGTACCATGACGTCAGGACCAATGACGTCACGTACAGACCGTTTGTCAAAGGTATCGTTATGAGCAACTGGTATAAAATGTTTGTGAAGAAAGGAAAGGAGGAGACGATGTGGACGATGTGGTTCATAGCTTTCTGCCACGACCACCATCTCTTCACTCTCTACAACAACCTGAACAGTCTGGAAAACAAGACCACAAACTGTCTGGCAGTGAACCGTCGGGAGCCAGGGCTCCACTTCCACAAGAAACCAATCAACAACACGGGTCTACTACTGCGACATTGGAAAGACAAATATGTCGACTTCAGTTCAAATACCAACAGATATGGATTCGATGCGAAACGGATTTAAAGCAACTTGTCATCAGATGAAAAACTACATGAAAAACTACATGAGAAATACATGAGAAATACATGAGAAATACATGAGAAATACATGAGAAATACATGAGAAATACATGAGAAATACATGAGAAATACATGAAAAACTACATGAGAAATACGAGAGGAAGAAGAGGGAAGAGGGGATGAGAGTGGAAGGAAGGAGGAATCGAAGAATATAGAGGAGGAATAAGGAATAGAATGGGAGGAATGGGATGGAGAAAAGGCGGAGGAAAAGAAGGAAGGAGTTTGAGGAAAGGGAGATGAGATGAGAAGGAATTGAGAGAGAGGAGGAGGATGAATGTGAGAGGAAGGTGAAAGAGGAAAATAGAAAAGAGAAAGGTGGAATAGCAGAGACGGAGGATGAATAGAAAGAAGTAGGGAGAGAAGAAATTGGGGATTAGAAGTAGGCAATAACTATGGAATAATAATTATTGATAGAGGATTTTATTTATTTATTTTTGTTGAATAATAACAACGAATGTTTTCTGAGCTAGATTTGTCATCTCAGTTAAATAACTGTTTAATCTTTTAATAAACAGCTGAAACATTGTCTGCCGTTGCTGCTGCTATAAATAATTGTTGTCTGTTGCTGCTGCTGTTGCTGTTGCTGATGTGTTTGCAGAAGGCGTTGTTCAAAAGATGCGACATTATTCTTCTGAATCTTGGATGTGTCTTATAATCTATTGTCTCTATCTTTCATCAATCAAAAAATATATATTGTATAATGTATGTATATATATATATGTCAATGTTTCGTTGTGTGTCTCGCTTCGTTCTGTCTGTCTGTTTGTCTGTCTTTCTGTCTGTCTGTCTGTCTTTCTGTCTGTCTGTCTGTATGTCTGTCTGTCTGTATGTCTGTCTGTCTGTCAGCACTCATGTGTATTTGAATTCAACAGTTGCATTCGTAGATGATCAGAAAATCTGATGTCTATGAAAATACAATGAACTTCTAAGATTACAAGACATGCATAAAACATTGCATAAAACATTGCATAAAACATTGCATAAAACATTGCATATCCTAATATCGATGATCATATAACTATGTGTATCTTCTTATAGGCTAGATCGTGCTCTGAATTTCTATCTGCCGAACGATTAAGTCTTATATTATGATGATACTAAGGCAACCTGAAGACTCTCATATAAGTTTACGATGTGCCGTGGTGTTGTCGATTACTGTTTATGGGCACAGAACCATCAGATCTCCACAGTCTGCAGAGCAGAGTAGCTAGCTGCAATGAAGACAGGTTACTAGCTTCGTCTTATAGTCACAGCGCAGACATTGAATCTGAATGTGAACAGATATAATTATATTATGAGTTTATTTGATTCAGATTCTTCCTTCCAATCTTTGTTTCTGTTTGATGATCAAAGAAATTGAATGAAAAGTGAATCGTTGTCTGTCAAAGTCTTCTGTCAAAGTCTTCTGTCAAAGTCTTCTGTCAAAGTCTTCTGTCAAAGTCTTCTGTCAAAGTCTTCTGTCGTCGTCATGCTTTCACAGAATTCATTCCTTCATTCTGCTGCTGCTGCTGCTCTGATAATTACGATGCAACCACCAGCCACTCACCAGACGGCGTCTCTGTGTGTGTGTGTGCGTGTGTGTGTGTGCCTGTATCTCTCTCTCTCTCTCTCTCTCTCTCTCTCTCTCTCTGTCCCTGTCTTTATCTCTTTTTCTGTCTCCGTCTCTCTCTCTCTCTCTCGGTGTATCTCTCTCCCTCTGCCTCTCTCTCTCTCTCTCTCTGTCCCTGTCTTTATCTCTTTTTCTGTCTCCGTCTCTCTCTCTCTCTCGGTGTATCTCTCTCCCTCTGCCTCTCTCTGTCTATCTGTATCTGTCTTTGTCTCTGTCTCAGTCTCTGTATCTGTCTCTCCCTCTGTCTCTGTTTCTGTTTCTCACTCTCTCTCTATGTCTCTCTCTCCCTCTGCTTCTCTATGTATCTTTCTCTTTTCTCTTATTCTGAAGTTTCAAGTGAGAGCAGTGATGACCTTCCGGTGACCTATCTTCTATGGCGCCATGGCCAACCGCGACCACCCCATACATAAGATAATCTCATGAATAGACAACGGTTGTATCGGTTGTCGTCGTCGTCGTTGTACCAGGCGTTGAATTCGTCCGGTGTTGCTGCTGTTGCTGTTGCTGTTGTCGTGGTTGATGTTGTTGTTGTTGATGTTGTTGTTGTTGTTGTTGATCGTAAGTCCAGTTGTAGATTCCGCGTGAGTTAAGTGTGCTGAAGAACCTCTGCTGTCTGCTGCGTCTGTCTCGATCACGTGACCTGCGCGTCTTGATGACGCAGGCAGCGATGAGGATGACGAGAGAGAAGAGAAGAACAGAGCAGACGATGATGACGACCAACCACCTGTAGTCCCATGATGATGATCCATTGTCGCCTCCGCCGGATACAGCAGCAGAAGATGGAGAGAAGGAGGAGGAGGAGGAATCGGAGGAGGAGGAGGAGGGCGGGAGATGAGATGCATCTGTGAAAAGTTTACAATAATCATGAATTATTACATCGACCAGAAAGTCGTTGCAATTACATTACATTACAACAATGATTCAGCTGTAGAAATAGTATTTGAGCTAATTTTAAAATTAATAGTGTGCTAAAGTGAGTTCATTATCAGGGGCGGATCCAGGATTTTTGGTTAGGGGGGGGCGTAAATACTACCAATCCAAACCCGTAAATATATATGAGTGGCGGCGCCAGGATCTCAGGTTGGGGGGCTGAAGCTAACTAGGCCTATAGCAAAAATTTTATGTCGCGCCGAAGGCGCGAAGCTGCGAGTGCCGAAGGCACGAAGCCCATACCGACTAGGGGGTCTGGAGGAGCGTCGTAAGCTCCCCCAGCGGGGTCTGGGGCGGAGCCCCAGCCACCAACGCATTTTTTTAGCTCTGTTGACCTCAACTAGAGCCATTTTTAGGCTCTTTTTGCCAGCTATTTCTGAACGATAAAATCACGAAAACTCAAATAAAAAGTCGTTTTGCAGAGTCGCAGACTAGTGTTAAGTGGCAGAGAGAGTCGATGTCCGGTAGTCGAGCCCAGTCGCAATTGATGTCTCACATGTGAGTCGATGTATGACCGTCCGCCGCAGTTGAGGTCCGAAAATAAGATAATAATAATAACTTTTAAGCCGATACATGGACATTCATTGTTTTTTGCTTTGGGATGAGGCTGAGTCACATTTAGGGGCTTAACCCCATGCCCACTCCCCTGGTGCCGCCAATGGCATAAGCATCTACACTATAATAATAATTTTTATGGTTGATTTCGTTGCCGTTGGTCATTGTCTAGTTTCCTTATTACGAAGTAAGCCGTTTTAGACATTTTCAGCTTTTTGGGGGATGAGCCACGTTTAGGGGGCTTAGCCCCCTAGCCCTCTCCTGTCGCCGCCACTGATATGTATGAAATTAGATCATGCAAAACTATAATGATCCTTTTTATAGAAAATGTCATGGAACTTTAAACAAATATATAGTTTCTCATATAAAACCACTGGTGTCCACTGAAGGTTAACTGTGAAACGATTATAAATCAGTTATCGGTTTTGATCATGCAACCCTTGACCCCCCCCCCCCCAAAAAAATAATTAAGTGTCACATGCCAGTGGGTTAACAGTGTCATTCTCATTGGATGCTTTCTGGCGTAGACATTGAGATTGTCATCAATGTCTAACTTGATGTCTTTGTGGACAAACAATAAAATGAGTGCATTAAATCTGTCCTCGTTCATTGTACTTTGGAAACACAACTTCACAAATCGCAGACTAGAATTTTCTCGCTCAACACTGCAAGCCGTGACAGAAGTGAGCAGCAAAATGTGAACTATTGTGGTAATATTTGGATAGGCTACATATTAGCCTACAACGGGAGCGGCTGTCAGCGAGGGTGTCCGACAGGGTGCTTGGTGTGATGTTAGCGTTTCTCCGCATCTGCTGCCAAAGCTTTAACTCTTGATGAAAAGAATTCGGAGAAGGCAGCTCATCATGATAGTAATGAAGTATACCATCAGCAGTGAGTGCGTCGATGTTTTAAACATTAGATGCATGGAATGAGACTTACATGTAGACCACGAATTGCTTGCTTTGCAAGATCTCCAAATCGTAGGCTAAATTGCAATTATTTTAGTTTTATGTCAGTTTAGCTATAGAACATTTCTGCAGGTTTAGGGGGGGGCGTACGCCGGCTCCGCCCCCCCCTGAATCCGCGCCTGATTATGACTATGATAGTATCATCTATTATAATAGAAATAATATCGTTGCAATCATATAAAAGAAAATAGCATCACGGTAATTACGTAATAACCTAAACAGCAACTAGAAGTCAAATTTTAAGAGTAACAAATAATTTCTGTGGGGTGGAGGGAGAATGTCGAAGTCGTTTGTTGAATATGAAGCAGCGACATTCTTTGCCTCTCACCTCCTTTGCCTCTCACCTCCTTTGCCTCTCACCTCCTTTGCCTCTCACCTCCTTTGCCTCTCACCTCCTTTGCCTCTCACCTCCTTTGCCTCTCACCTCCTTTGCCTCTCACCTCCTTTGCCTCTCACCTTCTTTGCCTCTCACCTCCTTTGCCTCTCACCTCCTTTGCCTCTCACCTCCTTTGCCTCTCACCTCCTTTGCCTCTCACCTCCTTTGCCTCTCACCTCCTTTGCCTCTCACCTTCTTTGCCTCTCACCTCCTTTGCCTCTCACCTGTATTGGTCGTTGTAATTGCTGATGCAGTCGTTGTTTGTCTGGTTGCAGTCATCGTCCAGCCACATTGTGCACCGCTGCTGCCTCCTGCTGATCCAACCATGAAAGAAACCAGACACTGAGAGATTACTAATTTGATTAATTCCGCTTTACGATTTCATCAGATCAGATTCGGAATCTGTGTTGGCTGCAGATTCATAGATAGACTATATTATAAGAGAATAGATGACTTCACTGTAGGCTATACAATGAATTTGGTCTAAAGACAGGACAATCAAATAGTGGAAGATATTGGAAGACACTAAATCAAATAATATAAACTCAATTAGATAGCATGGGTGTAACTGGCCATGGATAAAGGGGGTGGGGCGATGTGTGAGGATATGATAAATATAATGTCGTGTGCATCATAATGATAATAAATCTTAATTCAACAGTTGTTTGCTTTTCTATACCTGATCGATTCGTTGTGAAGTTGAGAGACGCAGTTGTGTTGCCGACAGCGAGACTCGGAGTTCCACAAGAATTGAGAACGACTCCTGAAAGAAACAATCAGAAGAATAGTCTCATCCATAGACAGACAGACAGACAGACAGACAGACAGACAGACATGCAGACAGAGACAGACAGACTGACGCACACATAGGCAGGATAGAAGCGTGAGAGAATGTGATATGAAAATAATATGTTTTTGAGACTAATAGTGAAATTGCAATAAAATCTTCTCTCTCTCTCTGTTCTTCCATGTCTGTCTGTCTGTCTGTCTGTTTGTCTGTCTGTCTGTCTGTCTCTCTTTCTTTCTTTCTCTCTCTCTCTCTCTCTCTCTCTCTCTCTCTCTCTCTCTCTCTCCCTCTTAGCGTGCAATTCAAAATGTTCCTGTCATACTAATCGATGAGTAATTCATTCCATTGCATTCGTCGATGCCGCTCCAAAGACAGAAGACATCTTCAAAGTCTCCTCATCAGATGGCCGTATAATTATTATGGTATTTACTATGCCAGTTCCAACTCACTGGAATGGTTTTAATTGCGCTACTTAAAAAGTGTCATGATGCACATACGTACATACATACATACATACATACATACATACATACATACATACATACATACATACATACATACATACATGCACGTACTTACATACATACATACATGTACATACATACATACATACATACATACATGCATACATACATACATACATGCATGCATGTACTTACATACATACATACATACATACATACATACATACATACATACATACATACATACATACATACATACATACATACATGCATACATACATACATACATACATACATACATACATACATACATACATACATACATACATACATACATACATACATACATACATACATAGTACATACATACATACATACATACATGCATACATACATACATACATGCATGCATGTACTTACATACATACATACATACATACATACATACATACATACATACATACATACATACATACATACATACATACATACATACATGCATACATACATACATACATACATACATACATACATACATACATACATACATACATGTACATACATACATACATACATACATACATGCATACATACATACATACATACATGCATGCATGTACTTACATACATACATACATACATACATACATACATACATACATACATACATACATACATACATACATACATACATACATACATACATACATACATACATACATACATACATACATGCATGCATGTACTTACATACATACATACATACATACATACATACATACATACATACATACATACATACATACATACATACATACATACATACATACATACATACATACATACATACATACATACATACATACATACATACATACATACATACATACATACATACATACATACATACATACATACATACATACATACATACATACATACATACATACATACATACATACCTGCATGTAAAGTCTAATTAAAATAATGTGCATTCATTATCATCATGTGTGTGAATTCTATTTTATGAATTCATGTTTGTGATGGGACATAATTATTATAATGAGATTGGTTGGGTGGATGTCTACCTGGTTGGAGATGGATGGGTTGGGTGGATGTCTACCTGGTTGGAGATGGATGGGTTGGGTGGATGTCTACCTGGTTGGAGATGGATGTAGTAGCATCCGCTGTTGTTGATCATTTGATTCGTGGGTGCCATACTGATCGTGTTCTTTGTGAAGGTCACCTGGTCAGCGTCTGTTGTGTCATAACTGACCAGAAGTTGATCATCTTCGTCATCGTAAATGTTGACCAATGTCTTCACCGACGGTCGTTCGATCTATGCTCTCATCAAAAGCCACCGACAACAAAATAATTAATTACATATATTATCATCAGTGTTATCGCTTCTCGTCTTCACATAATAATAATAATACAGTCAGGTTGTTATGTTACTATGAGCATTGACACCCCTGGTTTAGTCTCTTATTATTTCTAAGCAGCCGAGGGGATGTCACTTGCAGCTGACAATGACCCATAATATTATTATGAACGATGTAGAGATGGATGATATATTATTATGAGCTTACATGTCCAGACGTTCTGAACTTCTTTTATGCTGAACGAGTCATTGAAATGGTTTTGTTGCAAGTCGTCATAGACTTTCGTCAATCAATAATAAGTTTCTAAAGTAAATGATTTCATCGTCGAATTCTCATCCAATATTCGTTCACTGCCGTTTGGTGAATCGAACAACTTTAAGGCAGTCAGTTAGAAGAAGATAAATTGTAGAGAATGCTTGTTTTACTACAAGAGTAACGAGAACAGATGGTACAATGCTTGTGTGGGGTGGGTCGGGCAATTCAACGCCACCCCCATCCATTGCCCCCCATCACTATGAATGATCGCAAGGTCTAATTAGATTCAGGGCAGAGCAGCTTATATCATCATCAGCAGCAGCAGCAGCAGCAGCAGCAGAAAAAGCATCGTCAGTACTAGCAGCATCAGCAGTAGTAACAGATGGTGATGGCTGAGCAGTTGCAAGTGACTAACAAAAAAAAGACCTGTTGTGATTGGTTGAAGGTGATGAAGATCTTTTGCATCGATGCGTCATAGGTCGACGACGTCGCCTGCGGAGGATGCACTACAAAGAAGAATCGATCAATTGCAATCGATCAGTTGCAATCGATCAGTTGCAATCGATCAGTTGCAATTGATCACTTGCAATCGATCACTTGCAATCGATCAGTTGCAATCGATCAGTTGCAATCGATCAGTTGCAATCGATCAGTTGCAATCGATCAGTTGCAATCGATCAGTTGCAATCGATCAGTTGCAATCGATCAATTGCAATCGATCAGTTGCAATCGATCAGTTGCGATCGATCAGTTGCAATCGATCAGTTGCAATTGATCACTTGCAATCGATCACTTGCAATTGATCAATTGCAATCGATCACTTGCAATCGATCAGTTGCGATCGATCAGTTGCAATCGATCAGTTGCAATATTATTGATCAATCAATGTAATAACGGCCGACGCTGTTGATGCTGATACGGATGATGATGAGACAGAGACAAAGACAGAAACAGAAATGAAGACAGAAACAGAGAGAAAGACAGACAGACAGACAGACAGACAAAGACAGACAGACAGAGAGACGTAGAGAGAGAGAGAGAGAGAGAGAGCAGACAGAGAGAGAGAGACAGATAGAGACAGATATAATTATATAATTCATATATATAGCCTATATATATATACATATATATATATACATATATATACATATATACATATATACATATACTTACAACCGAACGTAATGTTGAAACACGTTTTGTTGGATATGAATCTGAAAATAATAATTCATATTTCAAATTAAACTTTGTTTCTTCCATGAAAATCATCGATATCAACAAAAAAAGATAAACAAATCCTAAATAATGGCAACTTAATGCAACAGCTGAAAGTGATTGTTATCGAATCATGAATCATGATGGACAGTGCCATTGGCATCTGCTTTTCCATGTTTTTTGCCGCTGCATTCAGTCAGGTGTGACTGACCTCTCTGATGCTCTCATACGTGACGTCATCGGTGTGACGTCATCAACAGTTTTCGATGGAGAGAAAAGTCAGCGAGACAGAAGCAGCAATCGACGAGATGATAATTGATATACACTCGAGAAATGAAGACAGACAGACAGACAGACAGACAGACAGACAGACAGACAGACAGACAGACAGACAGACAGACAGACAGACAGACAGACAGACAGACAGACAGATGGTGACGACGGTTGGGGAGGAAGAGGTGGTAGAGTTGATCGATTCTTCTTTTGTAATGCATCCTCCGCAGGCGACGTCATCGACCTATGACGCATCGATGCAAAGAATCCGCATCACCTTCAACCAATCCCAGACACCACTACCACCACCACCACCACCACCACCACCACCACCACCACCACCACCACCACCACCACCACCACCACCACCACCACCACCACCACCACCACCACCACCACCACCACCACCACCATCACCACCACCATCACCACCACCATCACCACCACCACCACCACCAATAGCAACACCGTGGTGGTGTTGGTGGTGGTGGTGGTGTTGGTGGTGACATACCCGAAGTTATCGGTTGCTTCGAAGCAGAAGTTCCTGTCCTCTAGGTTGACGTCATCAGCTGTCATGGAAACGATGACGTAGAAGATGGAAGCGTTGATGGCAACCTCTGTCTGACTGACGTCATCGTAGACGGGACCAACGGATCTGATCTTGAAGACACTGTGCAAAAGAAAAGCAGAGAATGGGACATCTATTATCACTAGTATCGATAGAGGTAGGAGGGAGACAGACAGACAGACATACAGAAAGACAGACAGACAGAGGCAGAGAGACAGGCAGATAAACAGACAGACAGAGAGACGGAGACAGAAAGAGCAACAGAGAAACAGAGAGACAGAGAGACAGAGACGGAGAGACAGACAGAGAGACAAGCATGCATACAGAAAGAGAGACAGACAGACAGAGAAACAGAGAGGCCGAGAGACGGAAAGAGAAAGAGAAACAGAGAGACAGACAGAGAGACAAGGATACATACAGAGACAGAGACGGAGAGACAGAGAAACAGAGACGCAGATGGGAATTGGCAAATCATTGAGAGACGAACAAATAAATAAATGTGACGTGGTCTATGAGAAGGTACCCAGTCTCCCTTCACAGTTATCGAGTAAAATCACTTTTAAGCATTGCAGGTGTCAAAGTTGACTAAAAACGAAAATTCAGTAATCCGTACTATTATTCTTCTTCTACATAATTAATTAAGAAAAAACTATTTTTTCCAGTTACACCTCGGCGAAACGACAGTTTTAATAATTTTAGTGAATAGGTACCCAATCTTAAGAAAAAGGTCAGCGCTATAAAAACCAAGTTTATCTATTATTGTCAAGGAAGAACTACTTCCTTTTGTGCAATAGACTACGTGTTGCGTTTAATTTCGTTTCCGAAGTTCATTTTCATGCTGTTAAAAGGCAAAGAAGTTGTTTTAAGGTTGAATTTGGCCGAAAACCGAATTGTTCATGTGCTTCAGTGGAGTTATTAGTAATCTACAGTGGTCTAGTACAGTAAGGAGACTGTTATTATTCCTTTTTCGATTAATTTTAGCATTTTCTTCGCAAAACTATGGCGGATAATAATACAAACAGCAGTGATAAACTGTTATGTGGGTTGGGTACCTTTTCAGTTAATATCCAATAACGTGATTACCTATAGGCCTACTTCGAAAAGTCAGAAATTATTATTAATTAACAATAATGGGAAATAGAAATGGGAAATGGGAGAAAAAAATGGGAAAATGGGAAATGAATAAATAAAATGAAATAAAAAAATAAATAAAAATAATAAAAAAAATAAAAAATAAATAAAATAATTAAAAAAAAAAAAAAAAATAAAATAAAATAAATAAAATAATAAAATAATAATAATAATAATAAATAATAATAATAATAATAAAATATAATATAATAATAATATAAATAATATTTAAATAATATTTAAATAATAATAATAATAATAATATAATAATAATAATAATAATAATAATAAAAATAATAATAATAATAATATAATAATATAATATAATATAATATAATATAATATAATATAATATAATAATATAATAATTATAACATAATATAATATAATATAAAATAATAATATTATAATAATTATTAATAATATAATAATAATATAGTAATAATATAATAATAATAATATAATAATTATAATAACACAGACTGGGTACCTTTTCAATCCTACTAAAAAAATAAAAAATGGTGACTGTAGTGTGCAAAAAAAAAAATTCCCTTGTTACTCTGTTAGTATTATTGTTAGCAATGTTTGAAAACGCTTCATGAAACTAACATGTGTGTTTTGTTTATAGAATTGCATTTCCAATTCTATGCATCATCTTCAGCTCGTTTTTTCTCAGAAATTAACAAATTTTGACCGAACGAGTTACTGTCAGTCAAAATGCAAAATCTCAGAAACTACTTATGCTATCAGGTTCATTTTGGTGTCATTTTTTTCTCATAGACCACGTCACAAATACATAAACAAAAATTAAATGCTTGTGAATGAGCAATAATAATAATTTACCTGTTCTTGACTTTTCATTGACAGTCTGGATTGAGATGACGATTACGACGAAGAATGTTTGGATTTCATTCTGTATCTATTTAATTATTTTTTTTATAGTCATCGACTGATATTAAAGAAACTGGCAGACTGAAAGAGATAATTATGCAGATTGTCTGCCTACATACCGACAGAAAGACAGAGAGACAGACAGACAAACAAATAGACAGACAGAGAAGCTTTCTGTCTTTCTGTCTTGCTGTCTGTTGAACGGGAGAGAGACAGAGACAGAGAGAAAGAGACAGAGAGAAAGAGACAGAGAAAAAGAGAGATTGAGAGAGAGAGATAGAGAGAAAGAGAAAGAGAAAGAGAGACAGAGACAGAGAGAGAGAGAGACAGACAGACAGACAGACAGAGAGTGTGTGTGAGTCTAATGATATGACGAGGAGGTCATAATTATCATCGTACATGGTCACTGAGTCTTTGGCTTTCGATGCGATGGTCAGAGAAATGTTTTCCTTTCGATCCATCGTCACACATGACCCATCATCAGGCGTCGGTGGTACAAACACTGGACCCATTTGGCACCAGGATGGCTCCTCATCGGCCCTCGTCGTCTCATTGCTGCTGCTGCTGCTGCTGGTGGTGGTGGTGGTCGTCGTCGTCGTCGTCGTCACGGATGTGTTCGTTTCGTTGGCACTGTACAGACCGACGCTGAACTGGAGCGGCACGGAGCTGAGAGGCGACTGGAAGAGGTGGTCGGATGGATCGAAGTCTTCCAGCTGAACAGCCAAGATGTATTGGTCGGGAAGCTGAGAGGTGGCATCCATCCGGACAATGCATGTCGTCTGTCACAGCAACAACAATAACAACCGAAGCATTTTCATTTAATCATGTTTGGATGAATAAAATTAATAGATGTCGAGATTGAATGATTGATTGAATGAATGAATGAATGAACGAATGAATGGATGAATGAATGAATGAATGAACGAGTGAATGAATGAACGAGTGAACAAATGATTGAATGATTGAATGAATGAATGAATGAATGAGTGAATGAATGAATGAACGAATGAATGGATGAATGAATGAATGAATGAATGAATGAACGAATGAATGAATGAATGAACGAATGAATGAATGAATGAACGAGTGAATGATTGATTGAATGAATGAACGAACTAATGAACGAATGAATGAACGAGTGAATGATTGATTGAATGAATGAATGAATGAACTAATGAACGAATAAACGGATAAATGAATGAATGAGTGAATGAATGAACGAGTGAACGATCGAATGAATGAACGAACGAATAAATAAAAGAAAGAAAGAATGAATGAATGAACGAACGAATGAATGAATGAATGAACGAATGAATGAATGAACGAGTGAATCATTGATTGAATGAATGAACGAACTAATGAACGAATGAATGAACGAGTGAATGATTGATTGAATGAATGAATGAACTAATGAACGAATAAACGGATAAATGAATGAATGAGTGAATGAATGAACGAGTGAACGATCGAATGAATGAACGAACGAATAAATAAAAGAAAGAAAGAATGAATGAATGAACGAACGAATGAATGAATGAACGAATAAACGGATAAATGAATGAGTGAATGAATGAATGAATGAACGAGTGAACGATTGAATGAAAGAACTAATAAACGAATGAACGAACGAATAAATAAAAGAATGAGTGAATAAACGAATGAATGAATGAATGAATGAACTAATGAACAAAAGATTGAATGAATGTGGTAATGAACATGGTTGGATGGTTGGACAGAGAAGAGAAGACAGAGCAAACCTCATCAAGGATGGCGATTGGTTGTCCAACTCCGGATGGTTCGTGACAAACACCACCACACTCCTGGCGAATTGACTCCGCCCACCGGCAGCGAATGACGTCGCCATCTTCATCAACGACTAATATATATATATATTTATATATATATATATATATTTATATATATAATCAAGAGTATCGTCAACAGAGAAGATGGAAGATTTTTTAGGAGGAGGAGAATGAGGGGAAGGAGAAGAGAGAGAGAAGGAGGAGGGGAAGGTATGAAGGGAATGTGAAAGAGGAGAAAATAGGCGAATGAGGGGAAAAGAGGAGAAAATAGGAGAAAAGAGGTGTGAGAGATGATCGGAATCAGAGTTTCTGGCTTCTTCCTGGGTTTCTATAAACGACTAAGTTGACATCAGTCAATTTATTAACTTTTCTGTTTCACCGTGGTTGGACTGGGAGCGCTTCTGAGTGGATTTCTTGAAGGGCCAATTTATCATTCTTGAAATGAATGAATGAATGAATGAGACAGTGGTTGTTAATTAAAATAGAGAATTATTATGTTCTGCAGATACGAGTCATCAAAGGATATTAAAGGATGTTAGAGATCTTGACTTAAGAGATTTAAACGGATTCAAACGGATTCAAACGCACTGTGAGTGGTCTTAAGGAATCTTCAGAGATCCAAAGAGATCATAGGACAGCAAGCATTATAGGGATCTTCAGTTATCACAAAGATCTTTATCGACCTTCAAAGCTCTTAAGGAATCATGAAGGATGTTCAATGATCTTAGGAGACCTTTAGAGATCTTAAGGAATCATGAAGGATGTTCAATGATCTTAGGAGACCTTTAGAGATCTTAAGGAATCATGAAGGATGTTCAATGATCTTAGGAGACCTTTAGAGATCTTAAGGAATCATGAAGGATGCTCAATGATCTTAGGAGACCTTTAGAGATCTTAAGGAATCATGAAGGATGTCAAATGATCTTAGGAGACCTTTAGAGATCTTAAGAAATCATGAAGGATGTTCAATGATCTTAAGGAATCGTGAAGGATGTTCAATGATCTTAGGAGACCTTAAGAGATCTTAAGGAATCATGAAGGATGTTCAATGATCTTAGGAGACCTTTAGAGATCTTAAGGAATCATGAAGGATGTTCAATGATCTTAGGAGACCTTTAAAGATCTTAAGAAATCATGAAGGATGTTCAATGATCTTATATAGGAGACCTTAATTAGCAATCTTAAAGCGTCTGAACCTAAGTGATTTCAGGAATCTTTTGGGAATCTTTATAGATCTTAGGGATTCCGAAAAGAGTATTAGCTCATCTTTGTGCTTTTAGCACTGCAGGTTGATAGACTATTAGACAGCAGATGCAGTTGTATATGCCGGTGAACAGGATTGGTGCGAGAGAGAAAAGAGAAAAGCAGCGACAAGACATGTAAAGTAGGCTAATGTAAGGATGGAAAAGTGTAATGATAATTATAAGCGGATGGTAAAATATTAGTATGTCGACCTGTGATGCGGATATTCGTGTTGCATCCACGTTGAACGTTGATGGGAATAGATGGAAGAATCGCTCGCGGAGAAGAATTGACTTTTCCAGTTGTAGGTCGCACGTTGAGGTTGAGTGTCATTCGAAACTGCCATGGAACATCGTCCTTGAACCAACCTTCACCCTCCCACCTACACCACCACCACCACAAACAGCAACACTCTCTTCCATTGGTCAGCTGACGACGGATGGAAGTGACCTTAGGTCAGCTAGATAATATTATATAGGTCAGGTCAACTAATGTAAAGTAAGTCAGTTGAGTGCATAAAGTTAATGTCTGGAATGTCCCATTGATGAACTTGACCTTCATGACTCCCATCCTTACTCACACACCCTTACTCACACACACGATCTCACCCGAAAGTTTAGTCAACATTGAAGACAAAAGAACAACTCAAGAAACAGAATTTGTTCACAGAAAAAGTTACTCTGTGTCCAAACTACAGAGTGTGTGTCGTTTCTAAATGCGATGGTGATATCTGATGTGATAATTATGGTATCTTATGACTTATGAGTAGTAGTCTTTTTTTGAATGCGTGAGTAGTATTTTGTACGAACCGTAGCGTTATTCTTGCTATAATTATCCTTGCAATACCGCTGTGTGTAAACGCCAGGCGTTGTATGTAACAGTAGGCTAACTATTGTTAAGTCAGGATAATATGGATAATATTTCTGTGTAGCAAAACAATGTTACTCACACAACTTGATAAGATCCATTTCCTTCGAACGTGTGGTTATAAACCCTTTCTCCTGTCATCCAATTCTCCACGGAACTGTAATCTAAGCACCGGATGCTGACGTCACCGACGCGTCCCTGGCATCCGACGTCACACATGACGTAACCAGGCGTCTCTGGACCAATCAGTGACCCAGAATCGATGACGTCACGACTGCATCGTGTTGTTGGGCTGTAGGACATTCTCCAGGTTAACCGCAATCCAATCTCGATCTGCGGAAAAGACAAAAGCAACTGGAAAAGGTTTCATGGAGAAGATGAAGACGACGACGACGACGACGACGACGACGACGATGATGAGTTGAGAGTAGAGTTCTCCATCGAAACCAACGACCATCATCATCATCATCATCATCATCATCATCATCATCATCATCATCATCATCATCATCATCATCACTCGAAGAATGCTTTGGTCTGTGTGTGTGTGTGTCTCTGTCTCTCTCCTTATCTTTCTCTTTATTTCTGTCTCTTTCATTCTCTGTCTGCATCTCTGTCTTTGTCTGTTTCTGAGTCAAGCAATGGCTCTTCTGTCTTCACTGTCTTCATCGTGCTGAGTCTAATTGAGTTTGATTGAGTTTGCCTCACAGTTTGAAGATTTTATATCAATGAGTCGATTATGAGGACGACCGAGTGACGTCATGGTGTAGTCTGAATCTGCAGGAAATGAGATGTGTACTGGAAGCAGACACTGATTATGATCAGAATATATTTTGTATACCTGATTATGATCAGACACAAAATGATACAACGACGCAGGATTTCACAGTGGCAGAGGAATTATAGACAATGCTCTGGCAACAACAATAA
>OX243819.1:41050997-41128497 GCA_945859605.1 Lumbricus rubellus
CTGTGTGTTTGTGTGTGCTTGTGGGTGTGTTTGTGTGTGGGTGTGTGTTTGTGTGTGTGTGTGTGCTTGTGTGTTTGTTTGTGTTTGTGTGTTTGTGTGTGTGCATGTGTGTGTGCATGTGTGTGTGTGCTTGTGTGTTTGTTTGTGATTGTGTGTGTGTGTTTGTGTGTGTGTGTGTTTGTGTGTGTGTGTGTGTGTGTGTGTGTGTGTGTGTGTGTGTGTGTGTGTGTGTGCTTATCTGCAGTGTTTTATCTGAACGTCTTTGGTGGGGGAGTTTTCTCCAGGAATGAGATTTCCCTGCGCAGGGAAAAATCGCGAGATGTTGGTTACATGTACATGTATACGTAGTATTTTCCCCCAGAAAACGAAACACGTAGAATTGCCCCCTCCAAGAAAATTTCACAGCTGCTGCTGTTAATAAGATAATTACTATTTAGCCCGTTGAGAAGAATGCGAAAGCGTGGCATTGAGGTGCTAGAAATGGTAACCAGTATAAAAGAATAGAATTTTATGATTTTACTAGTTGAACCCGGCCACGCGTTGCTGTGGCTGAAAAGAACATCCAACCATCCCTCCCTGCCTCCCCCTCCCGCAACCCCATCCCCTCCCCACCCTCTCGCCCCCCACTCCCCTTCCCCTTCCTCCTCCCCATCCCTCCCCCTTCGCCTCCCCTCCCCTTACCGTCACCTCCCCCTCCCCTACCCCCTCCCTCCCCTTCCCCCTCCCACTCCACTCCGCCTACCCCTCTCTGCATCCCTCCCTCCTCCATCGCTCCCCTTCCGCTCCCTCCCCACCCTCTTTGTCCCGCTCCCTCCGGTCTTTTCCTCCCTGACAGCGGATAGAGCCCAAAAAGTGAAAGGCCGCTAGACCCCAAGAAAGATGAAAGGCCGCTTTATTGAATGAAGGGAAATTATTATGCAACTCGCTTATGACTTCACGGCACTCGACCTCATTCTATGTTTCGTCTGCGACGTTTAAAATTGTATAGCTCAAATAGTCGATGAATTTGATAAAATATTGTTGTTAAAAATTGCGTTTTTTGGGAAAAAAACCATTCAAAGAACTCACGTATTCGAATGGAACGTTTTGGTGAGATTTTGAAAAGAATCGGTGCGTTACTTTGGGAGATCCTATCATTTTCAATTTCGTGCGAACGCCGTTACATTTTTATTTATATAGATTGCCGGAATTATCATGCTTCGTTAAATTTTTAACAGAAAGACTAGAGATTGGTCGTCATTTAAAATGTGAATTCAAAGAATGTCGCCGTCGGCATTTGGTTTAGCTGCTGTTACCGTTCACCAAACGGCCATCTTTCCCCGCCCCCGCCCCAAAGTCCTGATTCCACCCCCAAAGCAGGGGAATAGATTAAACAATGGCGCGCGTGTGTGAGTGTGGGCGTTAGAGTTTGCGAGTGCGCGTGTGTGTGTGGAGGGTGGACGTGTGCGCGTGGTTCTCTTGCTTGTGCGACGCGTCAGCAACTTAATGAGATGATAATGTTTGCGATTGTTGTTAAAATGTATTATTTGAAGAAACTGCGTCGTTAGAAAGTATTTTAGGTTCGTATACTAAGTGAAACAAATTTGTTTCTCCGTTGTTTTTAATTAAGTCAACTTTGTATTATCCACGCAGACCACAGAGGAGTGCAGAATGCAAAATGCCGTCAATCGCATCAACTTAATATTTATACCGAATCGTCTGTTGTCGTAAACATTGCTTCGTGTCCCCTCAAATATCGATCAGCGACCGAAGACAGAAGACAACAAAAACAACAAAAACAACAAAGGACGACGGCGATTAGAATCACATCCACTGGAAAAGTTGAAGAAGAAGAAGAAGAAGAAGAAGAAGAAGAAGAAGAAGAAGAAAAAGAAGAAGAAGAAGAAAAAGAAGAAGAGGAGGAGGAGGAAGAAGAAGCCGATGGGTTCAAGCAGCAGCTGACGATGAAACGCAAATTCGCCGTCTGTTCAACTGATCATCCGTGGGTGTGTGTGGGGAGGATGTGGTAGAAGTGCTTTCTCTGACGACGACGACGACGAAGTCTTATCAGCAGAAACAAATATTTTCTTCGGTGCAGCTTCGAGTGAATGTTTCTTAAGGGCTGTGGCCACCAATCGTCGTCTACAGTCCGTGGTGTCTGCTTTGGCGACGAGAACGAAGTGAACGCACGACGTGTAGCCAGTCTACAGCCTACAGAGACAACGACGACGACACAAGAAGTCGACAAGCGACGACGACGACGACGAGGCAAGAGGCAAGTATAATAGCGACGACGACATCAGCAGTAATTACTGTAACTCTCTGTTGATATCTGATTCTCTTCACTTCTTTCGTCTCTAATCTCAATGTGCAATGCATCGCATTGTCGAACTAGTTCCGACGTTTCAGATAACTGAGAGACTATAAAATTACGTTTACTTAGATCTATTAATTAAAAGACTATTATAATAAGCTACATGATGCTTTGTATATAAGACAAAATACATTAAAAAAATATTATGCTTTAAATATTAATGGATATCTGCTCAAGATAATGATCATCTATTTTAGCATCTTGTGATGCAAAACACAACGTAGGCCCTATACAAGAATTTACCTGTGCATCAGTAACGGATAAAGTCGGATTTAAGACTTTGCAAGTTTTAAAAATGACTTTCAAGTAATCTTACACACACGTAGGCTATAGGACAATATTATAGCCTACACATAATTTTTAATGTTACATTTCAGTCCACATATTATACGAATACATGTACAGGGTGGGCCAAAAAAAAGACCCCCCCTAAGATTTTTGCCAATATCTTGACCGAAAGTAAGAATTTCGAAATGAAATTTTACAGTCTTAAAGACAATTCATATTTACACCAGATGGCCAGATTTCATTAAAATATTTCAAACAAAACAAAAGTTATGCCACTTTTAGTGAAATCACCCACCGTTTTTTGACGATTCAAAAACCGGACGCGACGAAAAGTGAAAAAATATTAATTCAATTACTCTGGCCAATATCTTGACCAAAATAAGAATTTCAAAATGAAATTTCACAGGCTTAAACACAATTCATATCTGCACATGCTGACCAGATTTCATCAAAATATTTCAAGCACAACGAAAGTTATACCACTTTTAGTGAGGCCACCCCCCCCCTTTTTTGACGTTTCAAAGACGTAACGCAGCAAAAAGTAGCAAACACACGATTTTATTAAGTCTCATCTCAAATAATTGTTATCAAATAGCCTTCATATTGCTATATGATCATTATTAATACTATTTAAGAAAGAAACAAGGTACCAGCGTAGCTGCACGTCACTGAGAAGGCACTTATCAAGATGACAATCAAATTGGTAAATAAAGAATCTGTCAGATTAATCAACAGGTACATCAAGAACTTCGCAAAGAGACTCAAAAGAAGTGTTGGCACTGGTGGTGGGCACATTGAACACAAGTTGTGAAGCACTACCAAGTTCACTTGACAACAGTTATTTGAGATGAGATCATGAGACTTAATAAAATCGTGTTTTTGTTACTTTTTGTTGCGTTTCGTTTCTGAATCGTCAAAAACGGTGGGTGGTCCCGCTAAAAGTGGTATAACTTGTGTTGTGTTTGAAATATTTTGATGAAATCGGGCCTGAATGTGTAAATATGATTGCCTTTAAGCCTGTAAAATTTCATTTCGAAATTCTTACCTTTGGTGAAGATATTTGCAAAAAACCTATTTTTTTGCGTTTCGTTTTTGAATCGTCAAAAAACGGGGGTGGCCTCACTAAAACTGATACAACTTTTGTTCTGTTTGATATATTTAGATGAAATCTGGCCATCATGTGTAAATATGAATTGCCTTTAAGACTGCAAAATTTCATTTCAAAATTCTTACTTATGGCCAAAATATTGGCAAAAACCTAGGGGGGTCTTTTTTTATGGCCCACCCTATATATTTCAGCACACCTTTGTATATACACTGTGTCCCAATAAATTGAGACCCCTTTTTATAATGTGAATAAAACAGGCAAATATTAATCGATTTTCAAAATTTTAAAACTGTTTTTATCCTGAGATAATTATCTTACACTGATTCAAATATGAAGTTTCTGGCATGAATATTGACGTCACAATTACGTCATTTGCATCAGAGAATTCATATGTTAAGTACCGAACACAACTTTTTCGGTACTGCATGGTACTGAAGACCTAAAATCTGACTACCTGGTTATCTAAAGTTTTGAAGAATGTGTTACAATCTGAGTTTTAAACGTTTTCATGCTTAATATGATCTCCTATAATTATCACCAACAGTTATACGACTTCAGAAAACCAACTTCAACTTAATTGATTGCATGGCATGCCATAGACTGGCAAAGAGTAAGAATAGAGCTCATTCATGACTGTGTGTCAAAAGAAACGATCTTTGATGATCTGCGTAAAGCCGTCGACATAGAGTTTATTAATTTTTACGAGACATAATTATTATCGGAAATTTGTCAAACTAGGTATACAAACTGATAAAGAAATACATTTGCATTTAAGACTAATACGAGCCCGGACTCTCTCACTCTCTGGCGGGCAATCCACTGGTCCACCCACGTATTTATAGCTGCGCGCGCCCCCTCTCAAAACTGGAGTGCCTGGTGCTGTAGCTGTACGATGGTGGGTGCGATATTTTTGCAGGTTGCAGCACTCTTTGCACTCACCTTAGATCTTCTTTGAAACTAAGTTGACGCCGTCACTTCTGGCAATAATTATATTGAACTCGTCTTCCGGTAATTTATCTTGTGCCAGAAACACATCTGTGTTTTGAAGATAATAACAGACTATGAATTGATAGATCGAAGTCTCTAGAATCTAGCGCACTTTTGTTGTTGTGCTGTAGGCTCAAATCTGCGAATTAAAAAATGATCTGTTGTCTGTCAGTTTTGCTTTATATTCAGCCAATTGGCTCTTTGTGTTTTATGGTCCGTTGTTTGTTATTCGGTTGTGTTGTCTGTCTCCTTCATCGCACAGCCACAGCAGCAGCTGCCACATCCACTTCATCTCAAAGTCCTCCTCATCGAAGTTCTGCTCATCAGCTGCCAACCATCATGTGGCACCATTTCCTAAAGATGGCGTTGGCACTCGTTGTTGCCATAGCGACCATCGATGTGACAGAAGCCGAGTATAGCTGCCGTATGTGGTGCGATCAAGTGAAAATACCAAATCCTAGAAACACACCAAGCAGCACGGTTCAATGCGAAGAGAAACAGGTAGGCATGCAGTTGAGGCTGGGAAATGCGATTTGCTGATAGCTGGATAGGTCTAGATATAAGAATATCAGATATTATATATATTATATGTAAATATATATATATAGGGCCTATATGCATGTTTGAGCACTTGTTATACCGCTTCTTGAGAATCTACTCAGAGGCGCTCCCGACTTCAGCGCGGACATTGAATCGGAATTTGACGCCGAAGCGCCTTCATTTACCAAACCCGGGACAAATGGCCATCTCTCTAATTGCCTTGTTTCTGATCTTCACTGTTGGATGTCGATTGACGCAATCGAAACATATAAAATAAATATAAAATATAAAATAAATAAAATAAATGCTAAAAAGACTCAATTGATGATGATCTGCGTTTCGACTAGACAAGACAATAGTTGCCGCCGCCGCTGCGAAATATTTGACTTTTTATTACTGACCGAGAAATTCCTGCGTGCATAGCCTACGATAATTATCATGTATTCTTCTTCTATAACGTACGCTATGTTTACTATGGCGTCACTTAGAACAGAACAAATCAAGTAGTAGGCCTAGGCCTATCTTCGTTTATTTAAAATCTAGATGTCAAATCGCATCCAGGTAAAGGCTGCATGGAAAATAAAATTCTTACTAACATTATTGTCATAAGAAAAAAATCTCTAAAGTCTTGGCACTGCTTATAAGGAGAAAAACTCCGGAGACATGATTCTTGTTCCTGTTCTCCGTAAATCTTCTCTTCGATTCCCGTAGACTTTACAGACGGCAGGTAGCCTATCCTCTAGGGGAACAGGTCAATCCTCTTGATGACCTATTGATGGTAACACCTGACATTGTGCTCCTAGCACTCTACATGTAGATCTAAGTGCTTGGAGTGAACGATAGCATATCCAGCTTGGTCCGCTCCTGCATTTTTACAACTGTGGTGACTCAGAGTCATCAGACAATCGGTCTGAGTTCATCTGACTTGCTACCATAGTTCATGCGCTTGTCTCTTCCTCAATAGACTAATGCAGCTGCAGTTCACTTCTTATAATGCCACTTGTCAAAAACATCATTCTCACCCTAAACCGGACCTAAAGCAATGCTTCAAGTAGGCTCACAACCGACTCCCTCACTTCGCGCATGTTTCTAACTTTCTACATACACCTAAAGCCTATGCTTGAAGTCTTGCACAGACTACTTCCTATCTCTGCATGCATCCACTAGGCTACATGACTGTATACATGATCTCGTCTTTCTAGTATCCAAAGCACAGCATTAAAATGTTGTTGACTACCTCTGTAACTACATGTATAACACATTGAAAAGCACATCTTCATCTTGTTGCTCATTCAACTTGTCTGATCCTCATCGTCTTCTTCATCTTTTTCTTCCCACGACAAGGTCTGCAGCTCTTGCCCAACATCGGACATATCGCTGTGTGCTTGCATGTCGCTGCATTTGGAATGACCTTCATATAATTAACCGAATGAAGGCAATAATAACCAATGACTCGTTCTTCCTCATCAATCTTCCATTCTAAAAAATTTGCATTTATTTCCATTTTCAACCGAAGATTTCGTGCAGACAGCGCAACTGAATAGCTATTATAGGCCTCGTCATTCTGCGCAACTGAATAGCTATTATAGGCCTAGTCATTCTGCGCAACTGAATAGTCATTCTGCGCAACTGAATAGTCATTCTGCGCAACTGAATAGTTATTCTGCGCAACTGAATAGTCATTCTGCGACACTGAATAGTCATTATGCGCAACTGAATAGTCATTCTGCGCAACTGAATAGTCATTTTGCGACACTGAATAGTCATTATGCGCAACTGAATAGTCATTCTGCGACACTGAATAGTCATTATGCGCAACTGAATAGTCATTCTGCGCAACTGAATAGTCATTCTGCGACACTGAATAGTCATTATGCGCAACTGAATAGTCATTCTGCGCAACTGAATAGTCATTCTGCGCAACTGAATAGTCATTCTGCGCAACTCAATAGTCATTCTGCGCAACTGAATAGTCATTCTGCGCAAGGCGCTGCGTTAGTCTCAAGATATGATGTGATGATCATAATAATTAATTATCATCATCATGCATTTTAGGATGCGCTCCTCCTCGTCATCCAGTGGATGGACTTGACAAATAGCATGTCCGCTATTTGGGTCAATGTAGCAAAGGTCAAGAATGATTACAGTAGGCTATAATAATAATCTTGTGTTTGATTGACGTCGTGATCGTTGTCTCATGCATTCGACGACTTTCGATGATCTTCTTCTTTCTGTTTCTTCTGAACGTTGCAGATCTGCATGCAGCGCATGAATTACACGACGGAGTTGGTGCTTGGCAAGCGCAAGAACACGATTCTCTTTCTGCATCGTTTCTGCGCCGATCCTCGCAGCTGCATCGTCCACTGTCGAGCAACGATGATCGACGAGACTCCAGTGATGGCATGCGTCTCGTGCATGAACAGCACGTACACATACGAAGGCAAAAACATCGCCTCCATCGTCTGCGGCGCGGAAGGAGCGGAAGCCGCCGAAGCGAATGGACAATTTACCGATGGTAGTGATGAGGAGGAGGAGGAGAAGAGCGAAGAGGAGAGCGGGGAGGAGAGCGGGAAGAAGAGCGATGAGAAGAGCAAGGATAAGGAAGCCGCTGAAGCGAATGGACAAATGAATGGTGGTAGTGATGAGGAGGAGGAGGAGAGCGATAAGAAGAGCAAGGAGAAGAGCGAGGAGGAGAGCGATAAGAAGAGCAAGGAGAAGAGCGAAGAGGAGAGCGGGGAGAAGAGCGGGGAGAAGAGCAAGGAGAAGAGCGAGGAGAAGAGCAAGGAGAAGAGCGAGGAGGAGAGCGATAAGAAGAGCAAGGATAAGAGCGAGGAGAAGAGCAAGGAGAAGAGCAAGGAGAAGAGCAAGGAGAAGAGCGAGGAGAAGAGCAAGGAGAAGAGCGAGGAGGAGAGCGATAAGAAGAGCAAGGAGAAGAGCGAGGAGAAGAGCAAGGAGAAGAGCGAAGAGGAGAGCGGGGAGAAGAGCAAGGAGAAGAGCGAGGAGAAGAGCAAGGAGAAGAGCGAGGAGGAGAGCGATAAGAAGAGCAAGGAGAAGAGCGAAGAGGAGAGCGGGGAGAAGAGCGAGGAGAAGAGCAAGGATAAGGAAGCCGCTGAAGCGAATGGCCAACTTTCCAATGGGGATGGAGATGATGGTGGTGAGACAGAAGAGAAGGATGGGGATAAGGACGAGGGGAATGACGAGGGGGAGGACGAGAAGGATGAGGATTGATAGCGGAAGGAGAAGGAGACGGATATGGAGGATTAAGCAAACACCGAACAATACATGGAAAAGTGGACGATAAAGGCGACAGTTAAAACTATAGATTATTATTCTCAAGACCCGAACATTATTTTCTGCTCTCACTTGTTTGAAAGAACAATACGAACTAATGTCTGGTAGACGTTTGAATCGTCTGCCATCAGAATCGATTTGAAAAAATGGGTCTACATAAATAGTGAGATAAGCTCAGCAACAACAACTGTCTCTGTATTCTTACTGATCTAAATAACCTATTTATAGATTGATGAAGGCTGTCAATTGCGCAGAATTTCCGAACGGCAGGCGACCATTGGTTAAAATGAAATCAACAGATCATAATTATTATTAGAATTTAGAAGGAGATTCACTTGACGAAATTAGAACTAGACATGATTGGAATGAGGAAGGAAGGAAGGAAGGAAGGAAGAAAGGAAGGAGAAAGAGAAGGAAGAAAGGAGGGAGGGAGCGAAGGAAGGAAGGAAGGAAGGAAGGAAGGAAGGAAGGAGGGAAGGAAGATGGGGAAGGCATAAGGAACGGTAAAAGGAAGGGAGGTAGGATGATGGGGAAAGGAGGAAGACAGAGGAGAGACCTGAAACCTCAAGAACAAGAACAAGATTTTGGACCATAAGATCAAGAGTTAGAAATATCAATCATATTCAGACTTAGGCTACCAAACATTGCCAAGTCGGATAACTAAAAATGCTGAACACCCCATTTTATTTTATTCAACTTTGTTTAAGCACTGGAGATGTCTTCTCAGTGGCGGCGCCAGGGGGTAGGGGAGCCCTATCTGCGCCTCGGTACCCTTCCCAAACAAAAAGAGGAAAATGTTTAAAACTGCTAACTTTGATTTTAAAAGCTAGACAGTGACCAACGGTAATAAAATCAACTATGTAGGCTAATCATAGCGTCAAACATGCAGCCGACCCGCGATGAGGTTATGTACACCTTATGCGGCACGCCGGCCGGCTGAGGGGGCTACGCCTGTAGTCCTATACAATCACATATGAAATGGGTTTTTCAAAATTTTAGCAGCAGCACGCATGGGGAGACTTTGGACCATGGGGACGGTCCCCAAGTTTGTGGTCAAGCCCGGCCCTAGGGTCTGCGGGGTCTAAGGTAGCAAGCGATTCTCTGAAAAGGGTTCTAAATCATAACATTTGCGAAGTTGATTTCCTGTCAATAAGGCACTGTCAAACCTACCATAGGCTTTAATGTTTTAGAAAACTCGAATTCTACCGGCAGGCCTAGCCCAGGCTGAAAGTGGTTTGGAAAAGTTGCCGGGTCTGACTTTGGCGGACGAGCAGAAGACCTTGAGCCGAAAATTTTCTGACGATCTTGTTTGGGTCATTCGCCCAAAATTGTACAAATTTAACCCATTATGGGGCAAATAACTAAACAGAGTCTCGGAAATGCTTAACTGTAGGCCTACCCAAATATTTCGTAAATATTTCAGATATATCATCATAAATTTCTACAGTTTTGTCCATAATTGTTTATCCATAATGAGCAATTTAGTTAAAGATGACATCTTAAAATGCTATCTTTGCAGTGAGGAAATTCGAAAATTTCAACTTGATGAGACATATTTTTTATTGAACTCTTAAACCAGGTCTTTCAGCAATAAAATTATGAGAAAAATTTATTGAGATGACAGCTTAAAATGTTACCATTCTAGTGTGGAGATTTAAATAGCCTATTTAGACAACAGGAGAAGCACTTTCTGAAGTCACAAACCACGACTATCAGCACTAAGGTGATGAGACATTTTAGATAGGTAGGGAGGGGATATTTATTGAACTCCTAAATCATGTCTTTCAGCAATGAAAATTATGAGAGATTTTTGCTGCGATGACAGGTCAAAATAATACCATAACAGTACTGTTAAGAAATTTGAAAGATTCAAGCAGTAGGATGAGATACTTTTGAAGTCTTAAACCATGACTATCGGCACTAAAATTGTCAGCTAATTTAATCAGTGCACGCCGATTGTCGTACAGCGACGTAAGTAGGCCAGGTGCAAATTGCCGCGCGGCGTCTGCACAGGTGATTGTCTGGACAGCACGTGACGTCTAGACGAGCGTACGTTAATTGTACAAGAAGGGAGTGGAAGTGAAGAAGGAGAGTTGCGTGTTGAGAGCCGTTGAGATAGGCTGTAAGAGTTGTTGTTGAGTTGCGATAGAGTAGACTGATGAAGATAGTAGTCGTGTAGTTGTTATGATAACGCAAGTGTAGTCATTGTTGTGTTGTTGCTGATCGTTTTACTTTATATCGGATTTTGGAGTATAATAAGAAGAGTTAAACACGTCGTCGTTGTTGGTTAACAAAACAGTGAAAGACTGTAGATTCTTTAACCTAGCCTTTTAGCTAATGAAACAGTTATCTAGGGATAGGCCTACGCTACCACGAACTTATACGAAGAAGCTTCCGAAGAGACTGAAGGTCACACGTAGAGAAGAAGAGGGAAAAGACTTGTGACAAAAATGATGAGTATTTTCGCTATAATGACAGTAAAAATGCTACCATTGCAGCGTGAAAATTTAAAAAATTTAGATAATGGTCAGACTTAGCAGCATTAAGCAATGATTGCAAAATACGCAAAAGTATAGGCTAAGCCTTCACAGAAATAGTTTTTAAAATTAGGAAATTACACATTTTGGGTGGGTTGAGCCCGTAAAACCTCCTACATATGATATACCCCTAGGGTTTTTTATACAGTAGACCTACCCATATGACAGTATGCTAATAAACTTGTTGGGCTATAGGCCTAAACTTTTAACTTTTTGTGATTATAGTAAAGACGAAACCCATTTCTTTTACAATAAAATTTTGACATTCTTATACTGGTAGTCTGCGACTCTGCAAAACGACTTCTTATTTAGGTTTTCATTATTTTATCGTTCATAAAATAGCTGACGAAAAGAGTCTTAAAAGGGCTCCAGTTGAGGTCAATAGAGCTAAAAATGCGTTGGTGGCTGAAGTTCCGCCCCAGACCGCGCTGGGCGAGGTTACGACGCTCCCCAGACCCCCTAGTCGATACGAGCTTGGTGCCTTCGGCGCTTGCAATAATTATGAGCACCCTCAAGAAAAATGTTTTATAGTTTCGTCCCTGGGGGGGGGAGGAAGTACTTAGGGCTTCAGCCCCACCCCAATCCGCCACTGTGTCTTTTACTGCAGACGAATAACTCACAGACCTCTTATTATTGGGTTATTATAGGGTTGAAGCTAAGGCTTATGGGGTCATTGGTGTGGCCAGTGGCGCTGTATGGCTGTGAAACTTGGACGCTAAGGATGGAAGACAAAAAGAGAATATCAGCATTTGAGATGACAACATATAGAAAGATGCTGAGAGTCAGCTGGAGAGAATTTAGAACAAATGAATCTATACTGGAAGAGATACAGCCGGAACGGCGCCTGCTGGAGGTGGTGAAAGCAAGGAAGCTGAACTACTTCGGACATATGATCCGAGCAGACAAGCTGCCGGCATTCATATGTCAGGGCTATGTGGATGGAAAAAGGGCCCGAGGAAGGCCGAGAAGAAGATGGATGGATGACGTGGAGGAGTGGACGGGGATGGCGATGGTGGACTGCGTGAGGACCGCGAGGAACAGAGAGCAATGGAGGAGGATGACGTCGTCGACTCTGATCCCCGATCCGCAGCAATGAGGATGGGCACGACGACGACGACGACGAGGTAGTAGGACTAAGTAAGAGATATGGTTAACCATATTATGGTTCTGTGCGATTCTTTAGAGATGGTACTACACTGTGTACAAATGAAAAGTCACCTTGTCACCTTGTGCGTCAGTTCGAGGAACTCTAGCGATTGTCATGACGATTGACGAGCCTTCTCCACTGCGTTCTGTTCTGCGTTGCATCCCTCAGTTGTTCAAGATTCATTCCTGTTGCCCTGCGTATATCTTACATCCATCTGGTCCTCGGCCGTCCTCTTCTCCTCGTACCCTCTCCACACGCCAGCATCATCGCCTTCTCCAGTCCATCCGTGCGCATCACGTGACCGAAATACACCAGCTTCTGTTTGATGATCCTCTGCAGCAATGACATATCCCATCTTAACCCTATAACGCACACCTGGGGTCCATTGGACCCCAGAGGTGCAAAAACTTGAATATCTCTAAATTGATATAAATACTAAAAATCTGAAATAATTCAAATTCCTCAAGAATTCATCCCCCTACATATACAAAAAAGTTGGGTGACTGCATCACCCCTGGTTGAATGGGGAAAAATTGAGAAAGACACCTATGGCATATTTAGCATACCTGGGGTTCAATGGACCCCAGGCTTCAGCATTGATAGGTCCATGGCGCATCGACTATAGCATAATGGGAACAGGACATACTGCGGTCCATTACCCCTACCTCTACCCCACCACTGCCTCCGACCATTACCCCCATTGGGACATTACACCCCGCCCCGCCATTACCCCCCATCCGTCTATTTACATCCGTCTGATCACATTTAGGTTCAGTGCATGTATGTATATATATGCAAGGTATGTATATATGTATATATGTATATATGTATGTATGTATGTATGTATGTATGTATGTATGTATGTATGTGTATATGTGTGGATGTATGTATTGTATATGCGTGTATGTATGTATGTATGTAAAAGCGATGGAAACAGCATTATGAAGAAATGTACAACAACCAGAATCCAGTGGATAGAACAGTGTTGGAAGAACTACCAACAAGTAACAACCAAGAAAAATGATGGATATAATGAGAGAAGAGGTGGAAACAGCCATGAAAAGACTCAAAACCGGAAAAGCTCCGGGGGAAGACAATATTACATCGGAAATGATCCAAGCAGGAGAGAATTGTTCAACAGAAATGCTCCACAAACTGTGTAACCAAATCTATTACAGGAAGGAATGCCCCAGGGACTGGAGAAGAGCCATAATTGTGCCAATGCATAAAAAGGGTGACAAAACAGAATGCAGCAATTATCGAGCAATTAGTCTACTAAGCGTTCCTGGAAAGGTCTACACAAAGATACTGCAGCAGCGACTGAAGAGGTATGTGGAGGAAGTGATGAGTGAAGAGCAAGCAGGATTTAGGAAGGGAAGGGGCACGATTGACCAGCTGTTCGTGATAAGACAACTAGCAGAGAAATATTTTGAACGGAACA
The DNA here is from genome assembly GCA_945859605.1 of Lumbricus rubellus. Lineage (NCBI taxonomy): Eukaryota > Metazoa > Annelida > Clitellata > Crassiclitellata > Lumbricidae > Lumbricus > Lumbricus rubellus. The sequence goes on from OX243819.1 coordinate 41,064,690, forward strand.
GAACGCTATACAACAACTTCATAGATTACAAACAAGCATTCGATAGTGTGTGGCAGGAAGGATTATGGCAGGTATTAAGATACTATGGAATACCAGAGGAGCTGGTACAACTAATAGAGGATCTGTACAGTAAGTCCATGAGTGCAGTTCGAGTTGATAGAGAGCTTACGGAATGGTTTAGAATCACAGTGGGGGTAAGGCAAGGGTGTGGGATATCGGCAGATTTATTCAACATGATCCTAAAGGCGGTGATAGGACTTGCAATGCGAGATGAGGAAGAAGGAGTAAATCTCAATGGGCGCCTAGTGAACAACCTACGGTTTGCCGACGATATTGACATAATAGCCAACTCGCAACAAAAGTTACAGGAATTAACGGACAAGGTGGACGATAGTAGCAGGAGAATGGGATTGAAGATAAACGCGGAAAAAACAAAAACAATGATAATAGGAAAACAACACAAGGAGCTGGAAGTGACTTTAGATGGCAGAATACTGGAGCAGGTCACGAAGTTTGTATACTTAGGAGGGCTAATAACAGAGGATGGAAAATGTACGGAGAACATCAAGAGAAGGATCGGCCTAGCATGTGCGGTATTTGGTACACTGGGCAAAATGTGGAGGACAAAGAGCATCTCGATCAAAACCAAGATGAAACTCTATGAAACCTTAGTGGTACCAGTACTGCTGTATGGTTCAGAGTGCTGGTGTCTGCGTAGAGAAGACGAGAGAAGATTGCTGGTGGCTGAAATGGGTTGGCTGAGGAGAATCAAGGGCAGAGAGAGAGAATCAGGAACGAGAAGACAAGAGAGGAGCTGGGCGCAGAAGAAACGGTAGGCCTAGTGGAAAAAATCAGGAAAAGACGGCTCAGATGGTTCGGTCATGTGGAGCGCATGGAGGGAAAAAGACTACCACTCGCGGCCCTGCACGGGCATATAGAAGGAGAGAGAAGCAGAGGAAGACAACCAAAGACCTGGATGGACAACGTCAGAGAGGATCTGAAGATGATGGATATCAGTATGCCAAGAGCAAAGGATCTCATCAGAAATAGACAAGTCTGGAGAAGTCATGTGAAAGCCTCATCGTCGTCGCACGACTGACGGAAGAGAGAAAGAAGAAGAAGATGTATGTATGTATGTATGTATGTATGTATGTATGTATGTATGTATGTATGTATGTATGTATGTACATATATGTATGTATGTATGTATGTATGTATGTATGTATGTATGTATGTATGTATGTATGTATGTATGTATGTATGTATGTATGTATGTATGTATGAATGTATGTAATGTATATGCGTTTATGTATGTACATGTATGTATTTGGGTACGCCATGTATGTACATGCATGTATTTATATGCATGTATATATGTATGTATGCATATATGTATGTGTGTGTGCATATATGCATGCATGTATGTATATAATGTATGTTTGTATGTTTATATGTCTGTACGTTTGTACTTACATACATACATGCATACATAATTATACACACATACTACACATATGTACATACAAACATACATAATCTTACATTCATAAACATAACTCATGCAACCATACCTACGTAAATTACATACCTACATACATATATACACGGACAAATATATACAAATAGAAACACAAGTATACATACATACTTGCATACGTACATACATACATACATACATACATTATACATAAATATGTAGCGCGGCATATAATTTGACGCTACGGATTCGATTTCTGGTTGCCATATATATTTTTGGATCCCTTGGTATTTTCGTGGTTTGATAATTATATATATTATATTATTTTTGAGGTGCATTCGGTGAACTACATTTTAATGTTGAAATCGAGCGGCCAAGCGCCGATGACGTCAGCAGCTGTGGTCGTTGCAATATTATATATAAAAATGTAACCGCGTTTGGCTCCTTGCAAGTGTTCTCCGAACTTTCTGCGCCGATTCCTTTCAGAACTTCACCAAAACCTTTAGTTCCAACACGGCCGGGTTTTCAGAATGATTTTTCGCAAAAAGCGCAATCTTTTCAACACATAGCCTACGCCCGTCAATAAGCCTTGCATAACAATTCGGGCATGTTTGTTCCGTAAATTTCTTTAGCGCATTTCATTACGGCCTTCGCATTTCATTACGGCCTTCTTGCTCAAGCGTTTTATGGCGTGATCCGCGTCGCCATCGCAAAGGGAGAGGGAGGGGAGGGGAGGAAAGGGGGAGGGGGAGGGGGAGGGGGAGGGGAGGGGGAGGGGGAGGGGGAGGGGGAAGAGGAGGAGGAGGGGGAGGGGGAGGGGGAAGGAGAGGGGAAGAGGAGGGGGAGGGGAGGGGAAGAGGAGGGGGAGAGGAGGGAGAGGGAGAGGGGGAGGGGGAGGGGAGGGGGAGGGGGAGGGAGGGGAGGGGGAGGGGAGATGGAGGGGGAGAGGGGGAGGGGAGGGGGAGGGGGAGGGGGGGGAGGAGGGGGAAGGGGGAGGGGGAGGGGGAGGGGAGGGGGAGGGGGAGGGGGAGGGGGAGGGGGAGGGGGAGGGAGAGGGAGAGGGAGAGGGGAGGGGGGAGGGGGAGGGAGAGGGAGAGGGAGGGGGAGAGGGAGAGGGAGGGGGAGGGGGAGGGGAGGGGGAGGGGGAGGGGGAGGGGAGGGGGAGGGGGAGGGGGAGGGGGAGGGGGAGGGGGAGGGGGAGGGGGGGGGGGAGGGGGAGGGGGAGGGGGAGGGGGGGGGGGAGGGGGAGGGGGAGGGGAAGGTGGAGGGGGAGGGGGAGGGGGAGGGGGAGGGGGAGGGGGAGGGGGAGGGGGAGGGAAAGGGGGAGGGGGAGGGGGAGGGGGAGGGGGAGGGGGAGGGGGGGAGGGGGAGGGGGAGGGGAGGGGGAGGGGGAGGGGGAGGGGGAGGGGGAGGGAAGGGGAAGGGGAGGGGAGGGGAGGGGGAGGGAGAGGGAGAGGCTCTTTTCAGCCACAGCAACGCGTGGCCGGGTTCAGCTAGTATTATATATCGATTCTCGAGTAACACTTTCCCACACTCGCTTAAAGTGGAGGTCGGCCGAAAAGGAGGAAGAGAGGTCGTTTGAATACGACGGACCGATGCAGTCAGGCAGACATGCAGGCTGATATACAGAGTGACGCAGCAGCACATATACACAGATAAGCAGACGGACAGAGCAAGACACGCCGGCAGTGTGTTGCCTGTGCATGCAGGATAGTCGTGTGTGGGTAATTTTCCATCACGCCGGGTCACGCAGTGCCTGCGTGATCACTAGCAAGCAGCGCTTTTTGGCGCATGCGCAGTAGATAGCGTCCTACGTCAGTCGAAGCCTTTAAAGGACCGCCCGCTCAGCGCAGAGGCAGATGCGCGACGGACTTCAAGGAGTGTAAACGTAGGCAGATTCGCAGCCGATTTCGTGGAGAGTGGATATGCGACTGACTTCAACGAGTGTATACGTGCGGCTCCTAATGGTAAAAGTTACGGATTCGAAGTCTGAGTAGAAGAGCGATGCGATAATTTTAGTGAACTGAGGCCCGAATTTAGTGCTCGCTTGCGCTAGCTACTGCAAGGATTATATATGGTGTTTCGTCGACCTGGAGTCGTTTCAACGGAAATTTTGGAGCTTCTATCGGAGTTGTTTCGAGCGAGTTCTGCTGGCATTTCCTACGGTCGGTCACACGGAGTGACTCATTCTGGGCATCGAATCGTCGGCGTTGCGTTCTGAGTGCTGCATCTTCACGTCGGTCCATTCCTGGAATTAAGCCTATCGGTTAGGCCTTCGCTTTCTGATTCGCACGGAGCGATTTCTATTCAGTTTCATCGGAAGCATTTTCGTCGTGCGTCAAACCGGCGTCGGCCCTCGCTGATTCTTTCTGGAGCCCCGTCATCGACGCCCTCTGTATTCTCTACGTCGCTTATCCTGGATTCGACGCTCTTCATCGTCACCCCGAGCACGTCGCCTACCATGTCCCTTGTCTCCATATATAAGGTACAGTTTGGTTAAAGGGATATAACGCGTTTGGTGGTGTAGAAATATTGGGCTAATTTAAAGTTTGATGAAGGCACTTGAGTCTAAATTGGGATAAAATTTAGGCATACTCCGACCTAGGCTGTTTACATTGAATTGCATGTATTCATTTTTGCATTGTACTGAATGTCTGATTTGCACTGAAACGATTTAATAATTTCTGACTGAAGAATTAATAAGAAATACTAATTAAACTTACTGTCTTAATTCTTGCTAGTCTTAGGAGGTTAAATCATTTGAATTTATATAGCGCTAATGGAAGGAAGTCGAATGTCTACTCCTTCGCAGCCTTCAAAGCCTCCGACATCCATGGAGGTATTGCTTGAGGCAATGCAAACGAACGCTAAGGCTACACAAGAAGCCATTTCCTCAGTGAAAACTGATGTTCAGGCAACTATGCAAATGAATGCCAGATCCACGCAAGATGCCATTCAGGCACATGCTATAAATACCCAAGAGGCAATTTCCTCAGTCAGAAGTGATGTAAGAGAGGAAATTTATGCAGTGCACTCTAACGTTAGGGAAGCGCTGACGGAAGTGGTAGCGCGTATAGAACGATTAGAAACAACGCCCAGATCATCTCCAAAACCTGCTGTTGGTTCGAACTCGAGACAAACGTCTCCCGTGGATACCACGGACGCGCTTTACCACTCAGCCATCGGCCTGGAAAGAAGTTTGGGCGCTAGGACTAAGGATCTCTCACTTCCGGTTAATCCAGGTATCCTGCGCCGGAGCGAAAGACTGGCCAGCAAGGCCCCAGTTTCATACGGAGAGGGAGGAGGCCGAGATGCTTGGCCGTCTCGGACTCGACGGGATTTGAACCCCGAAGCCACCGCCTCTCTTCCTCGCTCTATATCTCTGAACTACGACCTACAGCAGTACGCGGTCCTCTCACACGTTGGACCGGAAGTGGCGACTCCGGGAGTGTCCGAGGGGGCGGGCGTTACAAATACATACATACAAACATATATTACATAATTATGGCAGCCCGTAATATTTTGCTATCACACTGGTGAAAATGATTGAGCAAGTTACAAATCCTCAGTTGGAAAATTTTATGAAAAAATCACTTTTTTCACACATTTTAGTTTATTTTGAGCACTTCCTGTTATGAAAAGACAAATTATTTGGTATGACAATGTAGCCCCCACATCCCCTCTACAAAATGGTGTAGTGCTTTTCTGTTAATTATAAATGTGGGATAAGATAATAATTATAGTCTAAATACCTATAAGTGGGCGGTTTCCACCTCCTCTTGGTACCTTGGGTATATTGGGTATAACTTTTGAACGGTATGGGGTATCATCACAAATATTACCTCAAAATGTGTGTAAATGAACCCCCTAAAATGACTTAAAATGTCCAGATTTTATTTCATATGCAACAAGTTTTATTTTGGAAAAACCTAAAAATTGATGAATAGCACCCCCTTTGGTAGCCCTAGGGTTAATTTTTGGACTATATAATATATTGACCCAAACCTGTTCCATGAGTGCATATGCTATGTGCAACATATATTTCTGCCATTCATTTCAAAGTTCTATCTAATTGACATAATTTCAACCCATGTTATCGGTGGGGTCCATTGGACCCCAGTTGTGCTAAATGCGTTGGCGCGGAAGGTGTGCGTCATAGGGCTAATTGCCCTATCTCCTGGATCACAGATTCATTTGTCCTCATCTCCCTCCACGATATCCCCAGCAGCCTCCTCCATATCCACATTTCACACGCAGCAATGTTGTTATCCAACGCCTTCGTCTTCGTCCACGTCTCGCTTCCATATAATACTATGGGGAAAATCATTGCTTTGACTAATCTCGTCTTTGTCTGTAAGCTCACATGCCTGTCCCTCCATATCTTATCCATTCCATGCATTGCAGCTTTGCCTCTGATCACCTCTGAATCACATCTTCCCTCTTTCTACAACGTTGAGCCCAAAACGAGAAACTTTTCACCACCTCTAATTTCCCTCCATCCATTTCGAATGTATCCCATTCCGCTGTGGTCTTTATCTTAGTCTTTTTGATGTCGAAATGCAACCCTGATTTTTCGCTTTCCTCTTTTCTTACTTTAAGAAAAAGTAGACCCCAATAAAAGCGTCATAATTCAGTCAAACCGTTTAGTATTTGCCCGAATTTTATAAACAACAACAGTAGCCATGTTACCACCTAATCCTAAAACCTTTTAGAAATGTTGGTGAGTTTCAAGTCTATGAGCGTTTGGGGTGAGATGCAGCACCAAAAAAAAGAAATTTCCAACATATAATATATGTTGGAAATTTCTTTTAAATACATTATAATTACTGAAAGGAAGTGAAACTCAGCTACTGCTGGTGTTCAAAACCTCCTCCTTGTTCACGGACACACGACCGTAGACGTAGTAAGTGTAGTAGCTGTCCTGGTGTAAAGGTTTCAAATAACCCCCCCCCCCCAAACATTACCCCCTGCAAACTATAATTTGTATCAATCATCGCACGTTTTGCACTAAAAAATCACAAAAAATGATCCCGCTTCTTGTTTTTTGCTGAAGATTTTCATCCGTCATCCCACTTTGTGGTTTGTTATCAGTTATATTCGTCTGTTACTAAAATACTAATCGCCGCTGAAGTTACATGGAGAAACGGCTTCGAGGTAAAAAATTTCTTCACCGAACATTGGCAATTATCTGTAAAATCGAGACTATTTTTTCATTGAATTGCAATGTAACTCTGTATTAAGTAAAAATGTCTTTTTCAACAAATATTTCCTTAACCGCAGTAGACACCAACTGATTGACTATGCATGCGAATGACAAAACACTTTAAGAAAACTATTCTCTACGGCGCAAGCAATAAACACATTGTTTGAATAGAAAAAAAGATTGACATGCTGGGCTTAACAGAAAGGACAATCATATAGAACTAGTGAGGAAAGGAATGAGGCAGGGAGGGAAGCGCCGCGAGGGCATAGATTACAAAGAGGAGTGAAAGGAATTGTCTACAACGCATGCAATCAGTAAACAATAAAATCTTAGCATTGTTGTATATTCCTAAATAACATGCAGTAAATGAAACAGACGGTTTGAGGTGAATCGGATTCTGTATGTATGGCGTCCTAAGAACAATTCTCGTGAGACCTACGGACGAAATATTCACCGAACGACGACTTGAAATCTCTGCAAATTCTCAACTAAATAAAGAACTCATTTCCCTGTCGTCAACATACTAATAAAATTATTATGACCGCTTTCGTCTAATATTTGTTTGTCCACCAATCCTCCTCCTCCTCACTTTATTGCCGACCGAAAACAGACGAAGAAGCGACGATGAGAACTGCTGCTGCTGCTGTTGCTGTAGTTGCAAGGTAGCAGCTGGTCAGTGCAGGGATCGGTCGGTGGGCCGTGGATTGGCTGGCTCCTTGTCTCGGCTGTTGCTGGTACTGCTGCTGATCGTCGTTCATCGTTTCCGCTTCATCAATGAACGGACCATCGACTCCGGGCAACGCTGTCTGCGGCAGGTGTCGCTCCTCAAGAGACTTCAGCTGAGGAAAGTCACCGTTGCATCTATTCGATCGGCAGATGAATAGAAAGTTCTTGAAGTAGCCACGCCCTCTTCTCTTACCTCCTTCCTCCTCCGCCCCCTCCACGGCCGTAGTCTCTCTTTCCTCGTAGATGACAACATCTCCTTCGTCGCCCAGTTCCTGTCGGTCGGAGATCGTCATGTAGGCGGAAGCGTCGCTCTGCGAGATGCAATGTCTGCGCATCGAGATGAGCAGCACCTCTGGCGACGACAAGTTGTACTTGGCGACGATTGCGCAATAGAATCGATCGAAGACGGAACAAGAACGCAGAAGTGAATCCGACAAGAGCGATCCATTCACACCGCAATCAGATGACAAGGACAGAGAAGAGGAGAACATCGGATCTCTACCACCTCCTCCTCCTCTTCCTCCTCCTCCTCCTCCTCTTCCTCCTTCTCCTCCTCCGCATATGTAGCATTGAATGGGGGTCGAATGCTCGCCCACCCCTGCCGACCCCGCTGCCGCCGCCGCCGCAGTCAGCGATGGGAATTGTCGGTTGCAGAGAGAGCCTTTGCAGTGGAACATGTATCTGCGGAGAGGCCTCTGGTGCAGCGGTCCACCATCGAAATCGGTGTCTACCATATCCGGACCGAAACGTCTCTTCAGTGACAGAATCTCAGAGACAGAGATACAAGATCGGTTGAAGTGAGACTGACTTCCGTCGGCAGCCATTACGTACGACATGAAACACCTGTGCTCTTCGAAGCCGCCCTTCTTCTTCTTCTTCCCCTCACCATCCTTCTCCTCAGTAGCACAGCGACTGACTAAGGCCCTTGCGCCGCCCGCGGTCCCTTCTGCCGTCAGCTGTGCCCCACAAGGACCGTCGGCCGGCAGATGCTGGGAGCAGGTGAAGCAGCGCAGCGAGGGCGCTGGAACCGAGTCCTTCAGTTTATCAGGGAGTCGAAGATTGCATTTGGATGACCAGCAGAAGAAGAAGTGAGTGTCTAAGATGGACGACGAAGACAACTCGTCATTGGATTGAGGAGCAGGAATGACGACGACGTTTCCTTCTGCGCTTGACAAGACACGACCTCGGCGCTCCTTGTTCCATTCAGATGCCTGACGTTGGCTGAGGCAGGAGCGAGAGACGTTGAAGGAACGAAGCAGAGGCTGACCGGATGTTGATGAGTCGAGACGAACGACGTATGAGAGGCTGCAGAGGTCGCTAGGATCGGAGCAGCGGACCAAGTATCGTGCGGAGGAGGAGGAGGAGGACAGACCGGCGCCGTCAGCGTCGCAAACGTCACCTGTCGCCGAAGCATCTTGAGAGCAGACGAAGCAGAGACGGGCGACAGGTTGAAAGGCGGGAAAGTGAAGATTGCATTGAGACTGGAAGCACATCGTCAGGTAGTAGATGGACCTGTGTGCTATGTCTTCCTTCGAATAGATGGCGCTGCTGGTGTTGGTGGTGGTGGTCGTGGTGATGGCGGCATAGTTCGTTCTGTATCGGTTGGCGTCATCTCTGCTCAGGCAGGACCTAACGACAGCAGCGATCGCCTGTGTCTCCAGATCGACCTTGTACCAGAGCACACATCCATGCGACTGATCGACCGAACATCGTCTCACGTCCTTCCTGCCACGCATGATCAGGTCGTCCGACGACACAGACAGAGAACACGTCGAACTCATCCCGTCATTGCACACGTAGCACGACGTCACCGCTCCCGCCGCCCCGTCCCCTGCCCCCGCCCCATCCCCCGCTGCCCCATCTCCCGCCGCCCCATCTCCCGCCGCCCCATCCCCCGCTGCCCCCGCCGCCCTGGTCTCCGGTTGACCGACTCCAACGCTCTGGTTGTAGTCAGCGAATCTCCAGTTACAGCCAGAGACATCGCTACAGATGAAGAGCTGAGTTTCTGTGACTCCATCGCTGTCGACGCCGATCAGATCGTCGCCCAACTGTCTCTTGTAGCTCAACAGTTCGTCAGCAGACAGACAAGTACGAGACACACGCGTCTGCTGGTTATGCTGGAGGTGGTGCTTGTCTGAATCGTTTCTTATCTTCTTGTAAGTCAACGCACAGTGGAATGGACCTCCGACTGAAGGACATCTACACAACACAATTCAATCCTCCATTTGTCGACACAGTGGCTTACAACACACAAGCAGACAGAAGTATAGGCGCTGAACGGAGAGAGAGGAAATCCGAATCCAATCGACTGCGATGGATAAGACAAATTTAAATGAATTACTCTTTGACACAGACTTCGTTTAGACATTCTATATTATTATTATGAGAGCCAGAAGAAACAGCCATGCAAGTGCACTTCGCTCTATTGATTGTACAATGTACATTGTATTTTAACACTTGTATTATAATAGAGCTCTCGCCTTTCCAGGCCAACCGAAACAAAGCTCTCGTCTGTAAATAAGACGTCGAACTTCGAAGAACCGTGTATTATAGATATACAGACAGTCAGACAGGCAGGCAGGCAGACAGGCAGGCAGGCAGACAGGCAGACAGGCAGGCAGACAGACAGACAGACGGAGGCAGGGATGAGGTAAAGAAGGGAGGAGTGGATGGGGAGGAGTGAGAGGCAGCGGAGAGCATTATTTACCTGGCTAGGACGGTGTCATTCATCTGTTTCAAATTGATTCCGTCGAAATGACACGATGGATTATCGACACTCGAGCAGAAGTAGCATTCGATCGGCGTCGTCGATCCTTCTTCAACGTCCGAGTCATCCGGATATCTCGAGTTGCACAGCGACCGATTGCAATGACTGAAGCGCAGTTCAACCAACTCGAATGCGGGTCCCTTTCGCTCAACGCTACTTGGCACTCGCATTCGACCGACGACCAACTCTGGTCCGTATCTGCGCTTGTAGTCACGCAGTTCGTCCCTTGTCCAACATGTCCGGTTCAGAAGCCGCCGATGGCCGCCTGTGTCTGGCGCAATCGTAAATGCCATTCCACATTCGTCGTCTACGTTTGGACATTCGACTTGTAGGCGCTGCTTGTCTCTAATCTAATTGTTCAATAGCAAAAAACAAAGAGAAGGTTAACAATGCATCCAATTCACATACAAGGTTTCTTGAAGTGGCGCTATATAAGTCCATGCATCTTTGCGGATTAAACAACTGCAATTCAATTGCATTTAAATGCGCAGAAACGACAATAGCCACGCTTGCAGATGTCACTTATGTATGTATGTATGTATGTATGTATGTATGTATGTATGTATGTATGTATGTATGTATGTATGTATGTATGTGTGTATGTATGTATGTATGTATGTATGTATGTATGTATGTATGTATGTATGTGCACTTGTTATAGCGCCCCTTCAAGCTCTCTCTACTCAGAGGCGCTCCCGATGCAGAGCGGACACTGCATCGGAGTTTCACGCCGAAGCGCTGAGCAATTGTAAGTGAAGAACTTGCCCAAGGTCCTTACGCGGGGAAGTGGATTCGAACCTCGGACCTTCCGGCTCCAAGGCAACGACGCCACCACTAGACCACCGCGCCCCACTTAGCCTAGGTTTCACAAAATACAATGCGACGTGTATTTCATTTGCAAACGACACTGACTGGCAGCAGATCGTCCCACCAATAACTAATAAATTATTGTATCTTCAGTGACAACTTAATCTTCAATACCAACCTAACACTAGAATATTTAAACATAAATTTCACCTATATCTACTTCATGAGACTTCTTGTTACTAAGTACCACTACTGCTCCTTTATTGAAGATTTGTTGACACAATTTATGCAAAAAGGTATAAAAGCTGCAGTTTAGAGTTAGGCTAATGAAAAATAATCGTCAATAAAGAGTTAGACGAGTGAATTAAGGATTAAGGTCTGTATAAAGTTCTATAATACTATATATTGGTACTTCCAACAAGGTTCTGATATACACAATTACTCTACTAGAAACTCCTCTCACTATCGTACCATGTCTGCTCGATTAAATTCAAGAAGATTCCATTTTAAATACGCTGGACCTATTGTATGGAACTCGACTCCTAATCATATTCAGCAGGCATCAAGTTTACTAAGGGCTAAGACACTGCTACGTGGCTATTTAATTAATGACTGTGAAGATGTTTAACCTTGTAAGCACTGCTTTTTGTTTGTTTTGTAATTGTGTTGTTGTTTTTTAGTTAAGTTTTCTACATTACTTGTCATTTCATTCTGTTGTTTGCCTACTATTCAATTCATGATATCAACCGTTTAGCCATCAGTTAAAATTGCACATGTAAATAGGTGTCTCTGTTAGCGGGATTTTCATCCCTTAGGGCCTTCCTTGTTACCGTACCATCCGATCTTGTGAAGCATCTTGTACTATGACTATTGTTTATGGTTGATGGTTACAATAAATGGATTGATTGATTGATTGATTGATTGGAGTATAAAATGCTTCTTCAGTTAAGTAGGCCTGCATCATAAAGCACACATGGGATAAAAAAAATCGTTCTTGGCGGCAGGGTAAAATCATGGAGGGGTGGGATTACAGTTTATAATGTGGAAGGATTTTAGGTGGGAATAGATTTGACTGATTTAAGTGACCTTTTATAAATATTATTGTTCTGTTATAAAGAAAATGGCACTCCTCCGAAGTCCGGTCTCAAATTATTTCACAGCATTTGTCTCACCGTCACTTTACAAACCGTTCACACCGACTACTAAATATTGTAAAATTTTGGCGCACAGCATTTGCAGATAACTGCCGAAAACGTAAAGTAAGGTAGGCTAATTTTATATCTGAAATAGAAGCTGGATTAATGATAAAACGCTTGAGTAATGGAAGCTGGATTAAGGTAATTTTATATCTGAAATGGAAGCCTATACCTTAATCCAGCTTCCATTTCAAATTCAAAAATACCTTGATCCAGTTTCCATTTCAAATTCAAAAATACCTTGATCCAGCTTCCATTTCAGATAAAGAACTACCTTAATTTAGCTTCCATTTCTCAAGCGTTTTATCATTAATCCGGCTTCCATTTCTCAAGCGTTATTTTTGACAATCCAGCTTCTTCCAGCTCTTCCAGTTCTCATGCTTTAAATTCGTCAATCCAGCTTCTATTTCACCTATTAGGAACCTTCATCCAGTTTACATTTCTCATACAGTAATTTCGTCAATCCAGCTTCTATTTCCGCCATAAAATACCTTCATTCAGCTGCCATTTCAGATATAGGGTGAGTAAATAAGCATTGGATAAGCATATATGTGATAAGCCATGCGAAATAATTTGGGACCGGACTTCGGAGGAGTGCCAAGAAAATTATGGTCGCCGAAAAAAATAAATAAATAAATAAAACGGCGTAACTTAGTATCGGGGCATAATATTATAGTATCCGGGACTGAGTTGTCGGTTAGATTCAGGTTTAGGCGGCGTGAGAGTCGGTTAGAATCAGGTTAGGCGCCGTGACTGCCCGTGAGGGTCGGTTAGGTCAGATTAGGCATCGTGAGAGTCGGTTATGATTATTATTAGGGTTAATGTCGTCCTTCGGTCCCCGATACTATAGTAATGCAAAAAATCTAAGTAAATATAATCTTGACTCACCGTTTTATCGGAACAATCTTTATTGGTCGAGTTACAGTTGTAGCAGACGAGACTGTTAACTGTATTCGCCGTCAGTAAAACCATCCAGATGCCAACGTTTGCCATTTGCATCGTCAACATTACAGATCAAACACAACTCAAAGGAAACTCAGATTTTTTCATTTATTTACGACAATAATCTAATTAATATGTTCACTCTTTCCGTAGTAGCCATCTTTTTCGGAGACGGTTGCGAATCACGTGACCCAGTGACGTCGTATAAAGTCTACGTCACTCTATCTCTTTTTTAACGTGTCTGGATCTAAGCGGCTAAACGAAATCAAACGATGAGAGCAGATAAGCTTCTTCAATCAATCAATCAATCAATCAATCAATCAATCAATCAATCAATCAATCAATCAATCAATCAATCAATCAATCAATCAATCAATCAATCAATCAATCAATCAATCAATCAATCAATCAATCAATCAATCAATTTTTAGCAATGAGTATTGAGTAGGTTTTTAAAAATTTGTGCTGTAACAATATTAATCGTAATCGTAATCTCCCAGCTTCTAAAGCGCTAATCGAAAGACAAGCTCGGGGCATCAGCTTTTTCACCAGCGCTGCGATCAGTGCGATGCGTCAAAAGGGTCGTCCATAACTGTTACAGTAGTCCAAAGGTGGCCCCACTCATCAGTGCTTTTTTAACGTGCAGTCAGTGGCGGATCCAAGGGGGGGCGATGGGGGCGATCGCCCCCCCCCCAAATTGTCCGTCGGTGCTCGTAAGAGGCGTATAAAAAGTAAAAAGATCGAGCCGACGCTGTTATCCGACGACAACAACTATCTAAAGACTACTGTAATTCCAACACTGACACTCACACTGACACTCACGACCATAAAAACTGACCCTAACCGACCCTCACCGGCCTCATTCGGGCACGCATCCTGTGATAAACCTCCTTGTGATCACCTCCTCCTATCAGTCTCTTCGGAAGCTTCTTCGTTTCAGTTCGTGGTAGCATAGGCCTATCCCTAGATAACTGTTTCATTAGCTAAATGGCTAGGTTAAAGAATCTACAGTCTTTCACTGTTTTATTAACCAACAACGACGACGTGTTTAACTCTTCTTATTATAGGCCTACTCCAAAATCCGATGTAAAGTAAAACGATCAGCAACAACACAACAATGACTACACTTGCGTTATCATAACAACTACACGACTACTATCTTCATCAGTCTACTCTATCGCAACTCAACAACAACTATTACAGCATATCTCAACGGCTCTCAACACGCAACACTCCTTCTTCACTCCCACTCCCTCCTTGTACACTCAACGTACGCTCGTCTAGACATCACGCGCTGTCCAGACAATCACCTGTCCAGACGCAGCGCGCCAATTTGCAGCTGGCCTACCTGCGTCGCTGTACGACAATCGTCGTGCACTGATTAAATTAGCTTACACATCCATAATCCGTCCTCTCCAACTTCAGCGGCAAGTCTCCGCCTATGCACGAAATTGCAGACTTCTTTGACTTTGGGTTCATACTCCATAGTCGTCTAAATCATAGAAGCCTTTGAGCAAATGCTTCATCGAACTATATATAGGCTATGGCCTAGCCGCCTATGGTTGGTTGAGAAATTTTAAGTGTTAATTTCTAAAGTTATTGTGGGATCGAATTATTATTACCATATTATTTTCACATTTCTATGCATGACTTAAGTACATGGTATGCATATTAACGAGAAGAAAAATTTGTTAGGGGACCTAAATACAGTGTCCAAAACAGGCTCCAATTGGCAGTAAATATACTCTACAAAGCGTTGTCGAAAGTGTCAGGGCCCAAAGACTTCGGGCGACAGATTGTATTATATGATTGAATAATCCCCGAAATATATTGCCAAAAACAGGCCTCCTTTGATCTCAAATGCTGCAAAATGCGTTTGCGGCTGGGGCTCCGCCCCAGACCCCGCTGGGGGAGCTTACGACGCTCCCCCAAACCCCCTAATCTAAAGGGGTAAAGTGGTTGCGTTTGCCACTGATGTCAGCTGTTTCCCTCAAACAGTGTGTGATGCTCTTGTTGCATGTGAAAAAGATAAGGTGATATATCCCACAATTCACAGCTTGCTTTTCATTTTGCTAACACTTCCTGTGAGCGTTGCCACTGCAGAACGAAGTTTTTCCACGTTAAGGAGATTGAAAAACTGGCTCCGGTCACGAATGTGCGAAGATAGACTAACTGGTTTAGCTTTGATGACAATTCATCGAGAAATTGTTATGGATATTGACAATATCATTGATCGGTATGCGCGAAGCAGAAAGCGTTTAATGGAATTTGTTGTCTAAATTACTGTTCAACAGTAGCCTATATGAGAATTGTACGTTGTTTTGATATTCAAAGGGTAGTTCAGTTTTTCATTTTGGTCTGAAACTAATGATTTGTTATTTTGACCAGTGCAGTATAAGTGTGTTGATGGACTAATTGTCAGACATATTGATTAAATCATTAAAGGTATTTTTATGTGAAATAATGTGGCTTGTTTTCAATGCACGTAATTTACTTTTGAACCGTATTATGTTCAATTTTTCATACATTTATATGATTGAATAATCCCCGAAATATATTGCCAAAACAGGCCTCCTTTGATCTCAAATGCTGCAAAATGCGTTTGCGGCTGGGGCTCCGCCCCAGACCCCGCTGGGGGAGCTTACGACGCTCCCCCAAACCCCCTAATCGTAAGGGGCTTCGCGCCTTCGGCGCGAGCAACTCTCCACTGAAGGCGAATTCGCCCCCTCCAAAATAATAGCCTAGATCCGCCCCTGCGTGCAGTACTACACAAAACAAAATAATAATAATTTTCTTTATTGAATTGAGCGCTTGCAAACGCACTGCGGGTTTAGGCCTACATTGTAAAAGTTATGCGGTAGGGTAACTTGTCCTAATTCCAGCCGGGTTTTTTGTTTTACATAAAATTCATCATCAAAAACTCAACAGGCATAGGCCTATATGTATGATATATCAGATGAAAGAGAAATTATTCCACAAAATGCGTAACTTTTCAGCAATTATAAACAATTTAAACATCAATTAGAGCATTGAAAAATTTGAAAGGTCCGCTTTTGCCCAATTTCCAGCCGGGTTGACCAAATTCCACCCAGCCTGTTTTGTATATGACCAAATTCCAGCCAGCCATTAAAAGCATCTAATTTGAATGACGTTGTGTCAATATAAATATTACAACGGGCATAGGCCTAATAGCATATTATTGTTAGTGTAGACACTATATTTTTAATTTCTTTTTATAAAGTCTGTAAATATTAATTTTATTATAGGCCTAATAAAAAAAATTACGGCCTCCAGCTGCCTCTATAGACCTTGGGCCTAGCATAAATAATTAAGAAATTCGGGTAAAACTCTATTCAGGTGTATTTTATTATTGCTTTATGTCAATAATTGTAGCTATTTGTTTTCTTATTAGCCTAACAATGGTCAGCTACATTTTAAAGTATTTAAAGTTGATGAAACTAGGCATAATTAGAATTATCGGTGATAGAAGTTGTATCAATTGGTTAAATAACTTGCTTCAATAGAAAGTGGGTTGATTAGGCTGATGCTTTGTTTAACAATATATATAGTTTAATAAATTAAGTTCTTCTTAAATGGAAGTTGGATCGCTTAGACTAGGCCAATTCTTTGCTTATAAATAGAAGTTGGCTTGGTGAAATGAGGGAAAAAATCTAAATGTATTCTTCAGTGTCCTTGACCAAAAAATGGCCCAAAATAATGAAAACAATTAAATATAATAGAAATTACGCATACACGGGAATAATAAAATACAATAATAAGTTTTACCAAAATTTGGCCTAAACAATATGGTAAGCAACGTGCTTGACTCAATTCCAGCCACACTTGTCTCAATTCCGGCCTCCAGCTGGAATTAGGCTCAAGCCCGGCTGGAATTAGGACATTTCGCCCAGTCAGCTACAAACTCAATAAACAAACCGTAGACAATAATTACGCACAAAGTTTACATTTAAATGTCTATTCGATTGTACCAATGTTACTCTGCTGCAATGCCAATGTTACTCTGCTGCAGTGCCAATGTTACTCTGCTGCAATGCCAATGTTACTCTGCTGCAGTGCCAATGTTACCCTGCTGCAATGCCAATGTTACTCTGCTGCAATGCCAATGTTACTCTGCTACAATGCCAATGTTACTCTGCTGCAATGCCAATGTTACTCTGCTACAATGCCAATGTTACTCTGCTGCAATGCCAATGTTACTCTGCTACAGTGCCAATGTTACTCTGCTGCAATGCCAATGTTACTCTGCTGCAGTGCCAATGTTACTCTGCTGCAGTGCCAATGTTACCCTGCTGCAGTTCCAATGTTACCCTGCTGCAGTGCCAATGTTACCCTGCTGCAGTGCCAATGTTACTCTGCTGCAATGCCAATGTTACCCTGCTGCAATGCCAATACTACCCTGCCGCAGTGCCAATGTTACCCTGCCGCAATGCCAATGTTACTCTGCTGCAATGCCAATGTTACTCTGCTGCAATGCCAATGTTACTCTGCTGCAATGCCAATGTTACTCTGCTACAGTGCCAATGTTACTCTGCTGCAATGCCAATGTTACTCTGCTACAGTGCCAATGTTACTCTGCTGCAGTGCCAATGTTACTCTGCTGCAGTGCCAATGTTACCCTGCTGCAATGCCAATGTTACTCTGCTACAGTGCCAATGTTACCCTGCCGCAATGCCAATGTTACTCTGCTGCAGTGCCAATGTTACCCTGCTGCAGTGCCAATGTTATCCTGCTGCAGTGCCAATGTTACCCTGCTGCAGTGCCAATGTTACCCTGCTGCAGTGCCAATGTTACTCTGCTGCAGTGCCAATGTTACTCTGCTGCAATGCCAATGTTACTCTGCTACAGTGCCAATGTTACTCTGCTGCAATGCCAATGTTACTCTGCTACAGTGCCAATGTTACTCTGCTGCAGTGCCAATGTTACTCTGCTGCAGTGCCAATGTTACCCTGCTGCAATGCCAATGTTACTCTGCTGCAGTGCCAATGTTACTCTGCTGCAGTGCCAATGTTACCCTGCTGCAATGCCAATGTTACTCTGCTGCAATGCCAATGTTACTCTGCTACAGTGCCAATGTTACTCTGCTGCAATGCCAATGTTACTCTGCTGCAGTGCCAATGTTACTCTGCTGCAATGCCAATGTTACTCTGCTGCAATGCCAATGTTACTCTGCTGCAATGCCAATGTTACTCTGCTACAGTGCCAATGTTACTCTGCTGCAATGCCAATGTTACTCTGCTACAGTGCCAATGTTACTCTGCTGCAGTACCAATGTTACTCTGCTGCAGTGCCAATGTTACCCTGCTGCAATGCCAATGTTACCCTGCTGCAGTGCCAATGTTACCCTGCCGCAGTGCCAATGTTACCCTGCCGCAATGCCAATGTTACTCTGCTGCAGTGCCAATGTTACCCTGCCGCAGTGCCAATGTTACCCTGCCGCAATGCCAATGTTACCCTGCTGCAATGCCAATGTTACCCTGCTGCAATGCCAATGTTACCCTGCTGCAATGCCAATGTTACCCTGCTGCAGTGCCAATGTTACCCTGCTGCAATGCCAATGTAACCCTGCTGCAATGCCAATGTTACTCTGCTGCAATGCCAATGTTACCCTGCTGCAATGCCAATGTTACCCTGCTGCAATGCCAATGTTGCCCTGCTGCAATGCCAATGTTACTGCGCTGCAGTGCCAATGTTACTCTGCTGCAGTGCCAATGTTACTCTGCTGCAGTGCCAATGTTACCCTGCTGCAATGCCAATGTTACTCTGCTGCAGTGCCAATGTTACCCTGCTGCAATGCCAATGTTACTGCGCTGCAGTGCCAATGTTACTCTGCTACAGTGCCAATGTTACTCTGCTGCAATGCCAATGTTACTCTGCTACAGTGCCAATGTTACTCTGCTGCAGTGCCAATGTTACTCTGCTGCAGTGCCAATGTTACCCTGCTGCAATGCCAATGTTACTCTGCTGCAGTGCCAATGTTACTCTGCTACAGTGCCAATGTTACTCTGCTGCAGTGCCAATGTTACTCTGCTGCAGTGCCAATGTTACCCTGCTGCAATGCCAATGTTACTCTGCTGCAGTGCCAATGTTACTCTGCTGCAGTGCCAATGTTACCCTGCTGCAATGCCAATGTTACTCTGCTGCAATGCCAATGTTACTCTGCTACAGTGCCAATGTTACTCTGCTGCAATGCCAATGTTACTCTGCTGCAGTGCCAATGTTACTCTGCTGCAATGCCAATGTTACTCTGCTGCAATGCCAATGTTACTCTGCTGCAGTGCCAATGTTACCCTGCTGCAATGCCAATGTTACCCTGCTGCAGTGCCAATGTTACCCTGCCGCAGTGCCAATGTTACCCTGCCGCAATGCCAATGTTACTCTGCTGCAGTGCCAATGTTACCCTGCTGCAATGCCAATGTTGCCCTGCTGCAATGCCAATGTTACTCTGCTGCAGTGCCAATGTTACCCTGCTGCAATGCCAATGTTACTGTGCTGCAGTGCCAATGTTACTCTGCTGCAGTGCCAATGTTACTCTGCTGCAGTGCCAATGTTACCCTGCTGCAATGCCAATGTTACTCTGCTGCAGTGCCAATGTTACCCTGCTGCAATGCCAATGTTACTGCGCTGCAGTGCCAATGTTACTCTGCTACAGTGCCAATGTTACTCTGCTGCAATGCCAATGTTACTCTGCTACAGTGCCAATGTTACTCTGCTGCAGTGCCAATGTTACTCTGCTGCAGTGCCAATGTTACCCTGCTGCAATGCCAATGTTACTCTGCTGCAGTGCCAATGTTACTCTGCTACAGTGCCAATGTTACTCTGCTGCAGTGCCAATGTTACTCTGCTGCAGTGCCAATGTTACCCTGCTGCAATGCCAATGTTACTCTGCTGCAGTGCCAATGTTACTCTGCTGCAGTGCCAATGTTACCCTGCTGCAATGCCAATGTTACTCTGCTGCAATGCCAATGTTACTCTGCTACAGTGCCAATGTTACTCTGCTGCAATGCCAATGTTACTCTGCTGCAGTGCCAATGTTACTCTGCTGCAATGCCAATGTTACTCTGCTGCAATGCCAATGTTACTCTGCTGCAGTGCCAATGTTACCCTGCTGCAATGCCAATGTTACCCTGCTGCAGTGCCAATGTTACCCTGCCGCAGTGCCAATGTTACCCTGCCGCAATGCCAATGTTACTCTGCTGCAGTGCCAATGTTACCCTGCCGCAGTGCCAATGTTACCCTGCCGCAATGCCAATGTTACTCTGCTGCAGTGCCAATGTTACCCTGCCGCAGTGCCAATGTTACCCTGCTGCAATGCCAATGTTACCCTGCTGCAATGCCAATGTTACCCTGCTGCAATGCCAATGTTACCCTGCTGCAGTGCCAATGTTACCCTGCTGCAATGCCAATGTTACCCTGCTGCAATGCCAATGTTACTCTGCTGCAATGCCAATGTTACCCTGCTGCAATGCCAATGTTACCCTGCTGCAATGCCAATGTTGCCCTGCTGCAATTCCAATGTTACTCTGCTGCAGTGCCAATGTTACCCTGCTGCAATGGCAATGTTACTGTGCTGCAGTGCCAATGTTACTCTGCTGCAGTGCCAATGTTACCCTGCCGCAATGCCAATGTTACCCTGCTGCAATGCCAATGTTACTCTGCTGCAGTGCTAATGTTACCCTGCAGTGCACTTACCTTGCCCGTCTACCTATAGTTATTAGTAGCCTAATTGTCTGCCGAACTTCAATGTGCATTTCTGAGCTTTTTTGTAAGGAAGACATCAAATTTAATATGTATTGTATTGTATAAAATTTCAGTTGTATTGTATAAAATTTCAGTTGTATTGTATAAAATTTCAGTTGTATTGTATGAAATTTCAGTTGTATTGTATGAAATTTCAGTTGTATTGTATAAAATTTCAGCTGTATTGTATAAAATCTCAGTTGTATTGTATAAAATTTCAATTGTATAGTATTGTATAAAATTTTAGTTGTATTGTATAAAATTTTAGTTGTATTGTATAAAATTTTAGTTGTATTGTATAAAATTTCAATTGTATAATATTGTATAAAATTTCAGTTGTATTGTATAAAATTTCAGTTGTATTGTATGAAATTTCAGTTGTATTATATAAAATTTCAATTGTATAGTATTGTATAAAATTTCAGTAGTATTGTATAAAATTTCAGTTGTATTGTATGAAATTTCAGTTGTATTATATAAAATTTCAATTGTATAGTATTGTATAAAATTTCAGTTGTATTGTATAAAATTTCAGCTGTATTGTATAAAATCTCAGTTGTATTGTATAAAATTTCAATTGTATAGTATTGTATAAAATTTTAGTTGTATTGTATAAAATTTCATTTGTATAGTATTGTATAAAATTTCAGTTGTATTGTATAAAATTTCAGTTGTATTGTATAAAATTTCAATTGTATAGTATTGTATAAAATTTTAGTTGTATTATATAAAATTTCAATTGTATAGTATTGTATAAAATTTCAGTTGTATTGTATAAAATTTCTGTTGTATTGTATAAAATTTTAGTTGTATTGTATAAAATTTCAAATGTATAGTATTGTATAAAATTTCAGTTGTATTGTATAAAATTTCAGTTGTATTGTATTGTATAAAACTTGATTCCATTCCGTTCGTTGGAATAGCCTGAGAGGAGCACGACCTCCAATTAAGCTTCTTCCAAGGTTCTTAGATTTGACGCCGCTTTTAATTATTTTATCAATGTCAACAGATAACAAAGGGAAGAGGAAGAGAGATCTGCTGGTGAAGAGGATGCAGCGAATCTGGAAGAAGAGGAGAAGACGGGGAGGATGCGAAAAAGGAAGATGAGGAAACAAACCGAAGAAGTTCATGAAGTAGGAAAAAAGAACGAGGAGCAGAAGTAGTAGATGGATTGAAGAGGTCGGAGTCAGCGTGACGGACAGGGAAACGTTGCAATGATGATCACGATGATGATCACGACGACGACATTGATGATGATGATGAGGAGGAGGAGGAGGAGGAGGAAGAGGAGGAGGAGGAGGAGGAGGAGGGGATGGTAGAATTGGTGATGGTGATAATGGGTATGATATCGTTTCCCAATGTGAGCTGCTGTTGCTGCTGCTGTTGCTACTGGCGCTGGTGGCAAAGCCGACGCTGCCTTGAAGAAAACTCATAAATTCAGACTAGGAAAGTAGATGTCTTTTTAATTTTCTGGATGTCTTTTATTATTTCCTGAGGGGGGGGGGTGCTCGGTAGTGCAGTGGATAGCTCGGTAGTACCGTGGTTAGTAGTCTTTTATTATTTCCTTCCTGATTCCTCCTCTTCTCCTTTGGGGGTCTTTTATTATTTCCTGAGGGGGGTGCTCGGTAGTACAGTGGTTAGCGCGCTGGACTGTCAACCAAGAGGTCTTTTATTATTTCCTCCTCTTCTCCTTTGAGGGTCTTTTATTATTTCCTGATACCTCCCCTTCTCATCCAGCTCCTTTTATTATTTCGATCAGCAAGGAAATTAAGGTCGTAAGAATACTGCCGAAAAGTCTCTAGCTAATATATTTAGTGCGATGTGTGAATAAGCGAATATCTCGAGAAAATCGGTATTGGCTACGAAAATTATACAACTACCGGTTGAATTGTTAAACGCAGCTCCCGTTCCCCCTCCGCCCGCAATTTGCATGTAATTCGCCCCATTTCTATACAGGTAGACGTTACCAGGAGCGGTACTACTGTTACCAAATTCTATGTACGTCGAAACGAAATAGTATCCGGCTTTACCGGGAGTGAAACGGGTCAGTCCCGCACTTATGACACCATCGGTTTTGAATCTTACACTATCGAAAGTAACTCTTGTGTGAGTTTTAGCGATTAAGAATTGCCAAGTTAAAGAATGAATGCTAAGCGCGGGACCGATTGAGATAGAATCTACATACTGCTTCGTAGCTGCATCGCTGGCGTTGTTGGGTTCGTGTAGTCCTGTAATGTAAGCATCATGCATAAAGATGGACTTATACACATTTATTTTAGACGGAGGAGTGCCATCGAGTGACTTAACCATCTCTAACATGATTTCATTGTTTATTCTAAAACGAAATCCATCCATCGATTGTAATGTAATAGGATTGTTTAACGAACATTGTAGTTTATTTCGTATACTACCTAAGAAAATAGTGAATTCTTTATTTTCTCCTCTCAAGTCCTTACAACCCATTGAACGCAGACGATCGGAGCCAACGTTTGAGATTAGATCACCAGTCATTGTATCACCAGTCTTAGCCACCTTCGATGCAACTTGTTCATTAACGTATTTCTTATTCGTCAAATGATTATCGTTGGACGGAGAATCGTCGTGATTCGTTATCAAATCAATGGCTTGACCCCAACTTAAAGCCTCATCCATTGCTGCTGTCAAAGGTTTCGTTGTTGGTAGTCCTTTAATTTTGTGACCACCCATTTTTAAATTTCCAGTCGCGATGTTTGCTCCATCCAATCGAAGAAAACTAGCATTTACTTGACTAAGAGTGACACCTCCAGCGATTACTCTTTGTGATGAACCAACATCGGTGTGACCGAATTTATCGACAGGCATTTTATATATAATAATAATTTTTAATGCAGATTAGTCATCGTATACATATAATTGCATTACCTGAATCCCTCGTGGAGAAAAATCATCCACTTGCGTTGATGTAACTCTGTAATATTGATACGCACCCATAGGTCTAGTAATATTACAAAATTTCAGAACAGCCGGTGGATTCGTTGAAGAAGGGTATATGGGTAATTTTTCAAACACTACTCCATCATTGCTAGCGTCAAAATCGAAATAAGCTACAGATACGGTTTTCATCGCAATTCTCCAAATTTTAACTGGCTCAGGACATTTAATTTGTAACCAAGCCATAACTTGACCTGAATCCCAAGCTTTTTTAATATCGTCCTTGAGATTAGTGAAAGCATGGTAGGCTTTGCTTCCGGATAAACATTCACTGGCACTAGCAACGAATCCTGTCACACTTTCATCAGCTTCCAAGGGAGGAATATATCCAACGTGGCACTTTTTCAGAGATTTATCAACGTAATTCTTTGTAGCGGCATCTTGAGCTGAAAGAGGATCGCTTAAATCGTTGATATTATTACTATTCATTAGGATATTTTGGTAAACGTCGATTTTTCGATCGTTAGACGCTCTACCGATTCTCATTATATTTTCTACGCCTATTTTGCATAGAAATCCATCCGTCGATTGTAATGTAATAGGATTGTTTAACGAACATTGTAGTTTATTTCGTATACTACCTAAGAAAATAGCGAATTCTTTATTTTCTCCTCTCAAGTCCTTACAACCCATTGAACGCAGACGATCGAAGCCAACGTTTAAGAACAAGTCGCCAGTCATTGTATCACCAGTTTTAGACACCTTCGATGCATCAACGTATTTCTTATTCGTCAAATGATTATCGTTGGACGGAGAATCGTTGTGATTCGTTATCAAATCAATGGCTTGTCCCCTACTTAAAGCTTCATCCATTCCGGCTGTCGAAGTATTCGTTACTGGGAGACCTTTTATCACATGTCCATTCATTTTTAAATTTCCAGTCGCCAGATTTGCTCCATCACATCGAAGAAAATTAGCATTTATTTGACTAAGAGTTACACCTCCAGCGATTACTCTTCGTGATGTTCCTCCAACAGCGGTGTGGCCAAATTTATCAACGGGCATTATATATATAATAATAATAAATATAATAAATAATTTTTAATGCAAGCCGTTTATAACTTCTTGAAAATTCATTCCATCACCCACCATCTTCGTCACATACAGACACAAATGACCACAAAATACTTCGTTATCGGGTTGTATTCGCTCACTGTTATATAACACTGGACGGCGTAAATACTTTATCAGTTCCAGAGGGGGAGGAAGGCCGTAACTATCGAAATATATTTTCTCGTTACCGCTCTTTAAGAAAGCGCACCAATGCTGACCGGTTCCTTTAGAATCGTCTAGATTCAATATCCCACATTCAATCCGTCTAGGTTTATTCGGCAGCTCGTCTCGCACGAAAACGCCTCTAAAATTCGGAATATTCAGCTTCTTCGCGGCATCCAATAATTCAAAATTCGATAAAGCAATATTCGGTAGCACTACTCCACAAACATCGATTTGTTTGACGCTCATTTATTTAATATAAA
This sequence comes from Lumbricus rubellus, assembly GCA_945859605.1. Taxonomy (NCBI): domain Eukaryota; kingdom Metazoa; phylum Annelida; class Clitellata; order Crassiclitellata; family Lumbricidae; genus Lumbricus; species Lumbricus rubellus. The sequence continues at coordinate 41,090,014 of OX243819.1, forward strand.
CATTAATTAAAAATTTTCAACGAGTAGTGACCATATGCCAAAGTATGAATTCCATCCTCCATTATTACCCGTTTGTCGTCATCTGCAGATAATGCAACTTTATTAATTTATTCTGTATAAATATCGTGATGATAAGATCTAATAACATTCATCGTTCGTTGTTGTTCTTTTTTAGTAAATAAACAGTCTTTATAATCTTCGTGAGTAATAGTTTTCTGGACAACATTCTTCTTAATACCTTTACATTTCTTGTGCTCATCTCCAGCAGCCATCTTATAAGAATACAACTTTGCTCTGAGTCCAATAAATTCTTTTATCTGTTTCCCACTAGCTTCATCCTTGAACATTCCAATAACTTTTTTATTTACTCCAACCTCAATACCAGATGGATGATCTCTCGGGTATTCACTCGTGTCGAATCGAGTCTTAATATCGCCTGCGATATCTGAGTAAAAGTCTTCAGTTTTAATTTCGTATGTCAAAGAATCTGTATCGGTAAATAATAATTTAGCTCTATTTCCGTATTTATCCTTGATGTAATTGTAATGAAATTCATACATCAACGTTTTGCTCAAGTCTAATATACACATGCCAAGATATATAGGTTTATTATAGTACAATTTAGTTTTTTTCATGTGAACGGCTATTAGATTTTCATCGAAAATAGTACATCTCTCGTAATTAGGTTTAGCGGCTAGTTCAATAGCCCTTTCCTCATGACACACTAACTCTACATCAACACGATTTTCAATGTTCTCACAAGTTTTTCCAAAGACACTGTTATTCATTAACTTGAAAAAGTCTTTCTCAAAGTCATTAGTAGCTTTCGTTCTAAGAGCTGTATTTAAATCGATATACTTTTTCAACCAATCACTTTCTTCGAATAGTACACCTCTATGCACTTTTGTTATTTTCATGCCTAGGCTCTCATACAGCTTCAGATTATCGTAATGCAGCACATACTTCTTTTTATCGTTTAAGTTTGGAATTAACTTTTTGACTTTGTTAATCTCAATGCTTTCGGGGGCTAACGGAAAATCGTTATGCAGGTCGTGTAACTCTTTAGGGTATTCCAAATCAACTTCCAATATGCATGGAATACTTCTCCAATTTTTTAATTCATCTTCGTTCATCCATTTGAACCCGTGAGTAGGTAAATTTTTGATCATAGCCCATCCATATAGATTATTCGCATCAAGGTAAGTGATAAATGTAGAATTTTCGTTGCTATTGAAATCGCTCATATATTTATTATTCGCTTTCCCATAACGATTTGATATTGTGCTCACTCCTCCTCTCATCCCTTGCCTAAGCATCAGAATCATATCATAATCATTCAATAACTCCAATTTCACGCCTGTCAATTTTAAAGCGGCATCCCAGGCTAAGCCAGGAGATGTAAAATACCATGCAGGGTCAAGCGTATAGTTCTTCATACACACATCTCTAAAGTTTTCGAAAACATCGGCAAGTAGCAGAACATCCGAAACGTTGTATAAATCGTGATATTCTCTGAATGTTTTGCATCCAAATTCCTTCCATACCGTTTTTGCATGCTCGTAGTCTTCATCGCTAATATTCGAATCATTTAGCTTAGAATAGAATGCGGATTTTGGTGGTAGTTCGGTTTCATTAAAGGTAGTAAATGAATCGACGTAGTCATAAGGATATATGCCTTTTCTCAGCAAAAGATCAAGCTTCTTTCCTGAATATCGTTTCCCAATATTTCTGCATTGGTCTTTGCGAAGGTTCCTCGATAAAGCATCAAGACTCGAAGCCATAAATTTAAAACTGTCGATAAAACGCAGTTGTCGCTTGACGGTAATCTCTTTTCCCTCTTTATTTACAAACTTATCAACAACGACCTCTCTGCTAAAAGATATATACTTTTCCTCGTTATTAGGTATGCAATTAATTTTCTCTCCATTATTACCTCTCAGTTTCTTAATGAACAGATGACAATCGTACCCGGAAAGATTATGAAACACTACAGGAAAAAACTTGGGGATTTTATAGTCTAAATTACAAATGTTATGAGCAGCCCCTCTAAATTTACCGCTAAGATGACAGTGATCTCTCACTCGGTCTTCGCCCAACGGTTTTTCACAGATATGGCATATAGTAGCTCCATCAAAACACTTCTTGTCCTCTTCTGTAAATATCATCTTCTTAGGGAATTTAAATTGATTATATATTTGTTTTATATTCTCTTCTAGTTTATCTACAAATATTTGACCAACATCATCATCTTCGCTTTCAGCTGTAAACGTCACAGGATCTTGAGAATATACACTATCGTCGAAACATTTTATGTGGTAACAAAAGGAGCTAGGAGTATGCTTTTGATATTTATTAGTGTACGACAACTCTGGATTTGGTTGACAAGTGTCTATTGGCTTCACAAAAGACTCAAAATCTGCGTACACTATAAACGGAACCCTCATAGAATTGTTATAATTTTTAAAACTTAGCATAGTTCCTGGTGGTGGCATTTCTATTTTTTGTGCGTTATGGAGTTTGCAGTACTCATTATGGTTTTTAAGCGCTCCTGTCGTTGTGAAACCATTCATACACCTTTTACAATAATACATCGAATTAGTCCGAAATCTCATCAATCTGTTAAAATTCTTGATCCAGCAATAATGTTTTTTTTCTCCATCAGATATAAGCAAAAGATCAATACTACTTTCACACTTAGACAGATAAAGCGGGTATACTTCTTTTTCATAACCGAATACATTAACATTAATATTATTATTTCTCTCGAACCTACCTATCACATTAGCATCAACAGCAACTGGAAACTCAATGCCACTCCAATTAAGTTTTTTCGATTGTTCTTTCAAAGCTTTCGTTATTTTTTCCGGATTTTTCACAACCGGATTCAAAGCTCTAGTGATACACCATTTGAAGCATTCTTCGTCGTCGTTTTTCATATTTATAATAGCCTTTTTATTAGCTAAAAAGTTGGGAAGCGGAATGTAAGAACTACCTCTTAAGGGGGTATATTTTACCGTATTGATATCTAATTTTACAACAGCTTTAAATCTCCAATTACTTCCTTGCATCTGAAAACTAGCAATAGACTCCATGATTTTATCCTTCTTTCTGCTGTATATTTCATTCAAGTCGGTTGCTTCTAAAATAACTTCTGCCCTGGAAACGAATGGTATATCCTCAGAAGTCACTATTCCAGATTTCATATCTACTCGTTCCATATTACAAGTAAGAACTAGATTAACCTTTGTTTGGCGATTACTCGACAACAGATTAACTACCTGCGGTCTGACGAAATCAAGAAACGACGAGGCATCCATTCCATTAATTCCATCTATTCTATATTGCTTGGTAAATCCTTTAATAGCCGACGCCGTTTCTCGAATTTTAATTTTATCAAATATCCTGAAAACAGTTGACTTCAATGATTCCAGTTTTTCGTTAACGACTTTATTGTCTTGTTCAGGCACATAACTAAGTAACCAATCCGCAAAATCATTTATTTTAGCTCTAACCCTATTTTTGTATTTTCTCTTAGGCGCTACTGGTTTGTATTTACCAGGTGTAGGCGTAAGCGTAGGAACCTTAATGTCAGGAACCGGCGAGTCGAGCAAGTGTTCAACATGGTTCATGTTTCTTAAACTACTTTTCTTTAAATCCATTTTATCTTACCACGCAAAAATATTAAAACATGTGAGATCGAAGATCCACTTATCTGTGAGATCGAAGATCCACTAATTTCATGTCATTTTTATCTCTCATACACTTTAATTTCGTATCTATCTCTCCAGACATTTCCGTTATGATAAGCTATTATACCAGCACTCTGACCATACGCCTTAGCAGCTTTATACATCGATGGATACGAGGTAACAACGCCAGTTTCTCGATCTATAATATCTACTCTTCTCGGTTGTTTCCTGATACTACCCAACGTGTCATGTCGATATGACACAGACTTGTAGTCCGTCGGAAGAATATTCTTTTCAATCAGTACAGCTATCATTTGAGGTTTGTTGAGATGCGAAGTGCCTGTAACATCGTGATGCTTGGCTAACATTCTAAGCTCTGGTAGCTTCATAATATATAAGTATTCTTTAAATCAATTTTCCATACACTACACTCATTTTCTGTCCATCCGATTGGAACTGCAGCAACCTATCTGAAATTACGACAGCATACGCTTCTGTGTCGGCTGGCACTGCTGCATTGAAAAGAGCCTTAATCTGAATATCAACGACTGAAGATTTCAAACGCTCGGATTGCTTGCTTACATCGAACACGAACAGCGGATATAATTCTTTATAATCAACAGGTGTTATATTGCTTTGGGTAATCAACTTATCCATACCATAGAATTTTTGACTAAAGGAGGACGCGTCTCTGTACGCTCTGGAGAATTGTTGATTAGGAAACGACAGGTTATGATCTACAGCTGGATATCTTTCTTGATTCATCATCACATATATGTTCTTGAGATCGCAGTGATTAAATAGCGACGGATTACTTTCCTGATTACCGCTACGGTCCGTCTGAAATCCTACGATGATATATCTAGGTTTCTCAGGTGATGTTTTTACGCTAAGACGCCAACTGAAACTTGTCGACTGAGGAACCGTTATTGTGTCGCATTGACGAGCTCTATACGCAACTGGCAACGTTAATTTCGATTCAATCGTCTTATACAACTGCATTCGTTCCATATCGGAAGGAATAACGTGCGGAATAAACCATGAAATTTTGTTTATCGCAACTTTTCCAGCAGCTGCAGCGTTATCTCGGAATATTGCATCATCGTCGGCTTTACGAACTAAAGTCAGCGTCTGTTTGAAGCCGTAAATAATCTTGTCGTAATCATCGCAAAACCCGAAAATATGCTTCAACGGAACAATAAAGCTGAACATTCCTTTAGTGTTTGGTTTGCGAATGAGAAAGCTTTGTCTAGTGGCAAATCCGGGGTTGTCCGCAATAACAGCAGTCGCTCCAGTGTCTTTATACCACAGCTGATTTAAGCCTTGAGTCAGCTGAAAATCGTTTGGATACGTAAGTAAACCGAGCATCGTTGTAGCTTGACCCGGATGAAATAGCGTTTCGATTTCTTGATTAGATAACTGATAGGATATTTGACTGAATAGATACATAAGCCCATTATTCGTGAGAGCAACTAAATCGGCATTAACGTATGCGGTGTCATCGGTTTTAATTAGTCTTCCTTCGAATTGTAGATATGACTCTGCTGGGTGACTGTATAAGTCTTGTAATTCAATATTTATTCTTATTTCACCAGAACTGTTAAGGTTAGTTCTCGCTACAGGTTCGTACTCGTGCCATTCGTATCGCTCGATACCTTCATCGATCAATGGTTGCTCTGTGAATCTTAGAATATCGGATTGCATTTTATTATACATATATTTTTAAATAAGAAAATTATTTTAAGCCATTTTCAAACCACCTCCGTTTAAGCGTTTTACGAGATCTTGAATTCTAATAGCTCCTCCCGTCATTTGCGGATTCGATCCTAGTAATCTAGCTAGAATGACTTTAGTTTCCTGAGTTATAGGCTGCTGAACGGTGGTTGGTGGGAGTATCTTATTGAGTAATCGTTTTCCAACGTCGATCGCCTTATCCTTAGCAACACTCCCAATCTCTTTGACGGCTGTGCTCGCAATTTGTTTGGCTGCATTCGATGTCAGTAGCCTCTTGAGAAATCCTGCAATGGAATCGAATATTCCTGCTCCACCGACAACGTGTACTTTTTTATAACTTCTTCTCGCAAGGACCAGCATTTCTATATCATCAATTTTTAATTAGATCATCAATTTTTAAATTAGATCATCAATTTTTTATATTCATCTTTGGTTATCACTCCTTGTCTTAGTAACTCATCCGTCATACCTACAATTTCATTTCTTACACCCGTATTTCCCGCTTTGTAGCTATATATTCGCAACTCTAATTGTTTTACTAATTCATTTGGATCTGAAGGAATGGTAATTATTCCGCTTCCTGTTTTACCTCTTAACTTTATGTAATCGTCCCATATGGGTTTTATTATCTTTGCATATTTTACACTTCTAGACGATTTAGGTTTGTTTGGTTTATTTGGCTGACTCATGGCATTCGTTTTAGTTAGAATCTCGGCGTATTCTTCGAGATCACGATTATCATAAATTGAACTGTTTGGACTAGCTAACGTTAACAATTCCCATAATCCTGGAGTTCCTTGATAAGTTGTGGTTCCAACTGTAATATCATTTCCTTGGATTGAGGCTTCGCTGTCACCGATGTAGAATTTTCCATCTCTTGATCTTAATCCGAATGTTGTGTCCACAAGTCTTCTATCAGAAGCATATTTTTTAAGGTATTCAACTGCAATATTTCCTAATTCTAACCTTCTAATGTCTTCTACTGGGTCATCGTCGTCGTATGCCTCTATAGACGGATACTGAGGAAATTGAATGGTTTTCAACGAATCTGGAAGTGCTTTTAGAGCTAGTGATGTTGCTGCAGAATTATCCTTTATTGTCGACAGCAAAGCGTTTTGTTCTTTCGAAATTGCTGATTGAGAGTCGACTATTGGTTTGTAGATTTTCGTTAATTCTCGTTGAAGTCCAAGATCATCTATTCTCTCTGAGAGAAAGTTTTGTTTAATATTTTTTTTCGTTTTTAAAAACTCTTCGATAATAAAATCTCTTTTAGCAGGATCGCTAATTTTCAGTAGTGACATTTTTTATTATAAGTATAATGTTTAAAACGTAACGTAAAACGTAAACGTAAAACGTAAACATAAAACGTAAACATAAAACGTACAATTTATGCATCGTAGTAATTAACATAACATATGGAGTCTTTTTCGTTTATAGTAACTGGTGAATCGGAGTTGTTTTGTATTGTAATTATTATATCCTCTGCGTCCTCTAGTACTGTACCATCTTGAAGGCTCAGTCTGAGTTGTTTCAACTTCTGTCTAAGAGAGACTAGACACATTCCACTGGTCATTCGGACTCCAAGGCCTACTTCTACTGTAATATTTGTCTTTGGTTCAATCGTTATCGCTTGCTGAGCAAAAATCTCATATCTGTCGCCTGCTCGTTGTCTTGCAGGAGCATGAGTGACCACTTTAGGCAACCAAATTATCGTACTCACACGAGGCTTCCGTTTGGTGATAAATTTGTGTATTGGGTGACCGTATCCAGACATTTATATAAGTGGTTTTTTAAAGTAACATTCCAAGAATAGGAATATTTTTAAATGGTGAATTGGGACCAAGTATAAGACCTTCACCGCTGATATATCCTGCTCCTCTTTTCATAAACAGACCAGAACCCGATATCGAACTACCCTTTTTCCACGGAGATAGAAAAAGACCTTCCCCAGCAGGCACTATCTTACAGCATATTCCTCCTTTCTTAACGTACAGCACGCCAGATCCACTTATCGGGTGTGAGATCGAAGATCCACTTATCGGGTGTGAGATCGAAGATCCACTAATTTTATCGACAATTTTGGAACCAGCTGCAGAACCCAATCCTGTTAAGGCTCCTGTGGCTAAACTCGGAAGAACACTAGACAGAAGAAACTTTCCGGCTGTTGCTAAGAACGGTAGAATAGCGCCAATAAATCCGCCTTCGACTCTCGCATTGTCTTCTAATTGCTTTTTACCCATTTTAATTGTCACACCAGTTCCATTCTGATACGCTTTCGTTATCTTGTTAATTTGCCTCTGGTTTAGAGCTAACACATGCTCACCAGTTATGTCTCCATGAGAAAGTCTTATACTCACTCCAGTTCCTACTTGAACAGCTCGCTTAATCTTCTCTTTTTGCCCTTCAGAAATATTAACTTTGACCTTAGCGTAAGCGCTCATCTTATATTAAATATAAACTTTAAATTAAACCTCTCTTATGTGAAATCGTATCGACAATTCCTCACCTCTTAAATTAATTAGTTTTCCATTTTGGTCTATTAGTTTTGTTTCCATCGATGAAATAGAGTATAGCGTTATTGGAAGATACACGAGATTATGAGGAGATTCGATTATCTTGTAACCAGGCCCGACCGATGGAAAGAAAGAATAAATTATGTTCTCCGTAGTTCCGTTAGCATACGATGATCCTATTATATCACTCGTAACTCGTAAACTATTCACGCTGTTTATATCGACTATGTGCTCGGATTCGTTATATCCTTCGGAGTATACACGACGCTGAAATCCTAGAACGGTGCTAATTGAATTTGGTACTGTAAAATCAACTTTATAGTTCTCATCAATTTCCAAAACCGCCTTTAACGTGTTGTTATTTGGTCGCAACTTTATACATTGACCATGACCTTCTTCCTTTAAAATTCTCTGTATGTAATCGTTCAAGTCATCGATTTCGTAGCAACCGGTTGGAATGTCTAAATCTTCCCACGTTACACCGTTATCTGACGAATATACGAATTTATTATTTGTTTCGTATATATTGGGAAAACTGTAGTACGTTTCAAGATTAACAAGGGCCATTTCATATTTTTTACTTTTGTCCAGTTCGATTAGTGGATTAAATTTCGTTCGAATTCGTGTGTTCCTTTCGCTCAACAAAATGCAAAAGGATTCTTTAGCGTCTGTGTTGCGTGCAATCGTTTGAGTATTAGATAAAATCTCGTCAAGAATGGTTTCCATTTTAGATAGCTATTTTTAAACCTAGAATATAAAATCTTAAATTTTGTTATCATTTTATTATTGCTTTTATTTAATGTAAAATGTATCTAATCCAGATCTGTACCTGCCCTTATTTGTTTTACTAGTAAGGTCTATAACCACAAAACCATGCGTTTCATCCCACGCAGTTTTGCATAGTTTTCGAAATTCTTCAATAGTCATATCATCTACACCTATATGATCGCTGTATATATGATTAATATTTTTGAGGTCTTGAGGGAATAGACATATAAAGTTAGCATTCTCTCTTATAGTTTGTCTAGGCAGTTTGAAATAATTTTGTGCTAGGTAAAAGCAATCTACATTACTATGCCTACCTCTTATATAATAGGATTCGCATTTATTTTGCCTCTCTAATTGTAAATCATCAAAAATCATGAGATTCTTTTTATCTCGACTTAAGTCTCGTGGATCTGGAACATCTTCAGAGGTTTCAAAGAACTTGCATTCTATATCCGATTTTTTGGCCATGTTTTTAGACATCTCCTCGACTACGGCGGTCGGTGATACATTTAATTTCATTATCTCATCGCGATTATCAAAAAGTCTTATAATTGCTTCCTTTGGTAATTTCTCTTCGAATGCTTTCTTAAGTATCTTATATTCTGATTGAAATAAACTTTTGCCAAAGATCTGCAGGTTATCGTAGTCTAACCAACCAGGTCTCAGTAATAAATTAAGTAGTAATATTGTTTTGCCGCATTGAGACTTACCGACGATCAAACCTCTGATGCTTCTTGGTAGGAGAGGACTGTTAAAGCGTTTAGATGTATCTTCATTCCATGATAGGTCTTGGACTTCCATTTTAATTATATTATATTAAAATGGAGCACAGCTCGTATTGCGTAAAATGTAAGCGACAAACTGAGTGTAGAGATATTCAACGAGTTGTCAGTAAGAATGGCAGACCTATGCTTAGATGTGTATGTGTTGAGTGTGGCGCTAGAAAAACTCAGTTTACTAAAATGTCCACCGCTACAGGTGGTGATTTGGTCTCAGCTCTCAATTCTGCTACTTCTAATATTAAACTTCCATGGGCAAAGTACCCGGGTGAAATGCATCTTCCAGGACATTCTTTCACGGGTCCAGGTACTCGATTGGATTTGAGATTGAATCCTGATGGAACACCAAAAGATTGGAGTAAACCAGTAGATAGGGTTGATGCAGCAGCCTATCGTCATGACCTGGCTTATGCTAAACATACTGATACAGCAGGGAGAAACGTCGCTGACAGAGCTATGATAGATGAATTAAATAATATACCTAATCCTTCTTTCCGCGAACGAGTTGAAAGATCTATAGTTAAACCAATTTTATCAACGAAAACCCATTTTGGAATGGGGTTGAAAAAAAAACTCTGAGATGGACAGACCAACTTGCTGACGAATTACATAAACCTATAGTCAGGAAGTTCAGGAAGCGAGTTGTTTATGTGCAGGGAGTGGACAAAGTTTGGGCAGCAGACTTGATTGACATGCAGGCTTATGCTAAATTTAATTCTGGTGTGAAATATTTGTTAAGCGTCATTGATATATTTTCCAAATATGCATTTATTCAGCCGTTAAAAGATAAAACTGGGAAATCTGTGGCAGATGCTTTCGTTAAAATATTTAATACGAGCAAAAGAAGGGGTGATAAACTTTGGGTCGATAAGGGATTAGAATTCTATAATAAACAGGTAAAATCACTAGGTATGCAGTTGTACTCAACTGAGAACGAAGAGAAATCTTGTATCGTAGAAAGATTTAATAGGACAGTGAAAGAGAAAATGTTCAAATATTTTACAGCGAATTCAACTCAGAGATATATCGATGTTTTAGATAATATGGTTAATTTATACAACAACACAAGACATTCTTCCATTAAAATGACTCCTGTTAAAGCGAGTATCAAAGCAAACGAATGGGTTGTGTGGATGAATCTGTATGGTGATGCTGTACCTGAAACTGTTAAACCTAAATTTTCGGTAGGAGATAAAGTAAGAATTTCTAAGAAGAAAAAGACATTTGAGAAAGGCTACACAAATCGTTGGACACAAGAAATTTTTACTATAACACAAATCCAATACACAGACCCTATAACCTATAAAATATCTGACTATCATGGAGAAGAAATAAAAGGGACATTTTATGAAGCTGAGTTACAATCGACAACGCAAGATACATTTAAAATAGAAAAGATTATAAGAAAAAGAGGAAATCGGTCTTTGGTTAAATGGTTAGGCTATGATGATTCTTTCAATTCATGGATTGACAATAAGGATTTGATAAGTATTATACCAAAATTATAAGAGGTCTTCTTGCTGAAAAAAAAGTTAAAAAAAAAAAAAAAAAAAAAAAAGTTAAGAAAAAAAAAAAAAAAAAAACAATTAAAAAAAAGTTTAAAATAAATTAAATAAAAAAAAAAAAATTAATTAAATAAATAAATAAATAAATAAAATAATAATAAATTTTAAAAGTCTTCTTTTTAGAATTGCTAAAACACCTATATATATATCCTTACACGAGCACCTACATAGTCCGTTGACATGAGAGTCACCCTGGAATGCAAGGAATGTATCGATTTTATAGACCTATATATATATATCCTTACACGAGCACCTACATAGTCCGTTGACATGAGAGTCACCCTGGAATGCAAGGAATGTATCGATTTTATAGACCTATATATATATATATATCCTTACACGAGCACCTACATAGTCCGTTGACATGAGAGTCACCCTGGAATGCAAGGAATGTATCGATTTTATAGACCTATATATATATATCCTTACACGAGCACCTACATAGTCCGTTGACATGAGAGTCACCCTGGAATGCAAGGAATGTATCGATTTTATAGACCTATATATATATATCCTTACACGAGCACCTACATAGTCCGTTGACATGAGAGTCACCCTGGAATGTTTTCTCGCTTTTGTTAGTCCATTGTCCCATGAAAAGATAAAACTGAATGATTATAGTTGGATGATGAACACTGGCTATGTATAAGCCTACAGGTAATCAATGTCACTGCTACACGCTCAGGTGTTGGCGAGATGATCCGATTAAGTAAACGTCAGAACAGTATAGCAACCTGTGCCAATAAGCAACATGTGCAATTATAGAAACTGATCAAGTTGTTGTTCATCCAGCAGCAACGAAGGTCGCTCTTGATGATGTTCCTCGATAGGCCTATCCTTAATGAAGTTAGTCATTTTGATCCGATTTAATACAGCAACTAATTTTCGCAAAACCAAAAGATGTAGCCTACACCTGTTTAGAGCGACGCCCTTACAACGAATACGTATCGTTCAAGGTGTAGACTTTGTCTTCAGGTGTTTTTGCATTGTCATAATATTATAATGATGGCTGCATGCATGGCGAAGGTAGCCACGTCAGCCAACGACCTGCATGCTTGGCCGACTCATAGTCCTAGCCTAGCCGTGCTGTCGTGATCGAGGCCGTTCCCAGCCAGGTTGTTGTGTCGTGATCGAGACATCTGCTGCTTTGTTGCTTGGTTGCTTGGTTGCTGCATGAGCGCTCATGCATACAAGGCCTACTCGCTCAGTATGCTGTGGATCAATACCGTATTCTGCAGTTGTTTTGCATCAGCGTTGATCACCATTACCGTAGCTCCTACCAAGAATGTTAATTGGGTTTTAGCTGATTGTTTCTTCAATATCAGGCTTCTTTAAAATCAGCTAGCTAATTAATTATGCATCAGGAAAAATAATAAAATACCCCAAAGGAGAAGAGGAGGAATCAGGGGGGAAATAATAAAAGACTACTAACCACGGTACTACCGAGCTATCCACTGTACTACCGAGCACCCCCCTCAGGAAATAATAAAAGACATCCAGAAAATTAAAAAGACATCTACTTAGGAACGTGAATGCATTCAGCCTCCTGTGCTAGGCCCAGCAGCAGCAGCAGGAGCAGCAGGAACAGCAGGAGCAGGAGCCGAAGTAGAGGAGGCAGAGGAGGCAGAGGACCCGTGTGATGGAGATGGAGAAGCGAGTATTACGAATGGTGCCAAGTGAGCAGAGAGGATGAGGGAGTCCAGACGAGGACGAGGGAAGAGAGAGAGAGAGAGAGAGAGAGAGAGAGAGAGAGAGAGAGAGAGAAGAGAGAGAGAGACGAACGGACACAGAAAGCCAGACAGAGAGACAGACAGAGACAGAGAGACAGAGAGACAGAGAGGGGATTATGGGAAGAACAGGGGCCCCACATTTCTTAATCCGGCCCTGCAAACCATAATCAAAGAGAATGGTTTTCAAACGCTTGCGGAAAAGGGGCAAAGAAAGACAAAGAAGTTCATCACGGAGACTAATAGGTAACTTATTCCAGAAAGACGGACCGACCATAGCATGTAAGCTTATGCATGATGTGGGTTAGGGTTAAGGTTATGGTATGTATGTATGTATGTAGATAGGTGGGTATGTTGATGGGTATGTATCCGGACTATTATCTAAATCATTTTTTGCAAAGGGCAAAAATGCGGGAGGTGGGGGGTGTGTGGCTGAACAGAGAATGGAAAGATTGTTGTCGTCGTTAATCACCGAGTTTTCCGTTGGCCATTTTCTTGACGAGACATTGTTCGAGTGTTGAAATCGGTGTTCTCATGTAGGCGGCCATTCCTGTCAGGTCGACCTCGTTGCCTCCCAAAATGTATTCGCCCGGAGTTGAGACGGACAACTGCGATCGCTTCCGACCCTCGCCTGAAAAACATCATCACAGATCTTCCTCGCTATGTACAAAGTCTACGTAAGCGTAGGAACCTTAATGTCAGGAACCGGCGAGTCGAGCAAGTGTTCAACATGGTTCATGTTTCTTAAACTACTTTTCTTTAAATCCATTTTATCTTACCACGCAAAAATATTAAAACATGTGAGATCGAAGATCCACTTATCTGTGAGATCGAAGATCCACTAATTTCATGTCATTTTTATCTCTCATACACTTTAATTTCGTATCTATCTCTCCAGACATTTCCGTTATGATAAGCTATTATACCAGCACTCTGACCATACGCCTTAGCAGCTTTATACATCGATGGATACGAGGTAACAACGCCAGTTTCTCGATCTATAATATCTACTCTTCTCGGTTGTTTCCTGATACTACCCAACGTGTCATGTCGATATGACACAGACTTGTAGTCCGTCGGAAGAATATTCTTTTCAATCAGTACAGCTATCATTTGAGGTTTGTTGAGATGCGAAGTGCCTGTAACATCGTGATGCTTGGCTAACATTCTAAGCTCTGGTAGCTTCATAATATATAAGTATTCTTTAAATCAATTTTCCATACACTACACTCATTTTCTGTCCATCCGATTGGAACTGCAGCAACCTATCTGAAATTACGACAGCATACGCTTCTGTGTCGGCTGGCACTGCTGCATTGAAAAGAGCCTTAATCTGAATATCAACGACTGAAGATTTCAAACGCTCGGATTGCTTGCTTACATCGAACACGAACAGCGGATATAATTCTTTATAATCAACAGGTGTTATATTGCTTTGGGTAATCAACTTATCCATACCATAGAATTTTTGACTAAAGGAGGACGCGTCTCTGTACGCTCTGGAGAATTGTTGATTAGGAAACGACAGGTTATGATCTACAGCTGGATATCTTTCTTGATTCATCATCACATATATGTTCTTGAGATCGCAGTGATTAAATAGCGACGGATTACTTTCCTGATTACCGCTACGGTCCGTCTGAAATCCTACGATGATATATCTAGGTTTCTCAGGTGATGTTTTTACGCTAAGACGCCAACTGAAACTTGTCGACTGAGGAACCGTTATTGTGTCGCATTGACGAGCTCTATACGCAACTGGCAACGTTAATTTCGATTCAATCGTCTTATACAACTGCATTCGTTCCATATCGGAAGGAATAACGTGCGGAATAAACCATGAAATTTTGTTTATCGCAACTTTTCCAGCAGCTGCAGCGTTATCTCGGAATATTGCATCATCGTCGGCTTTACGAACTAAAGTCAGCGTCTGTTTGAAGCCGTAAATAATCTTGTCGTAATCATCGCAAAACCCGAAAATATGCTTCAACGGAACAATAAAGCTGAACATTCCTTTAGTGTTTGGTTTGCGAATGAGAAAGCTTTGTCTAGTGGCAAATCCGGGGTTGTCCGCAATAACAGCAGTCGCTCCAGTGTCTTTATACCACAGCTGATTTAAGCCTTGAGTCAGCTGAAAATCGTTTGGATACGTAAGTAAACCGAGCATCGTTGTAGCTTGACCCGGATGAAATAGCGTTTCGATTTCTTGATTAGATAACTGATAGGATATTTGACTGAATAGATACATAAGCCCATTATTCGTGAGAGCAACTAAATCGGCATTAACGTATGCGGTGTCATCGGTTTTAATTAGTCTTCCTTCGAATTGTAGATATGACTCTGCTGGGTGACTGTATAAGTCTTGTAATTCAATATTTATTCTTATTTCACCAGAACTGTTAAGGTTAGTTCTCGCTACAGGTTCGTACTCGTGCCATTCGTATCGCTCGATACCTTCATCGATCAATGGTTGCTCTGTGAATCTTAGAATATCGGATTGCATTTTATTATACATATATTTTTAAATAAGAAAATTATTTTAAGCCATTTTCAAACCACCTCCGTTTAAGCGTTTTACGAGATCTTGAATTCTAATAGCTCCTCCCGTCATTTGCGGATTCGATCCTAGTAATCTAGCTAGAATGACTTTAGTTTCCTGAGTTATAGGCTGCTGAACGGTGGTTGGTGGGAGTATCTTATTGAGTAATCGTTTTCCAACGTCGATCGCCTTATCCTTAGCAACACTCCCAATCTCTTTGACGGCTGTGCTCGCAATTTGTTTGGCTGCATTCGATGTCAGTAGCCTCTTGAGAAATCCTGCAATGGAATCGAATATTCCTGCTCCACCGACAACGTGTACTTTTTTATAACTTCTTCTCGCAAGGACCAGCATTTCTATATCATCAATTTTTAATTAGATCATCAATTTTTAAATTAGATCATCAATTTTTTATATTCATCTTTGGTTATCACTCCTTGTCTTAGTAACTCATCCGTCATACCTACAATTTCATTTCTTACACCCGTATTTCCCGCTTTGTAGCTATATATTCGCAACTCTAATTGTTTTACTAATTCATTTGGATCTGAAGGAATGGTAATTATTCCGCTTCCTGTTTTACCTCTTAACTTTATGTAATCGTCCCATATGGGTTTTATTATCTTTGCATATTTTACACTTCTAGACGATTTAGGTTTGTTTGGTTTATTTGGCTGACTCATGGCATTCGTTTTAGTTAGAATCTCGGCGTATTCTTCGAGATCACGATTATCATAAATTGAACTGTTTGGACTAGCTAACGTTAACAATTCCCATAATCCTGGAGTTCCTTGATAAGTTGTGGTTCCAACTGTAATATCATTTCCTTGGATTGAGGCTTCGCTGTCACCGATGTAGAATTTTCCATCTCTTGATCTTAATCCGAATGTTGTGTCCACAAGTCTTCTATCAGAAGCATATTTTTTAAGGTATTCAACTGCAATATTTCCTAATTCTAACCTTCTAATGTCTTCTACTGGGTCATCGTCGTCGTATGCCTCTATAGACGGATACTGAGGAAATTGAATGGTTTTCAACGAATCTGGAAGTGCTTTTAGAGCTAGTGATGTTGCTGCAGAATTATCCTTTATTGTCGACAGCAAAGCGTTTTGTTCTTTCGAAATTGCTGATTGAGAGTCGACTATTGGTTTGTAGATTTTCGTTAATTCTCGTTGAAGTCCAAGATCATCTATTCTCTCTGAGAGAAAGTTTTGTTTAATATTTTTTTTCGTTTTTAAAAACTCTTCGATAATAAAATCTCTTTTAGCAGGATCGCTAATTTTCAGTAGTGACATTTTTTATTATAAGTATAATGTTTAAAACGTAACGTAAAACGTAAACGTAAAACGTAAACATAAAACGTAAACATAAAACGTACAATTTATGCATCGTAGTAATTAACATAACATATGGAGTCTTTTTCGTTTATAGTAACTGGTGAATCGGAGTTGTTTTGTATTGTAATTATTATATCCTCTGCGTCCTCTAGTACTGTACCATCTTGAAGGCTCAGTCTGAGTTGTTTCAACTTCTGTCTAAGAGAGACTAGACACATTCCACTGGTCATTCGGACTCCAAGGCCTACTTCTACTGTAATATTTGTCTTTGGTTCAATCGTTATCGCTTGCTGAGCAAAAATCTCATATCTGTCGCCTGCTCGTTGTCTTGCAGGAGCATGAGTGACCACTTTAGGCAACCAAATTATCGTACTCACACGAGGCTTCCGTTTGGTGATAAATTTGTGTATTGGGTGACCGTATCCAGACATTTATATAAGTGGTTTTTTAAAGTAACATTCCAAGAATAGGAATATTTTTAAATGGTGAATTGGGACCAAGTATAAGACCTTCACCGCTGATATATCCTGCTCCTCTTTTCATAAACAGACCAGAACCCGATATCGAACTACCCTTTTTCCACGGAGATAGAAAAAGACCTTCCCCAGCAGGCACTATCTTACAGCATATTCCTCCTTTCTTAACGTACAGCACGCCAGATCCACTTATCGGGTGTGAGATCGAAGATCCACTTATCGGGTGTGAGATCGAAGATCCACTAATTTTATCGACAATTTTGGAACCAGCTGCAGAACCCAATCCTGTTAAGGCTCCTGTGGCTAAACTCGGAAGAACACTAGACAGAAGAAACTTTCCGGCTGTTGCTAAGAACGGTAGAATAGCGCCAATAAATCCGCCTTCGACTCTCGCATTGTCTTCTAATTGCTTTTTACCCATTTTAATTGTCACACCAGTTCCATTCTGATACGCTTTCGTTATCTTGTTAATTTGCCTCTGGTTTAGAGCTAACACATGCTCACCAGTTATGTCTCCATGAGAAAGTCTTATACTCACTCCAGTTCCTACTTGAACAGCTCGCTTAATCTTCTCTTTTTGCCCTTCAGAAATATTAACTTTGACCTTAGCGTAAGCGCTCATCTTATATTAAATATAAACTTTAAATTAAACCTCTCTTATGTGAAATCGTATCGACAATTCCTCACCTCTTAAATTAATTAGTTTTCCAGTTTGGTCTATTAGTTTTGTTTCCATCGATGAAATAGAGTATAGCGTTATTGGAAGATACACGAGATTATGAGGAGATTCGATTATCTTGTAACCAGGCCCGACCGATGGAAAGAAAGAATAAATTATGTTCTCCGTAGTTCCGTTAGCATACGATGATCCTATTATATCACTCGTAACTCGTAAACTATTCACGCTGTTTATATCGACTATGTGCTCGGATTCGTTATATCCTTCGGAGTATACACGACGCTGAAATCCTAGAACGGTGCTAATTGAATTTGGTACTGTAAAATCAACTTTATAGTTCTCATCAATTTCCAAAACCGCCTTTAACGTGTTGTTATTTGGTCGCAACTTTATACATTGACCATGACCTTCTTCCTTTAAAATTCTCTGTATGTAATCGTTCAAGTCATCGATTTCGTAGCAACCGGTTGGAATGTCTAAATCTTCCCACGTTACACCGTTATCTGACGAATATACGAATTTATTATTTGTTTCGTATATATTGGGAAAACTGTAGTACGTTTCAAGATTAACAAGGGCCATTTCATATTTTTTACTTTTGTCCAGTTCGATTAGTGGATTAAATTTCGTTCGAATTCGTGTGTTCCTTTCGCTCAACAAAATGCAAAAGGATTCTTTAGCGTCTGTGTTGCGTGCAATCGTTTGAGTATTAGATAAAATCTCGTCAAGAATGGTTTCCATTTTAGATAGCTATTTTTAAACCTAGAATATAAAATCTTAAATTTTGTTATCATTTTATTATTGCTTTTATTTAATGTAAAATGTATCTAATCCAGATCTGTACCTGCCCTTATTTGTTTTACTAGTAAGGTCTATAACCACAAAACCATGCGTTTCATCCCACGCAGTTTTGCATAGTTTTCGAAATTCTTCAATAGTCATATCATCTACACCTATATGATCGCTGTATATATGATTAATATTTTTGAGGTCTTGAGGGAATAGACATATAAAGTTAGCATTCTCTCTTATAGTTTGTCTAGGCAGTTTGAAATAATTTTGTGCTAGGTAAAAGCAATCTACATTACTATGCCTACCTCTTATATAATAGGATTCGCATTTATTTTGCCTCTCTAATTGTAAATCATCAAAAATCATGAGATTCTTTTTATCTCGACTTAAGTCTCGTGGATCTGGAACATCTTCAGAGGTTTCAAAGAACTTGCATTCTATATCCGATTTTTTGGCCATGTTTTTAGACATCTCCTCGACTACGGCGGTCGGTGATACATTTAATTTCATTATCTCATCGCGATTATCAAAAAGTCTTATAATTGCTTCCTTTGGTAATTTCTCTTCGAATGCTTTCTTAAGTATCTTATATTCTGATTGAAATAAACTTTTGCCAAAGATCTGCAGGTTATCGTAGTCTAACCAACCAGGTCTCAGTAATAAATTAAGTAGTAATATTGTTTTGCCGCATTGAGACTTACCGACGATCAAACCTCTGATGCTTCTTGGTAGGAGAGGACTGTTAAAGCGTTTAGATGTATCTTCATTCCATGATAGGTCTTGGACTTCCATTTTAATTATATTATATTAAAATGGAGCACAGCTCGTATTGCGTAAAATGTAAGCGACAAACTGAGTGTAGAGATATTCAACGAGTTGTCAGTAAGAATGGCAGACCTATGCTTAGATGTGTATGTGTTGAGTGTGGCGCTAGAAAAACTCAGTTTACTAAAATGTCCACCGCTACAGGTGGTGATTTGGTCTCAGCTCTCAATTCTGCTACTTCTAATATTAAACTTCCATGGGCAAAGTACCCGGGTGAAATGCATCTTCCAGGACATTCTTTCACGGGTCCAGGTACTCGATTGGATTTGAGATTGAATCCTGATGGAACACCAAAAGATTGGAGTAAACCAGTAGATAGGGTTGATGCAGCAGCCTATCGTCATGACCTGGCTTATGCTAAACATACTGATACAGCAGGGAGAAACGTCGCTGACAGAGCTATGATAGATGAATTAAATAATATACCTAATCCTTCTTTCCGCGAACGAGTTGAAAGATCTATAGTTAAACCAATTTTATCAACGAAAACCCATTTTGGAATGGGGTTGAAAAAAAAACTCTGAGATGGACAGACCAACTTGCTGACGAATTACATAAACCTATAGTCAGGAAGTTCAGGAAGCGAGTTGTTTATGTGCAGGGAGTGGACAAAGTTTGGGCAGCAGACTTGATTGACATGCAGGCTTATGCTAAATTTAATTCTGGTGTGAAATATTTGTTAAGCGTCATTGATATATTTTCCAAATATGCATTTATTCAGCCGTTAAAAGATAAAACTGGGAAATCTGTGGCAGATGCTTTCGTTAAAATATTTAATACGAGCAAAAGAAGGGGTGATAAACTTTGGGTCGATAAGGGATTAGAATTCTATAATAAACAGGTAAAATCACTAGGTATGCAGTTGTACTCAACTGAGAACGAAGAGAAATCTTGTATCGTAGAAAGATTTAATAGGACAGTGAAAGAGAAAATGTTCAAATATTTTACAGCGAATTCAACTCAGAGATATATCGATGTTTTAGATAATATGGTTAATTTATACAACAACACAAGACATTCTTCCATTAAAATGACTCCTGTTAAAGCGAGTATCAAAGCAAACGAATGGGTTGTGTGGATGAATCTGTATGGTGATGCTGTACCTGAAACTGTTAAACCTAAATTTTCGGTAGGAGATAAAGTAAGAATTTCTAAGAAGAAAAAGACATTTGAGAAAGGCTACACAAATCGTTGGACACAAGAAATTTTTACTATAACACAAATCCAATACACAGACCCTATAACCTATAAAATATCTGACTATCATGGAGAAGAAATAAAAGGGACATTTTATGAAGCTGAGTTACAATCGACAACGCAAGATACATTTAAAATAGAAAAGATTATAAGAAAAAGAGGAAATCGGTCTTTGGTTAAATGGTTAGGCTATGATGATTCTTTCAATTCATGGATTGACAATAAGGATTTGATAAGTATTATACCAAAATTATAAGAGGTCTTCTTGCTGAAAAAAAAGTTAAAAAAAAAAAAAAAAAAAAAAAAGTTAAGAAAAAAAAAGTAAAAAAAACAATTAAAAAAAAGTTTAAAATAAATTAAATAAAAAAAAAAAAATTAATTAAATAAATAAATAAATAAATAAAATAATAATAAATTTTAAAAGTCTTCTTTTTAGAATTGCTAAAACACCTATATATATATCCTTACACGAGCACCTACATAGTCCGTTGACATGAGAGTCACCCTGGAATGCAAGGAATGTATCGATTTTATAGACCTATATATATATATCCTTACACGAGCACCTACATAGTCCGTTGACATGAGAGTCACCCTGGAATGCAAGGAATGTATCGATTTTATAGACCTATATATATATATATATCCTTACACGAGCACCTACATAGTCCGTTGACATGAGAGTCACCCTGGAATGCAAGGAATGTATCGATTTTATAGACCTATATATATATATCCTTACACGAGCACCTACATAGTCCGTTGACATGAGAGTCACCCTGGAATGCAAGGAATGTATCGATTTTATAGACCTATATATATATATCCTTACACGAGCACCTACATAGTCCGTTGACATGAGAGTCACCCTGGAATGTTTTCTCGCTTTTGTTAGTCCATTGTCCCATGAAAAGATAAAACTGAATGATTATAGTTGGATGATGAACACTGGCTATGTATAAGCCTACAGGTAATCAATGTCACTGCTACACGCTCAGGTGTTGGCGAGATGATCCGATTAAGTAAACGTCAGAACAGTATAGCAACCTGTGCCAATAAGCAACATGTGCAATTATAGAAACTGATCAAGTTGTTGTTCATCCAGCAGCAACGAAGGTCGCTCTTGATGATGTTCCTCGATAGGCCTATCCTTAATGAAGTTAGTCATTTTGATCCGATTTAATACAGCAACTAATTTTCGCAAAACCAAAAGATGTAGCCTACACCTGTTTAGAGCGACGCCCTTACAACGAATACGTATCGTTCAAGGTGTAGACTTTGTCTTCAGGTGTTTTTGCATTGTCATAATATTATAATGATGGCTGCATGCATGGCGAAGGTAGCCACGTCAGCCAACGACCTGCATGCTTGGCCGACTCATAGTCCTAGCCTAGCCGTGCTGTCGTGATCGAGGCCGTTCCCAGCCAGGTTGTTGTGTCGTGATCGAGACATCTGCTGCTTTGTTGCTTGGTTGCTTGGTTGCTGCATGAGCGCTCATGCATACAAGGCCTACTCGCTCAGTATGCTGTGGATCAATACCGTATTCTGCAGTTGTTTTGCATCAGCGTTGATCACCATTACCGTAGCTCCTACCAAGAATGTTAATTGGGTTTTAGCTGATTGTTTCTTCAATATCAGGCTTCTTTAAAATCAGCTAGCTAATTAATTATGCATCAGGAAAAATAATAAAATACCCCAAAGGAGAAGAGGAGGAATCAGGGGGGAAATAATAAAAGACTACTAACCACGGTACTACCGAGCTATCCACTGTACTACCGAGCACCCCCCTCAGGAAATAATAAAAGACATCCAGAAAATTAAAAAGACATCTACTTAGGAACGTGAATGCATTCAGCCTCCTGTGCTAGGCCCAGCAGCAGCAGCAGGAGCAGCAGGAACAGCAGGAGCAGGAGCCGAAGTAGAGGAGGCAGAGGAGGCAGAGGACCCGTGTGATGGAGATGGAGAAGCGAGTATTACGAATGGTGCCAAGTGAGCAGAGAGGATGAGGGAGTCCAGACGAGGACGAGGGAAGAGAGAGAGAGAGAGAGAGAGAGAGAGAGAGAGAGAGAGAGAGAGAAGAGAGAGAGAGACGAACGGACACAGAAAGCCAGACAGAGAGACAGACAGAGACAGAGAGACAGAGAGACAGAGAGGGGATTATGGGAAGAAACTGCAAAGGTCACGCCTTCGCTTCCCTCCTAAGCTACATGTAACTTCTTGGCTTATATTGGGTGAAAGCAATTATATTATGCCTTGTCACCCTTTAACTCTCTATACTCTCTCTTTAACTCTTTATACTCTCCCTTTAACTCTTTATACTCGCCCTAACTTCCTTGCTTCCAGGCAGCGACGACAGCGACAGCCAGCATGCAGGGCAGCAGCACTACGCAAGCACGCACGACGCCTGCCTGCTGCCTTCCCCTCCAGCCTCCATCCACCGCTCGCGCTCTGGCAGCGGTTGGTCGGTTGGTCGGTCGGTCGGTTCATCAGCTGCCTGCCTTCTGTGCTGCTGGCTCCACTGGCCTAACACACATACGACTTGCCTTCCTGAGTTCCTCTGCTCGTGAAGAACGTATATGGTCAGTGATATTAGACAGCACCAAGATCTGCTGACTAGTCGGCTGGTCTGTCTATCTGTCTGCCTACCTGTCTGTCTGTCTGTCTGTCTGTCGGCTTTGTATCCCTTTCTGCCTCCTACATGATCTGCGTCTAACGCTGTCTGTCCGTTCATCGCAGAAGTCAATTCTACATCTTCCTCTTCTTCCTCTTCTTCCTCTTCTTCCTCTTCTTCCTCTTCTTTCTCTTCTTCCTCTTCTTCCTCTTCTTCTTCCACTTCTTTCATACAACTGACGCTCTCTCGCGGCTGTAGACACGACGAAGAAGAAGAAGAAGAAGAAGAAGAAGAAGAAGAAGAAGAAGAAGAAGAAGAAGAAGACGAAGAAGAAGAAGAAGAAGAAATATCGGAGGAGGAGGAGGAGGAGGAGGAGGAAAGTGAGTCGAGCTATTCGACTTCTCTTCCACTTGAAACCGATTTTCCATTCGTTCGTTGTCTGTACATAATAATATTCTACTTCTCCCTCTCTCTCGCATCTTTTCATCTCTCACTCCACCTCCTCCTCATCCTCATCCACAACATCGAACCGCGGCTGTTTATCTTTCGCTCCACTGGAAGCGTTTCCTCTTCCTCTTCTTCCTATTCTCCTTCAGCAGCAGCAGAACAGGAAGAGGAATCTGATCGGCTATTGACTGAAAACAGGTGAGTCAGATTCCAAATCAAAAGAGATCGATTACGCTAGAAATCACATCTTAACATCATTTTAAGACTACACTCGTGTCGTCGAGAGTAGTTGAAAAGTAGTGTAAGGAAAAGTTAGTCATGTAGCGCACACAATAATATTATCTATGGTCCATGTAATATTAATTTTGTAGGCATTACACGACAAATGATTTACAATGGATTATTAATAATTATTATTGTATTAATGCATTCGTAAAGCATCTCCAACAGAATGAACCATGAAGAGTTTTGAGAAAGGAGGAGAAGAGGTTAGCAGCTAGAATGCTGAGATCGAGAAGATGCGAGGAGGAGCAGTGCATTTCAAAGAGAGGAAACAATAATATTATTACTGTTGTAGGCTAAACTATTTGGAGTACTGAGTCATAGCTGTTTGATTAATCATTAATTAATTAAATATTATGAGAAAAAGAATATTCAGAATCTGTTTGAACACAGCAAATTGGACGACGACGACGATGTGATGATGATGATGATGATGAGGATGATGATGACGACGACGACGATGTGATGATGAGGATGATGATGATGATGATGATGATGAGGATGATGATGATGATGATGATGAGGATGATGATGATGATGATGATGATGATGATGATGATGATGAGGATGATGATGAGGATGATGATGAGGATGATGATGATGATGCTGAAAGGATCCGAAGTAGGATTACATTGGATGGATTTTATTCCAGGACATGACCCCGTTGTGCTTTAGAGACGAAGATGAGAATTTATAAGTTAATGGTAGAGAAATCAAATGCAAATGTTGCTCAAGCATAAAACTAGAAATAATCATGATAGTAGCACATGTGGTATTATGCGCGTCCAATGAATCTACTGTAGACGCAACCGCCAATGATAAATGAATCGAATCGCAGCGCTCGTCTTGAACCATGCAGGTCTGCACTGGCTCCCTGTCCACTGCGGGGTCTCCTCCATCTTCTGTCACTCTATCCTGCGTAGTCCACCTTCGAGGGATCTTTACTTTTACTTTGCTTGCTCTGCCATTTAAGTTTAAAACTAGACCTGTTTCGTCTTGTTATAATGATGTATCGGTTGGCCATCAGGCATGGGCGGAGTTTGGTTTCCGTTCTTGGAGGGGCTAATGCCTGCTTAGGGGGGCTAAGCCCGGAAAAAGATATAATTTACATGGTAAAAAAGCTGAATCTGGGCCTTCTTGGGGGGGCTTAGCTTCCCCTAGCCCCTGATAAACTCCGCCCATGCCATCAGGAGGAAGTTCAGTTCATCCATCCCTAAATCCACCCCTCCTTCGATCCGTTCTTTCTTCGATTCCTTCTTTCTTCCTTCCTTCCATCGTCTGTTCTAGTTCTGCCTCTGACTCATTTCGCTTCCGCACCGATCAACCGACCGACCGACTCCGTGCCACCCTACTCACCATCCTCACCATCCTCCGCCTCCTCCGCCTCCTCCACCTCCTCCGCCTCCTCCGCCTCCTCCACCTCATCCGTCTCCTGCGTCTCTGTCTCCGTAGCCGTCGGGTCTGCTCTGAATTCCGACCATTAATTTTGCTGATAAGCGTAAGATTTAGACGACGACAACAAAAACAACAATTAACGTTCACTTAACTACAGCTTACTTGCATGGTTGGTAGTCTACACGCCGTACACGGTGTCCCAGTGAAAAGAAAAATCAAACAAAAAGTGTCATAATTCGATCACAACTTCTAGGATTTTCTGAAATTTTCAACGCACCATCAGTGACCATATTCCCACCAACTCCTAAAGCCGATTGTAAATATTCATGAGTTTTTCAAATTCATGAGCGTTTGAGATGACGCACCGAAAAATGAAACTTTCCAACATGTAAAAGCTGAAAGGAAGTAGAATTAGGCGATCCTGGACTTTTTAACGTGCAGTTGTATACAAAATGTGCAGTTGTAGAAGCACTTCTGTAAGCTTACAGCTAAAACTAGCAAAAAAGTCCTCTGATTGGAAGTAATTTACCATTGGATGATGGGAAAGGAAAGAAGGATTGTGCAGTTCTGAAAATTCCTTGAAAACAGCCCTGCATGCGGCGATATAACATTATGGTGCTCACTGTTCAAAATGTCCTCCGTATTCACGGACACAAGACCGTAGACGTAGACGCTACTGTTTGATGGTCTGGTCGATGATCACGTGGTCAAACAGTTGCCACAAAACTTCAATCGCTGGATGACATCTGATCGTGAGTGGATATAATTATTTATAATAAGCGAAGTGCTTCTTGATAAGAAAAAAACACGATTGAGATCTATGAGATGATCTGTTTCTTTTGAGTCACAAAAATTATTACATTATGGCGCCGTTATGGCGGTCATGGTGAAGCTTACGAAGGTCTGTAAAAACAAGTCCATTAGCCTAGTACTCAAACCAAGCTTCGTTTGATGAAATCCTTGGTCTGGTCAGTCGCAACCTATGGTTGCGAATCATGGGTGCTCAAAAAGGCGGAGGAAAAGCAGATACAGAGTTTCGAGAACAAATGTACCCGTAAGCTTTTGCGCATTTCTTGGACGCTTAAACTTACCACAGAGCAGGTTTATCGGCTTGCCGGAACTTCACCAGAGCTCTTTGGTTCCATCAAAGCTCGCAAACATCGGTCATATCATCAGGATTCCCCAGGATTGCGTGGAAAAAGCCATTATGCTGGGTCACGTGGAACGGTGGAAGGTTATCGACGCAAGGGTAGACCGCGTATTAGCTGGATTGACAACATTCTGGCTTGGTCCCGTCTTTCCGGATCCAATCTTCTCGCCGCTGCACGCGATAGGAGGCAGTGGAGAGCTCTAGTCCATGCATGTGACCAACCGTCGCGCAGCGACGTAGGTGAATGACATGACATGACAATTATTACAGGTCGGAGAGTGAGAGATGTAAAAAAGGAGGTTAACATAATTTAACCCCTCGTCTGTCTATCTGTCTCTGTCTGCATATGCCTGTCTTTCTGCCTATCTCTCTCTTTGTCTCTCTCTCTCTCTCTCTCTCTCTCTCTCTCTCTCTCACTCTCTCTCTCTGTCTGTCTGTCTGTCTGTCTGTCTCTCTCTCTCTCTCTCTCTCTCTCTCTCTCTCTCTTTATCTGAAACTCCCTGCCTTTGTCTCTGTCTTTGTCTCTCTCTGCCTCTGTATCTTTGTCTGTCTGCTTGTCTGTCTCTGTCTCTATCTGCCTCCCTCTATCCTCCCTGTCTCCCTCCGTCTTTCTCATTTCTCGCTTGTGTCTCTTTTGGTTCGCACAATAACCGATAATTTTACGAACTTAGGCTTGTTAGAACCTTTCATGATTATTATACTGTATCTAAGTGATTTCATGGCGACTAGATTAAACACTTATCAGCGTCAGCAGCAGCAGCAGAAGATATAGCCTACGAACGGCAGATCTGCTCTCATGAGTTGGAAGCGAAAGAAAAATACGCAAATTCTATCTTTGATATCGGATCTGATACTTTTCTGTGCAAGTCAGTCAGCCAGGAACTAGAGTCAGCTCCTTAGCAGCATACTCCCCTCCGTCTGTCTGTGGCTGCCCCTTGCCTCATTCCTGTGCCTCTCCTGTACCTCCTTGCATACCTCTATCCTTCCTGCCTACCTCTATCCTCCCTGCCTCCCTCCAACCTCCCTACCTACCTCAATCCTCCCTGCCTACTTCTTTCCTTCCTGCCTACCTCAATCAATCCTTCCTGCCTACCTCTATCCTTCCTGCCTACCTCTATCCTCCCTGCCTCCCTCTATCCTCCCTGCCTCCCTCTATCCTCCCTGCCTCCCTCTAACCTCCCTACCTACCTATATCCTTCCTGCCTACCTCTATCCTCCCTACCTACCTCTATCCTCCCTGCCTACTTCTTTCCTTCCTGCCTACCTCAATCCTTCCTGCCTACCTCTATCCTTCCTGCCTCGCTCTATTCTCCCTGCCTACCTATATCCTTCCTGTCTACCTCAATCCTTCCTGCCTACCTCAATCCTCCCTGCCTACCTATATCCTTCCTGCCTACCTCAATCCTTCCTGCCTATTTATATCCTTCCTGCCTACCTATATCCTTCCTGCCTACCTCTATCCTCCCTGCCTACCTCAATCCTCCCTGCCTACCTCAATCCTCCCTGCCTACCTCAATCCTTCCTGCCTACCTCAATCCTTCCTGCCTACCTATATCCTTCCTGCCTATCTCTATCCTCCCTGCCTACCTCAATCCTCCCTGCCTACCTCAATCCTCCCTGCCTACCTATATCCTTCCTGCCTACCTATATCCTTCCTGTCTACCTCTATCCTCTCTGCCTACCTCTATCCTTCCTGCCTACTTCTATCCTTCCTGCCTACCTCTATCCTCCCTGCCTACCTCTTTCTTCCCTGCCTACCTCAATCCTCCCTGCCTACCTATATCCTTCCTGCCTACCTCAATCCTCACTGCCTTTCCACGTCATCAGGCGTTAGGACTAGAAGGGGCGCCGCTGGAGATCCTGGGAAGGTCGGTGCCGCCGAACGAGCGACGAGCGGCGCCACGAGAGATTAATTGGTTTGTTTACGAAGTTCGCTGCAGTGAGCGATCTCAGCTGCGGCGTCCTAGAATACTATCCACGTCTCGCCTCTACACACGCACGCCAACGCACACAGCATGATGCGCTATATAAATCGTATGCACCTCCAAGGAATTCATTCATACAAGCACTATACGTTTGGAGTATGTATAGAAATAGACACTAATGTATATAACTCATTCATTGCACGCAGTATGCAGTATGCGGCATGCAGTATGCGGTATGCAGTATGCAGTATGCAACGGATATCGAGAGGTAGAGAAAGTTGGACGACATAATAGAGACTAATGATGAACTTGAGAGAGTCAGACAGGATGACTTCAACAGTAAAGATGAGGAGTCCTGGAGAGATTGAGAGGTAGAGAGGTAGACAGACAGACAGACGGATGGATGGATGGACGGACGGAAGGAAGGAAGGACTTACGAGAGAAAGAGAGAGAGAGATGGTAGGAGGGAGGTAGGGAGGGAGGAAACCGCAGATCCAAGAGAAGTTAGCATAATGCATCTGAAAGTATGTCGGGTATTCACGTGAAAATCGCGTCTTGAAATAAGCTCAAACTCACTTTCCTCCTTTAAAAAGCGCCTTAAAACTCACTACTTCTCCTTGGCTTTCAAGCACATGGATCTCTATTCTCCAATTGCATCTTCTTCTGGCGGCTGACTATCGGCGCCTGAGATTCGCATTTCGGTGTGACCTTGCGCGGTTACAAATTTATTTAATAATATTATTATAATAATAATAGCAGGAGGAGCAGGAGGATGAAGAGGAGTAGAAGGAGGAGGAGTAGGAGAAGGAGGAGGAGGACAAGGAGGAGGTCTCTCTCCAGCAGAGGACGGATTGGGTGCATTTTGTCAAGCAGCACAAGAGTCAGCAGACAGACGGACAGACGGACAGACGGACAGACGGACAGACAGATAGACGGACAATCGATACATCAGTGCAAGACGTGTCAAACAATCAGTCGCATAAAACTGTTCGAAACTATTATTCGTAATAATATTATTATGCCTCCTGGGATTTCTTCTTTCTCTTCCCGTTCTTTCCACTCCGTCTAAATTCCTTGCCTTCCGTCTAATCGTACTTCTCCTTTCCAACAATGCAATCATCTAATGCTCTAAAGCAGACAAACATGCAACATCAGTTTATCATTCCACTGCAGCGTGAGGAGGAATCGGAATTAGTCTAGCCTTTCAAAACAGCATCCTCCAGGTTCTGCAGACATGCGAGTGAACAGACAGACAGACATACAGACATGCAAGTGAACAGACAGACAGACATGCGAGTGAACAGACAGACAGACATACAGACATGCAAGTGAACAGACAGACAGACAGACAGACATGCGAGTGAACAGACAGACAGACATGCGGGTGAACAGACAGACAGACATGCAAGTGAACAGACAGACAGACAGACAGACATGCGAGTGAACAGACAGACAGACATGCGGGTGAACAGACAGATAGACATGCGGGTGAACAGACAGACATACATGCGGGTGAACAGACAGACAGACAGACATGCGAGTGAACAGACAGACATACAGACATGCGAGTGAACAGACAAACAGGCAGACGGACAGACAGACAGACAGACATGCGAGTGAACAGACAGACATACAGACATGCGAGTGAACAGACAAACAGGCAGACGGACAGACAGACAGACAGACATGCGAGTGAACAGACAGACAGACGGACAGACAGACATGCGAGTGAACAGACAAACAGACATACAGACATGCGAGTGAACAGACAAACAGGCAGACGGACAGACAGACAGACGGATGGAAAGACAGACAGACGGACAGACAGACAGACAGACGGACGGACAGACAGACAGACGGACGGGCGGACGGGCGGACAGACGGACAGACAGACCTACAGACAGACGGACAGACAGACAGACATGCGGGTGAACAGACAGACAGACAGACATACAGACATGCGGGTGAACAGACAGACAGACAGACATGCGGGTGAACAGACAGACAGACATGCGAGTGAACAGACAGACAGACAGACAGACATGCGGGTGAACAGACAGACATACAGACATGCGAGTGAACAGACAGACAGACGGACAGACAGACATGCGAGTGAACAGACAAACAGACATACAGACATGCGAGTGAACAGACAAACAGGCAGACGGACAGACAGACAGACAGACGGACGGACGGACAGACAGACAGACGGACAGACAGACAGACGGACGGACAGACAGACAGACGGACAGACAGACGGACGAACGAACAGACGGACGGAGAGGCAAATCCATGAGGTTTGGAATTGAATGAATTTTATTTATATGCAATTCGATTTCTATAGCATTTAGCCATTATTTAGCCTTCTTTACGCTTTGATGGCT
This sequence comes from Lumbricus rubellus, assembly GCA_945859605.1. NCBI lineage: Eukaryota > Metazoa > Annelida > Clitellata > Crassiclitellata > Lumbricidae > Lumbricus > Lumbricus rubellus. The sequence continues at coordinate 41,120,828 of OX243819.1, forward strand.
GTATCCCTGTTAATGCAAGTTCTATTGCTGCTGCTGTGTCTACTGCTGTTTCTATTGCTGCTGTTTCTACTGCTGATTCTATTGCTGCTGTTTGTCTGCGGATCTGTGCTAAGCATCCCTCTCATTGTCATTTATTATGTGTTTCATTGTCATTTATTATGTGTCTCATTGTCATTTATTATGTGTTTCATTGTCCTTCATTATGTGTCTCATTGTCATTTATTATGTGTTTCATTGTCATTTATTATGTGTCTCATTGTCATTTATTATGTGTTTCATTGTCCTTCATTATGTGTCTCATTGTCATTTATTATGTGTCTCATTGTCATTTATTATGTGTCTCATTGTCATTTATTATGTGTCTCATTGTCATTTATTATGTGTCTCATTGTCCTTTATTATGTGTTTCATTGTTCTTTATTATGTGTTTCATCGTTCTTTATTATGTGTCTCATTATCCTGCGGTCTGTATTCATACACACAACAATATCGCCCCAATTCAACAGACTCATTTGATAAAAATTTTACAGGTCTACAATGTAGATACATTATACAGGGTACGCAAAAAGTTATCCCCTACGGTTTTTAGCCCATATCCTGGCCATACATACGAATTTTAAAATGAAACTTTACAGCCTTAAAGGCAATTCATATTTACGTACAATGGTTTAAATTTCAACAAAATATTTCAAACAGAACGAAAGTTACATCACTTTCAGTGAAGCCACCCACCGTTTTTTGACGCGTATCTCATTCTTAAATTCTATTCCTCTGACACAAAAATAATAATATTATACTTCCGTGTTTCGCTTCTAGTAAATTCCAAATCACGACAGAGCAGACATTCGAACATGGACCTCTGCTGATCATTTTATATTACTACTATTGTTGTTGTTATTGTTGTTGTTATTGTTGTTATTGTTGCTGTTGTTGACAGGTGACAGAGGTAGTGTTTGATTGGCATCAGATCCGAAGACTGAGCAGCAGCAGCAGCAGCAGCATCTTTGGCATCCGCATCTTTAGCATCCGCATCTTTAGCATCAGCATCTTTGGCATCAGCATCTTTGGCATCAGCATCTTTGGCATCAGCATCTTTAGCATCAGCACGTGTGTTGACGACGATGCCATCCGCTGGGCTGTCGTCTCCAGCCGTTCAGGCGAATAAAGATGGATCGGTGACGATTCAATTTGTTCCAACACAGAGCGGAGTCCACGAACTCAATCTCAGCTACAACGAAACTCCAGTCGAAGGTGAGAAACAGCAGAAACAGCAGCAGCAGAAACAGCAGCAGCAGAAACAGCAGCAGTAGAAACAGCAGCAGTAGAAACAGCAGCAGAAGAAACAACAGCAGTAGAAGTAGAAACAGTAGTAACAGTAGTAGAAGTAGAAACAGCAGTAGTAGAAACAGCAGCAGTAGAAGTAGAAACAGTAGTAACAGTAGTAGAAGTAGAAACAGCAGCAGCAGAAACAGCAGCAGTAGAAACAGCAGCAGCAGAAACAGCAGCAGTAGAAACAGCAGCAGTAGAAACAGCAGCAGAAGAAACAACAGCAGTAGAAGTAGAAACAGTAGTAACAGTAGTAGAAGTAGAAACAGCAGCAGTAGAAACAGCAGCAGTAGAAGTAGAAACAGTAGTAACAGTAGTAAAAGTAGAAACAGCAGCAGCAGAAACAGCAGCAGTAGAAACAGCAGCAGTAGAAACAGCAGCAGAAGAAACAACAGCAGTAGAAGTAGAAACAGTAGTAACAGTAGTAGAAGTAGAAACAGCAGCAGTAGAAACAGCAGCAGTAGAAACAACAGCAGTAGAAGTAGAAACAGTAGTAACAGTAGTAGAAGTAGAAACAGCAGCAGTAGAAACAGCAGCAGTAGAAACAGCGGCAGTAGAAGTAGAAACGGCAGAAACAGCAGCAGAAGAAACAACAGCAGTAGAAGTAGAAACAGTAGTAACAGTAGTAACAGTAATAGAAGTAGAAACAGCAGCAGTAGAAACAGCAGCAGTAGAAACAGCTGCAGTAGAAACAGCTGCAGTAGAAACAGCAGCAATAGAAACAGCTGCAATAGAAACAGTAGTCATGCATTGTATAATTCACTGGCATGGAGCTCTATTCCAAAAGATCCGTAGGATAGAGGAGCTGCTGCTATTGGCACCGTTGTATTGCAGCAATTTGCTGGCCGTCAGTTCTCCTAGTTGTTAAGATTTGTGATTTGTGAATTGTTTCAACTGTGCATAACTGTAGTAGCCTACACTGTAACCGGTTGCGGTCTGTCAAACGGATTGTTCAATAAAGGAAATTATTATTATTATTATTATTAATTATTATATATTTTTTTATTTTTTTATTTTTATTACCCGAGGTATCTATGATCCCTCAGGTGTCAGATATTAAAAAGAAATTTAAACTCTGGAGTGGCCATCCATGTCAAGATCAGGAAGAACAAAAGTGCTGTGGAAGGCAACAGCATTAAAACGCTGAATGGTGACAGACAGGCGCTGAAACAAGAAGCTTGTTTCTCTTGCTATTATTATTATTATTACTATTATTATTATTACTATTTTTTTATTATAAGAATCATTTATTTCCGTTTCAAACAATGCAACATCAATTAACTGTGCGCGATGAACAGAGAACGCCTGACAAACACAGGCATAATGTGCTAATTGTTTCGTTCAACTAAAACTGGTGTATTACTATTATTATTATTATTATTAGTATTATTATTATTATTATTATTATTATTATTATTATTATTATTATTATTATTATTATTATTATTATTATTATTATTATTATTAGACCTATTACTATTATTATTACTATTATTACTATAATTATGTATTGTGTATAATATTGGTTCATGAGTTTGATGATGACCAGAAACGTTGTACTGCTGTTCGGTTGGTTGGTACTGTAGGTACTCCGTTCCGTGTGATCGTCGATTCGTCCGATGGTCAGTATGTGTCGGCCTATGGTCCAGGTCTCGTGCAAGGAGGATGCGGAGAGAAGCTGCACTTCTTCGTCGCAGCGAAAACTGGATCTGCAGCACGTAAGAGAAGACACTTTCTTCACTTGTGACCGTCAGACTCATGCATGGCTGCAGTCAGTCATGCATGGCTGCAGTCAGTCATGCATAGCCTGCAGTTGTAGGCCTACGGGTTTTAGAATGGCTGGACTCTTTGGACAACCCTCTGACTTGACGCAGCGCTTCTAGATAACCTGCCGATCCTAGCTTTATGCGAGTGACCAGCGCTTAATAGACTCTGAATTTACGATTGTAACGATTGTAATAAATTACTAATTATAGTAGATTTATTTACTAGTACCGTGTAGAGTATTCAGACATTTTATACTCTGGAAGTATTATAAGACCGTACTACTACAGGCTGTTCTGCATTTTAATACACGTTGTTTGTTGATGATAATTATAATCGTGGACGAGCAATGTCCGAAGCTGTCACCCATTCGATGAAGATGACACCTGTTCGATGATGATGTCAATCACGTGACTGTCGTGCTACTTTGTCTGTCGATCACAGGCGACCTTGACATTGCGATCGACGGACCAACGAAGACAGAGATCACAAAGACGGAGGATAAATCGGGTCTCGTGACGGTTGAATATCTTCCGATGGCGGCTGGTGAATACAGCATCAACATCAAGACGAAAGGAAAGCACATCCACGGATCACCGTTCTCAGCCAAAATCTCAGGTAGCCACGTCGTCCGTTCGTGGGGCGCGGTGGTCTAGTGGGTATGTTCGTTGCCTTGCAGCCGGAGGGTTGCACTTCCGAATCCACCTCAAGCCGTCTCGTAGTATACGGGCCTTGGGCAAGTTTTTCACTCACAATTACAGCGTAAAACTCCGATTCAGTGTCCGCGCTGTAGTCGTGAGCACTTCTGAATGAACAGTTGGCTTAAAATTTAATTAGCATAAAACAAGGTAATTCGAGGAAACTTGCATACATTGCATACATTGCATACATTGCATACATTGCATACATTGCATACATTGCATACATTGCATACATTGCATACATTGCATACATTGCATAAATTGCATACACTGCATACACTGCATACATTGCATACATTGCATACATTGCATACATTGCATACACTGCATACACTGCATACATTGCATACATTGCATACATTGCATACATTGCATACATTGCATACATTGCATACATTGCATACATTGCATACATTGCATACATTGCATACATTGCATACATTGCATACCTTGCATACATTGCATACATTGCATATCAAATCAAATCAAAAATCAAAATCAAATCAAAAATACCATTTATTAAGGCAACAACCGTTGCACATTGATCAAGACAAAACAAAACTGAATAATAGCATTAACATTAATGATTAACATAACAGAAAGAATAAACAGCGTATCATAAGAATAAACAGTACATTATAAAGCATACATTGCATACATTGCATACATTGCATACATTGCATACATTGCATACATTGCATTGACTCAATTCGACCAAGTTAACTGAATGCGGGCTTCAATAAACGTTTCAATCAGGGCTGTTTTTAAGGAATTTCAGAACTGCACAATCCATTCTTTTCCTTTCTCATCTTCCATGGTAAATTGCTTCCAATCGGAGGACAACGATCATCATTTTTTGCTAGTTTTAACTGTACATACGTGCTTCTACAACTGCACATTTTGTGTACAACTGCACGCTAAAAAAAGCCCTGGTTTCAATACACGAGGATACGTTATGTAATTCTATATAGGCCTAGTCTCTATAATATTATGTAGACCTATATGTAGATTAATAAATTATATATAATATATAAATTATATATATAATAAACTTAAAGCAGCACTATGGCAGAGATTCTTCAGTACAAAGTTTGTAGATTAGTGGAATGATTTCGACGATCCTATAGGCTTAGGCCAACATTGGAAGCCGCAAGACAACAGTAACAGCAGTAAATTTTAAGAGGACTTACATGTAGCTAAGAAATTTGGTTATGAAGAAGCATTGCAGACGTCTTCTGAACCACTTTAAACCCGTCTTAATATGCTACATGTATAACTATATCTATTGTAAAGATGTCTTTCAGTTTTAGTGTCAGTCTATCTGCCTGCCTGCCTGTCTATCTGCCTACCTGCCTGCCTGCCTGCTTATCTGCCTGCCTGCCTTGCCTGCCTACCTGCCTGTCTGCCTGTCAGTCTATCTGTCTGCCTGCCTGTCTGCCTACCTGCCTGTCTGCCTGTCAGTCTATCTGTCTGCCTGCCTGTCTGCCTGCCTGTCTATCTGCCTGCATGTCTGACTGACGGACAGGCGGTATGCATGGCAAGCACACTACATGACTTTGTACATAGCGAGGAAGATCTGTGATGATGTTTTTCAGGCGAGGGTCGGAAGCGATCGCAGTTGTCCGTCTCAACTCCGGGCGAATACATTTTGGGAGGCAACGAGGTCGACCTGACAGGAATGGCCGCCTACATGAGAACACCGATTTCAACACTCGAACAATGTCTCGTCAAGAAAATGGCCAACGGAAAACTCGGTGATTAACGACGACAACAATCTTTCCATTCTCTGTTCAGCCACACACCCCCCACCTCCCGCATTTTTGCCCTTTGCAAAAAATGATTTAGATAATAGTCCGGATACATACCCATCAACATACCCACCTATCTACATACATACATACATACCATAACCTTAACCCTAACCCACATCATGCATAAGCTTACATGCTATGGTCGGTCCGTCTTTCTGGAATAAGTTACCTATTAGTCTCCGTGATGAACTTCTTTGTCTTTCTTTGCCCCTTTTCCGCAAGCGTTTGAAAACCATTCTCTTTGATTATGGTTTGCAGGGCCGGATTAAGAAATGTGGGGCCCCTGTTCGAAAAATTTTTTGTGGATCTTCGGCCAAAAATCTGATGACCTTTTTATCTTTTTTAGTCGTTTGGTCGAAATATCTTCAGAATATACCAATTTTGTGCTCAAATTTTTTTTCTCCCCGCATGTGTGGGGGCCCCTTAAGTGTGGGGGCCCCTGTTCGGCCGAACATGTTGAACATGTCTTAATCCGGCCCTGATGGTTTGGTGTCAGGTCGGGAGCGCCTCTGAGGAGTTCTCTTGAAGTGGCGCTATATAAATGTTCAATTACAATTACAATTACATACCCAGCGGCTGACTGGGAAGTAAAAAGTCTCTTACATGGACAACGATATCTTATAATTATTTTGGGTCTCAGTTGTTCACTGTTCTTCCATCTCATTTTCATTTTTCTGTAAACTTGAGATCAATAATAATTATTATTAATATTTTAATAATTATAATAGCAATAATAATAATAATAATAATAATAATAATAATAATAATAATAATTGTCGCCCACTCCTTATCCTAAGTGTTGACCTCCCAGTCTCTTCGGTAGCTTCTATCGTTCTTCAGTGGCCTAAACCTACCCCTACTGATTTAACTGATTTGAATCTACTGTCTAGGTAAAGTTCTACAGTAATTCCTTGTTCTCCCTCGACAACAACGACGACAGTTTTCAAAGTATATTATAATCAAATCCAACGTAAAGATGAAAACAGCAGCAACAACACGATAATGTCTATCCTTGCATTATCACAGCAACAACGACTCTTCTCTACAACAACTAAACAGCAACTACTACACTCATCACAGCCTATCTCGCCACTCTTCCTTTTAGCACTCCCTCCTTCTCTCTATCTCTCATTCGTACGCGCAACCCTCGTCTAGACAGTCGTCTCAAATCGCGCGCCTAAAACGCAGCTGTGCTCTCTGGCCCGTTCGTCGCTGGCGTACACACAATCAACCGGCCGCTGTACTAGGCCTATATTAAATACGCTTACAATAATAATAATAATAATAATAATAATAATAATAATAATAATAATAATAATAATAATAATAATAATAATAATAATAATAATAATAATGATCAATAAAATTAATAATTATTGTATCGACCTTCGATGATAACACATCAGACAATTATTATATTTCTCTTTCGATTAATCTATTTACTAGATGATTATGCCGCTTAATTATCGCTCTGTTTGTCTGCCTGTCGTTCTATCTGCCTGTCTATCTGTCTGTCTATGTGCCCGTCTGTCTGTTCGTCTGCCTGTCTGTCTGTCTGCCCTTCTGTAATGCTCTCTGTATGTCTGTCTGCCTGCCTGTCCTTCTGTAATGCTCTCTGTCTGCCTGTCCTTCTGTAATGCTCTCTGTCTGTCCTTCTGTAATATGCTCTGTCTGTCTGTCTGTCTGTCTGTCTGTTTGTCTGTCTGTCTGTCTGTCTGTCTGTCTGTCTGTCTGTCTGTATATGCTTCCTCTCTGGTCCTTCTGGTAGCGATCGCATCGTTTCAACCGAAGAAGAAGGGAACGTACATGGTCGAAGTGACTCAGGATGGAGCGAAATTCCCCGGAAGTCCTTTCCAGATTCAGGTGGGAGACTCCGAGCTGTGCAGTGCGGCCAAGGTCAAGGCTCAAGGTGCCATCAAGGACGGCATGACGAGCAAATGGAACGAGATTCTCATCAACGTAGGAGGCGCAGGTAAGAATGATGTCCTTCACAATCAATATTGGTCTCTGCATCAAACAGATGGGGCAGGTATTCAACAAATGAAATTCATGAGAAAATGAAAAATGA